>JAQGDQ010000205.1:0-390308 GCA_030141605.1 Tubiluchus corallicola | reverse complement strand
AAGTTATGTCAAAAATAAGGACCCAAATACTAGTGGATGTGCAGTATTCGTAAAAAATGGATTGATTAGTTGCAGACTACACGAATTAGAAGATAACAACACAGATACAATTTGGGTTTTAGTTAAAGGCAAAGGTTTGAAAATGATTGTAGCTTCTGTATATGTTCTGCCAAACAAAGTCGAGCACATGCAATCAATGCTAGCTTCTTTCAAAAAGGCCTGCCTATTTTCTGATCAACAAAGCCTAGACGGTGTTATGCTAACTGGAGATCTAAACAGTAGAAGTTTTATGTGGGATGTAAAAACTAACTCACATGGGCAACTTTTAAATGACTTTGTTTGGTCTAGTACATATCCAGTACTGCCTGTTGCACCGTTGGTTGAAACATTTAAATCAGCCCACGGCAAAAGCATTATTGATATTGTATTGCTAACAAACAATCTTGCGTCATTACCGGTGACACAAAGCGTTGACGACGAGGTTGAATTGTTTAGTGGAGCTTCGTTAATGGGCCACTTTCCAGTCATTACTAAGTTAGGTGCATCTAACTGGCATAACTGGTCAGGTTATTTAGAAAATAGTTTGCGCTCGAATTTTGCGCTTCTTAACGATGCTATAATGCGAGAGGACCCTATTGAGCTGTGGCAGTTGTTTCAGAAATTAATAAAAAACAGCAATGAAGCTGTACTACCAAAGAAAGTTATATGTAATCACTCAAAGCCGTTTTGGACTCAAAAGGACTCAGGTTGAGAAAAATCTATCTAAAGCATTCTAATATTCACAATAGGAACCGGTATCTTGAAGAAAAGAATAACTTTGATGAAGAACTTCGCACAGCTGCTGATAACTGGCTTTATAAAAAGTGTGTCAACTTAAATGTTCGTAAAAGTAATGCATTCTGGAGAGAATATAAGAAAATATTTACTGGTAGAGCAAATTCAGATATCGGCATGCTAAAATATGAAGGAAATATATATAGCGAAAATCAAGATATTTGTGAGGTACTATACAAAAATTTTTTAAGTGGAGATCACGTAAACGGTGCAAATTTTGATTATGTTTGGCAGCAGCAAGTAGAGGGGGAAGTTTCCCGCTATGATTATAGAGCCATAGTGCCCTTGCTATAAACGGTAACTTTACAATGGATGAACTAAACATTGCAATAAAAGAAACAGTCACGCAGGGCAAAAGCACCGACTGCGATGGCTTTCATCCACTGATGGTTAAACACCTTGGCTTCTGGGCCAAGGCGGTTTTTCTATACTTGTAATCTTTGTTTAAGTAAAAGCGAGTGGGTCTGGCGTGAATCCAATGTAATATTCATTAAAAAGGAAGGCAAAACAAATTATACGGATCCTGGTAGCTTTCGACCCCTGACGCTCTCATCCTATTTTGGCAAATTTGCTGAACGTTTACTGTCAAATCGATTGAGAACTTACATGTTTGAAAATGATCTTATAGACGAAGTGCAGGAAGGTTTCATGGCAGGTCGCAATACCGGTCGCTATTTGATTCGCTTAATATCAAATATTCAAAAGCATTTACTACAAAATGATGTCTGTCTGTCTATCTGCTGTGATTTCCAGCGCGCTTTTGACAGCATCTAGTTGGATGGTCTACTGTTTAAGCTATATGAGGCCGGCTTTAGATAGATTTTTCTCAACCTGAGTCCTTTTGAGTCCAAAACGGCTTTGAGTGATTACATATAACTTTCTTTGGTAGTACAGCTTCATTGCTGTTTTTTATTAATTTCTGAAACAACTGCCACAGCTCAATAGGGTCCTCTCGCATTATAGCATCGTTAAGGAGCGCAAAATTCGAGCGCAAACTATTTTCTAAATAACCTGACCAGTTATGCCAGTTAGATGCACCTAACTTAGTAATGACTGGAAAGTGGCCCATTAACGGAGCTCCACTAAACAATTCAACCTCGTGGTCAACGCTTTGTGTCACCGGTAATGACGCAAGATTGTTTGTTAGCAATACAATATCAATGATGCTTTTGCCGTGGGCTGATTTAAATGTTTCAACCAAAGGTGCAACAGGCAGTACTGGATATGTACTAGACCAAACAAAGTCATTTAAAAGTTGCCCATGTGAGTTAGTTTTTACATCCCACATAAAACTTCTACTATTTAGATCTCCAGTTAGCATAACACCGTCTAGGCTTTGTTGATCAGAAAATAGGCAGGCCTTTTTGAAAGAAGCTAGCATTGATTGCATGTGCTCGACTTTGTTTGGCAGAACATATACAGAAGCTACAATCATTTTCAAACCTTTGCCTTTAACTAAAACCCAAATTGTATCTGTGTTGTTATCTTCTATTTCGTGTAGTCTGCAACTAATCAATCCATTTTTTACAAATACTGCACATCCATTAGTATTTGGGTCCTTATTTTTGACATAACTTTGATAATTAGTTAGAGTCACATCATCGTATTGTTTAGCTTTCACTTCCTGTACTGTAACAATATCAAAGTAGTAGGAATTTACATATTTGTCTAACGCATATTGTGAACGAACAGAAAAAGTATTGATATTAATTTGGCATACACTGAGACACCTAAAAGATGCAGCCATTAGATACGGTTAAGTCTTTTTAACTGATCTAAATATGTAGAGCATTTCTTGGAATTGGCTTCATGCTCACTTTTGCAATTGTAGCACTTTATCTCTTTGCTGTTGCATTCAGATGTTTTATGCAGATTTCCGCATTTACCACAGTTGGCTTTATTTCTGCATCACTTAGCAACGTGACCAAAAGACTGACACTTGTAACAGCGTAAAGCTGTTTGTTTTCGGATATATTGTTCTACTTCGCACAGAAGATGTTTTATAGGAATTCCCTCCTGTATTGCACATTGTAATTCAACGTCTGAACTAAATTTCACCTTAACTATTGGCATATTGGCTCCGTTCTTCCGTTTAAATCGCTCTACTTCGATTACTGGGAACTTCTGTTCAATTGCCGCCTTTATTTCGTCTTCAGTTAATTCCGGGTCACAGTCTTTGATCACTCCGATAGAGTACTTATTTGGTTTTCTGACTTTCGTGTCGGTACCCATATAAGTTGGGTTCCATGAGCTTATTATTTCATCTGCAGTTTCAGAATCTTTTGACTGAATTTGTATGTTTCCTCGAGCAGTTCTGTAGGCTATTTCAAATCTTACACGTGGGAAATATTTACACAGATTTGTTTTAATTGATGCGCTGGTCTCTACAAGTTTTTTGTCTTTAACATTTTCTATTATAACTGTTCTAGCTGGATCATACTGCACAATGCTAGCTGAGAGAGAGAGAGAGAGAGAGAGAGAGAGAGAGAGAGAAAGAGAGAGAGAGAGAGAGAGAGAGGGGGAGGTAAAGAGAGGGGAAGGGAGAGAGAGAGAGAGAGAGAGAGAGAGAGAGAGAGAGAGAGAGAGAGAGAGAGAGAGAGCGATAGATGATAGATTATCAGGTGTAGAAATCAAAATTTTAGTCTTACTTACATACATTTTAAATTATTATTCTAATTTTAAATTGTTTTGATATTGCAATTGCAAATTGTGTTTTTTCCGTTTGTTGTCTTCTGATTATAAGTTTTGTGTACTAGCTTTAAAACATCTTATAAATTTGTAATTATTTTAAATTTTAAACAGTGCAGCAAGTTATCTGAAAAACATTGTATTAAACCCTCTATCACAAGAAGAATGAAACCCTAAATCAATAAATATCTTATGTATCCGATGTGGTGTCATATTAAAATTAATATAATGTACGTAGTAAGTGAGGTGCTATGTTGCAAGTGGTGTGACTTCATATTAAGTATGTGGTAAGTGAGGTGACATGTTGCAAATGATGTGACATTCACATCATGTATGTTGCCAATGTGGTGTCATACTGCAAATTGCATCTGTATCAGTGTTCTGAATGACTACTACAGATAAATCTATGATGACTACGCAGCATCACAAAGAACAAAGACGTTTAACAATTAAAGAACTAATCTCCCTATCAGACATGTAATTATGAAGCGTTTTATAAACAATTCAAACTACCCCTGCTCCTTTCCTGGATACCATCACTGCACCCCTCATCCTACATCATCAAATTGAAAGTGTCCTTGACCAAGATGTCACTTAATCAACACAGAAGGCTGATGCGCTGCAAATGAAACAAGCCTAATAAGGGAGGAACGTAAATTTCATCAGCAGATACCACGAGAGTTTTACAACAGAATAACTATTTGTTCAATAACAGAATAATTTCTTCTTACACACCTGAAATCACTATGTCTATCACCACAGCAAAAGGGAGTGTTTTGTTTTACAGTCTTTATGAGACTGATTTTGTTTTGATTTTACTTTTTTTTGACAATGAAATAGCAGAGGTAAAGACCAAGAAAAGACTAAAACTCCTTAAATTTCCTGATTCTAAGTAATTTATTTCCACATTTTCATGATTCAATTCGCTTAGTGAAATTAACGTAGGATTAAAACATTCGCATAATTATTAATGACCTCTTCTCCTGGTATTTACAATGACGATGTCTGGTCATCTGACTTTACTGGGTTTACAATCTTACAGAGTCTAGTATGTTTTAATAGATTAGTAAATGATAGTTAATACACGAGTAGAAAATAAAAAATGCGATTTTACGATATGCTATATGTTATAAAAAGAATTATGCAACGTTTATGATTATATCTCATAAATTATGCGTGGATTATCCAAGACAAGGATAAACCGGAGATAGTATAGTGCGGGATAATGACACTATACCAACTCAAAGGGAAACATTATACGGCTAACTACATAGGCCTAAAGATGTTCTATTTATAGAGCAACCAACTACCTGTGTAAAAATACCTGTTTACGTAAGCTGATCAGGCATCCAGGTTTCAAAGATAGATACCGACATCTCGAATAAACGTCATGCCGGAGCGTATTTCTCGACAACTCGTCATTTAACACATGCAGTATACCTACTAGAATTTACTTCTCGAGTTAAATGTATATAATATCCATAATCATTAATATTTAATAGTAATATGTCTAAGCAGTTAATTACCACGACTTTTACACATGAAAAATTATGCGTCATATTATTATGAACGTAGCTTTTCCAAAGTTTTGGTCAAACGGACCTTGCAGTGCGTTCAGGAATTAGGCCTGCACTTCTTAGGCCTATCAAGGCTTCATGCTTTTGGCATCTGCAAAAGTATAGGGTTATACACGGCATACTATTCCAGTTAAAGTTGCCACTCATAAAGGATGTATTGACATGCGAATGTGACTCAGTGGTCTCTGTCAGTCTAACGTCTCACTTTAGAGGATTATCTTTGATAACTGGCTAGATTCTAGGTTTATTTTAGAGGATTATTTTTGACAGTGAGCTAGATTCCGGGCTCGCTACCATCATCAACATCAGTTACATCACTAAACTTGCCGATCAGTGTGGATGGTATTAGAAAAGTGGGCTCACACACATGTAGACATGCGTATTAACATCAGGTCTAAATGACGATGATGGAATGATGAACTCAGCAGAAGGCTTGAACGCAAATATTGGTCGTGCCATTACCATATTTACTTACAATGTACAGGCTGGTTATTCTTCTACACACCAAACACTCTAGACTCCAGAGAGATTCAGCTATACAAGAATAACTGCTGCTTGTCAAGAAGCTTATCTGTATCGAGCACGTTGTCCCACTCTAACCCTGATGTTCTATTGTCACGGATTTTCGCTAAGTGACAAGCTATAGCCACCATTTCTGTCTTTGGGAAAAGATTACTATTTTGTGTACGGCGTTTTTTTCCATAAAAAGTGGCCTTATTTACTTATTTACCCATTCATGCATTTCACCCATTATAGTTGCCATGTCAAAGGTGGTACATGGTCTACATAATGCACACATTTATTTTTACACGTCAAATAAGAAAGGCGGATGCCATTATATGGGTTATAAAATCTGTTTAAATTAAATTGATGTCAGTAAATAATTACCATTATAGTTATTTTTAAAACTTACTAGAAATTTCCACATGTATCAAAATAACAGTCAACAACTATTCAAAAATGAATAAATTAAATAATACATCCATAAAAATGCATGAACTCTTAGGTGTATCCCTCTTCCTGAGATCTTCCTTTGCACAAAGGGCTGCTGTACATGACGAGTTTCCAAACTCTAGTCTAGAACTCAGACACATCGGCACAGATGAATACAGGCATTTTTGATTTGCCACTAAGACATCAATAAATCGTTTGCAGACTAAAATACAGAATTTAGTACATTATTCCCAACGTCAGAGAATGATGGTCAGCAGTAACGCCTTTGTTCATCGAAGTTTTGTGCATTTGAAGATACAGAAAACGCTATTAATACAAGCTATAAATTACAGAGGCAGTGGCAGACAAACCCAATGATCATTAGCGTACATCAAGTCACTAGTCAGCGTTATTGAGAAAATACATTTATGCTATAGTTCAGGCAAAATCCCTGATGTTATTTATACAATATCATTATAGCTTTGTCAGCGCAATGTGTCAATTGAGCCTATGGAGGGTATTGGAAGGTTACATGGGAAATAAATTACTCCATGCACCATTTATTTCAATAGTACTGCCATGTATTGCAAAGTCATAAATTGCTAATTATGACTGTTATGAGGAAAATATTTCAAGAACTTCGAGAAAACAAGTCTCAGAAATTTTCGCTCAAGACGGTAATATTATATTAGTATCTTCGTTCAAGACAGTAATATTATATATCCGTATGAGTGAAAAACCTGAGTGGCTTTCAATTGTTGCAACTGACCTGCTACTCAAACTTTTATACACTTTGAGAAATCAATGGTTTTCATTTCTATACATTTCGGCGCCTTGCTCGCTGGAAAGGACTCAAAGGCGGTTAGGCATGGTCCTACTCAGAAAGATTTTTCTGAACGAATCTTAATTGATTATTAAGAATATCTTTCTAAGGAAGTTTGCTGGGTTTGGTACGTTATTCAGTTTTGTATAAATATATATTAAGTGGCGCAAAAAAATTGCCCAAGTTTTGATCACAATAAGAGAAAAATAATGATATCACTTTAAAAAAAACCATGCTGATATTACTGACGCTTATTTATAAACTCCAAAAAATTTATGTCATCACATCGGGTTCTTCAAGATATACAGAAGTCTTAAAACAACTAGTAAAAAAATATATGCCCGTAAAAATTTCATGTTACTATTATTAAAATTTAAGGCAAGTGCTTTATGTGTCCGCCATTTTCAATGCAAACTAATTGAAGGCATTTCTTCCAACAACGACACAGCTTTTTACTTTTTAAATGGTATTTGATCCAGTAGTCAACAATTTTTGCTTTTAGTTCCGGCTCTGTATAGCTGTTGTAAACTCTCTCTAGGAATTCAAGATACCGCAATTCATAGGATTAATTTCCATGTTTTTCTTTATCAGTGGTTGATTTTCTATGGTAAAGACCATAGCGTCTAGACTATAGGTTGATTTTCTATGGTAAAGACCATAACGTCTAGACTATAGGTTGATTTTCGATCGTAAAGACCATAATGTCTAGACTATAGTTTGATTTTCTATGGTAAAGACCATAATGTCTAGACTATAGTTTGATTTTCTATGGTAAAGACCATAACGTCTAGACTATAGGTTGATTTTCTATGGTAAAGACCATAACGTCTAGACTATAGGTTTATTTTCTATGGTAAACACCATAATGTCTAGACTATAGGTTGATTTCTTTATTGCATTGCTGTCATGTACTGATAGGTATAAATGTATTTCCCAGTCGATAATTAGCTGACCTTGTTCCGGCATTTAAATTTTTAACAAGCAATTTGGCCGTAACTTGAAAGCTAATGAACCTATAAACTTGTAGCTTTAACAACCACAAGCTAATGTGTTGCAATGTCAGCTGCGAAATTACAACTTTGTAAGAGTAATTGTTTCGAATGTTATTGTAGTCTAAACTTTGGCACATTTTTTCTTGCCATAAATACATAAATTTACTTTAGATTTAGTAAGCGAATAACTTATAAGGATTATATGTAAGAATAATCGCGTTTGTGCTTGAAAGTTCAAAAGGAAAACTAGCTCACTGTGATGGGCTCTCAACTAGACTTGTTCGAATCCAACCGGAACCTCAAAACTGCGTTTACTACGAAACTGACAAGTTTATAACGCTTTTCTGAACGGGACAACTGGACGATAAGAGGTCACAGAGCCAGACAAACAAATTTTATTTTCAACAAAAAAAACATCGCGTTTATAGGGCAAACGAACGCACTGCTAATAATGCTATTCACGCTCTTAAATAATTAAATAATTAAATCAAACAAGTACTTTCGCTAAATCTTAGACTAGATTTCATTTAATTTGTGAGAACAGCAATTGTTATAAAATGAGACGTATACGCACAAGCCGTTAAATGACGAAAAACCGTTTATGAATGAAGCGAGCTAATGTGATAATGTCGGCTTCATAATGAGCGAATTGAATAATTCGCTGTGATTTATAAAATCTTTAATTAGATGAAATATTAGGCTTTCCGCTGAAGTGAGTGTATTCATAAGAAATGAAAGTGAGAAGTTACAAGGAAATTCCCGCTATTGAGACGCTGCACTATAAATTACTACAATTACTTAATAATTGTGTCTTTCGCATCTTTCTAGAAGAATTATTTGAAGACACAGGTAGGTAAAATTTTTGCATCCTCCATCGTTACAATTGTAATAATAGGTAAGAACATGCAGGTAAAATTGGAATCTTTTTTGTGTATTATACGCTATCATCACTAAAACAGCATCTGTTTGTCTGTACGAACGAACTCTAATCCACCAGTGTTAGCAGGTGCATAGATCTCGTTTTTGCTTCTTGATACTTCGATCAAGCAGATGGAGTAATCGTAGTAACACGCAGATTTATTATATTAATTATTAACTATTGTTACGTATACGTATAGTTCGCTATTCCCAGCGGTGCAAAAGCTCTCACGCTCATGCTAATTGCTGGACCTCTACGCCGATTTTGTTGAAAATGATTATTATTATTCTGTTAATGTTAAGAGAAGACTTTTTGTAGAATTTGTGCTCAGTTTTATTGGAATAGTCTCTGGTTTAGTAGTGAATGCGTAGCAAAGTTTCACAAAGTTTTAGTGAAAATTGCAGTGTGTTCAGAAATTAGGCCTATCAAGGCTTCATGCTTCTAGCATCTGCAAACGTGTAACGATATGCATGGCATACTATTCCAGTTAAAGTTGCCACGTTAAAGTTCCAGTTAAAAAGGACATATTCACATGCGAATGTGAATATATCTAATGTCTCATTTTAGAGGATTATCCTTGAGAACTAGCTAGATTCCCGGTTTATTTAAGAGGATAATCCTTGAATACTAGCTAGATTACCTATAATAGTGCAATTAGAAGACTTTTCCTAGTCTGTAATGCGAGCCAAATGTATGTTAGCTACAATGTACCAAGTTTTTCACGCATGCGTAGGAAGGCTGTGTTTAGTCTCAGAAATAGGCTGTTCTTGCTACTGTTATTAGTATACTGTTATTAATAACTTGCTCAACAATACTGATACATTTTTAGATCAAACATCTTTAAGTCATGGTAAAGAATTTCATATACCCATTCTAACTAATCTTTTCTTCTATATATAAGCTTACTACGTTTTTGAAAAGTAACTGTGTTTTTACTTGTGCTTTATTTTTATTCTTGTTCCATGAACTGTAAATATCTGAAATAAAATAAGTGATAATAATAATTAATAAGTAATAATTATTATCTATCTATCAGTCTATTAGTTATTCACTACATACAGCCGACTTCGTTTGCTGATAAAATGGCGCAAAACTATTCAATATTTTGAAGCGCTGTAACCCATTGAGAGACCTCTACTGTTAAGTGTTAGAATCAAAATGCAGCTTACGGATATGATTTCAACAACAGTTTGAGTAACTAGCAACAAAAATATTAGTTTGAAAACGATACCAAATAGATATCTATTTTATTTTTTATTTAACATCATCTATAAAATACATTTTTATAAAAGAAAATTGCAGTTGGTACATAGCACTTATGCTAGCCATATAATACAAAGTAAAGTAATTTGCAATATATTAACAATCACAGTTATAAAACAAATATATGGGCAGTAAAAATTTTATCATTGAACGAGAAAAAAGCAACTTAAAATCCTTAAAAGAAACTTAAAAAATTCTCTTCACAAAAGATAATTTATCTATACTCATAAATGAGCAGCAGTCGTAAATTAAATAGCATGGAGTGCTTGAAAATAGTTAAATTAATTAAACTTGAAAGCATTTTCTATGTACGCAAAAGACGATGCATGCCTAATTAGCACAGTGCAAACAGTTAGAACATTCTGCTTAACACAGAAACACGTCGAACAAGCAGCTTATGGCCATATATTCGCATTGCAATAGAATGTTTCAGCAAATCATTCAAACATTTATCAAAAAAAAAGTACCGTGGAGCCTGTTTTCGTCTTTGCTAATCAAATTTCACGGTTTAGGAGTTTGAGTGCATGAGTGTTTACTATCCTCGCTATGCAGTAATGGTGTGTAGGCGGTTAACGTGATTAACAAAATATATCAGTGATGCGAGGCAGAGCTCGAAATAACACTAATTCTTTATAAGAAAATAAAAAGGATAAAAGGTAAGATGCACTTTATTCTACGTAAAAACCCGTAATATCAACCTACACAGAATGAAAAGTACTACATATGCACGATAGCTACCATGTCACACACACATGAAATACTACCATAACAAAATTATTTACAGATAAAAAATTTGGTAAAATACACGTACAAGATTAAAGATTTGAAACAATATATGTTTTCTGTATATACCTGATTTATCCGATATTGATAAATTTTTGATAAAAAAATACAATCACTGTGAAAAATTTCGTTTATCAAACTGTTATAACTATTAAAAAGACGCATCTTAGACTATAAATATTTTTTCCGTAAAATGACATCAAAATAAGGCAATGTGAGATTAAGACCCATGCTTCTGCCAGAGCAATCGAAGGGTTGTTTAAAAAGCATGCGTTTCGTTATTACAACCGACTTTTATATGTTTAAAACTATAATAATAAAAGTATTGCCAAAGTGATGAGCAATAAAAATTTGTACAATGAGACACAAATAAAAATCGTTTGACCTGGATGTTACAGTTGGAGAAAGTGTGAATCAGTTTATTTGATCTGATGTAAAAAAGAGACAGCTGTCCCTCGATATCTTTTTCTTCTTTTCCCTGATTGTCAAATTACATGGAAGCAATAAAAATGAAAACAATAAGAAAAAACTGAGCAGAATTGTTTTTCAGCTGACTATGCAACTGACTATACCTGCAGCTGGTGTTATTTGCAACCTTTTCTCGTAAATAAGTGATGTTGTAAATTTCAGGCTGTCCAAGCGATGATGATTTCCAGTGTGAGAATAGACATCAGTGCATCAGTGTACTGCAACGTTGTGATGGTTTCCCACATTGTGATGATGGATCAGATGAACAACGTTGCGGTAAGTTTATATATTACTGCATTAAGAAGGTTTCCCATATTGTGTTGATATGTAAGCGAGAGTGTATTACTGCATTACTTTGGCTTCGTTTACTGTGGACAGACATTGTTACGATAAATCAAACAGCGCAGCGAGTGAAGTACGACAACTTAGTGAAAATTTCCCGCATTACGCGAAGAATAAAAAAATGACAGGGTCGATGATAATGATGATGACAAAGGTAAGGAAGATGATGAATGTGATGATATGGCAGAAAGTGGTGGTGGTGATGATGATGATGATGATGACGATGAAGATGAGAGTGTTGATGACAATGGTGATGATGATAATGATGATGATGATGATGACGACGACGACGACGATGATGATGACGATGATGATACATATGACAGTGTTGGTGACAATAATGCTGATGGCGACAATAAGTAATATGATAATAATGATGATGACGAGCTAGATGTCTTGTAGCCACCATTTGCTACTTCGACTGCAGCACTTAGTTCAGATTTTATTGAAGGACTGAAAGTGTGACTTTGGTGAGAGTCTCACACATGAGCGCACTTTAGTCTCAAACTTTCTAGCAATATTGCCAATAACTTAGTACTTTACAGTGTTTTCATACAGACACTTGCAACTGCAATTTGTGGGTCATTGAACGCCTGCGCATGTGCAGATTTCATTGCGCATGCGGCCTCCACAAAGTGCCGCAAATATACGTAACCAGGTTTCTTCAAACTTAATTTAAACCTTGCGTAAACCTGTTAAGATTTTAATGTAATGATCAACATTTCGCCAAGTTGCACCAAACTGCAATTCTAAACACCAGAAGGGAGTTTAATTACCAACAGAAGTTCAGTAATTAGAAGCTGTTGGCTTCTAGACTAAGAGCAATCGCTATCCAGTAGAGAAGCCGCAGTTTTTTCATTAACATTTCAATTAGTGTTAATACCTTTACATTTTAACACTTTAAAGCACCTTCGCTGAAGTGTTGCACGTGAATCGTGATACCAGACTCTAGAAGTTTCGGTAGAATTTAGATAAAATACGCCGCATCTAGGCGAAGAGTTAAGAAAGGATGGCATTCGCCGCGATAGCATCTATAATTACTCCATTTAAAAATTGGTTTAATAGCTTTTGTAAATAAATTTTGTAGAAGATGGCAGAGTTGAAATTCTTAAGTAAAAGGTTCCTGCGCCCATGAGAGTTTACTGACTTACTAAATATATTGATCTTGAAAAAATTCACGATGTGTTATTATGCCGTCCATGTCTATGCCATTTTTTCTTATTTGTTGTTTTGTTACGTTTTACCGTATATTATCAGGAAGTGAGCACTGCTTCCAGGCTCAAATTTCAAAAGAAAAAGTGAAGCGTCTAAAAACTGTCTAGCTGAGCAAGTTCTTCATGGGTGGGTCTTTTAGATTTTTAAAATGATATCCTTTCGGTATATTTTTTTCAATATTTACCTGAACGATCTGTCAGTACGATTAAATACTGCAAATATCACTAATCAACATTAAATCATTTAGCTTATGCTGACGACTTTTGTGTTTTTGCTACATCAATTCCACAGCTTAACATCTGTTCAATGTATAAGAAAATTTTGCTTTAGAATATCATATTTCTTATAACTCTGATAAAGAAATGCCTATATTGCATACCCAAAATTATGGCGATCTCTTTTGCTCTAGCGTGGATTCTAAATGGTTCTGATGTTAAAATTGTTCATGACTGGAAATATTTGAGTCACATTTTGACCAGCATATTACCAGATGATCTCGATATTAAACATCAACGTTTTTTATTATGTGCGAGAGCCAATTGTTTTATTAGGAGGTTCAAAAACTGTTCTGTTGATGTTGATGTTCTCTTTGTAACCTTTTGTACACAGTTTTATTGCAATAGTTTCTGGTTTAATCACGTCAAAGGAAATATTGAAATAATGCGAATTATTAGAAGTGCCGTAAGAAGACTCTTTAATCTTCCTAATCGCTGTAGCGCAAGCCAAATGCATGTTAACTACAATGCACCACGTTTTCAATGCATAGTTGCCTTTAGTCTCAGAAGCAAACTGTTTTTCAGTCAGAATACTAATACTGATTCTGTATAATACTGATACTAATCATATTAGTACAGTACGGATACAATTTTTGGATCGAACATTTTTTAAGTCCTGGTAAAGAATTTTATTTACTCATAACCCTTTCTTGTGCATAAGCTTACTATGTTTCTGTAAACTACCTCTGTTTTTATTCTTGTTCTATGGACAGTAATTGTCTGAAATAAAATAACTAATGAAACCTGATCAGCTGATCCTGATTCTCCGTTTCCTCTCGAAGCCCGTAATCAACTAGAATTTGTCAAAAAAAACAAACTAAGCAACAATTTGGGGATAATTTCTGTAACGTTTGTAAGGTTCAACACATTTTGAAAGATTGTAACGTTCCATTTTTTTCTATTAGACCTGTTTTTTTCGGAAATGGGTATGGCACCTAATGTCCCCAACATTATCAATAAAGCTAATTAAAAACTACTTAGGCTTTTCATTACTAATAATTTTAAGTAATTATAATTTATTGCTTACTTAAGTATTTAGTTAGATGCTCAACACTGGTATTTATAGCCCAGTCATAATGGGGATCAAAGTGGCCTATTAAATTATTAAAAACGCACATGATAATACTTGTGCTGCAATTTAACGCACCATTTACGTAAAATGGCAACTTGTTTTTACACTTTACACTGTTTGTGATGTCATAAAGTGACCTTTAGTCCCAAGCAGTTAACCTCAATAGTTAATTAGTGTCCACCAATCAACACCTGCGACCAATTTGCATTGATTAATTAGTTTAGCTAAACATGAACTATACATCACACGTTGTATCACAATCACAAATTAGGTATGCATTAAATTCATTAATGACAGAGTATTGATGATAGAAAGTTAAGCATATGGTTTTATCAAATTTCTGTTGTAGTCAGGTGTCACAATATCACAGCAAAATTTACTAATTGAACTGGAATATACACATTACGCTTTAGAAGTTTTTAAAGATTTCTGCTTTTGCTCGTGGTAGTAGCACGTTTGCTCTGTATGGATCTAACATCAGCACAAAAACGTTCCCGACTAATTTAATTAGCGGCTAAATTGAAAAGTGCACTAATGAGTTATTATGACATTCTTTATTGCTCTCTTAGCAAAGTTGTTCCAGGCTAAATGGTAATTTCCTTTATCAGAATTTCTTATAAACACTATGGTTAATTAGTCTCTGTTGTTTATGAGGGTCTGCGCAGCTTCAAATTACTGGCTTTTGGACGAGGTGAACAGCCTCATGTGCCACGTGTGCTGCACGAGTAGGTCCTTGCAGCGCGCTGAACTGACGACAGAACGTTTTTTATGTTTTTATTGTTTCAGATGATAATGTTTCAATAATTTTTCCACTGCAATTCAGTTTTAACCGAAAATGAGTCTGTGTGCTATTTTAATAATACATTTGTAATCAGCATGGTCAAAACGGTCAAAGGCAGTAATGTTATTTTAATATTTGCTTTCTGCGCATTATATGCTAATGTAAAAAATTAACGGAGATCATACGAAAAGCCAAATATTAAATAAGGCAAAAACTGAGGACATTGGAGGAGTATAAAATGAATATTTTGGTGACACTTTGACGCCAGAAAAAAGTCACAAATAAAAGAAGCGCAAAGTGCTACAATTTGTCCGTGCCTTATAGCATGCTTCTTGTTTTTCGTTTCTTATATCTTTATTAGTTGAAGTGATGCGTTTCTTTTTTCTGCAGAGGAATATCTTTGTCCATCAACTCATACGAAGTGTGACAATCATCGATGCGTCTTCTCTCACAAGTGGTGTGACTATGAAGATGACTGTGGTGATGGTTCTGATGAAAATCCCAACACATGTGGTGAGTTAATGTTCAAAGTAAGCAAGCAAGTGAGCAAGCAAACGAGCAAAAAAATTAGCAAGCATTGCTTCGTTTGTTTGACTCAAGGATTGACAATTTCAGCGTTGAACAAGGTTATTTAAAAATATAATTGGTTGTGTCGGGTGTTGCTGTCTGTAAAACAAAAAAAATCTTTAAGCTTCATTTTTTATAACTTTAACTTCAATCAAGTGTTCCTCTTTATGTATTTTTTTACTTTGGTTCTAAATTCAAAATGTTTAACATAAACGGTGACTGTTTTATAGTTTAAAAGAAACTGGGCATTATTACAGCTGAAAGCGAGCTTTTCAAAAAAAACTTTTTCGTTGAAGTTGAACAATGAAGCGAACAGGCAGCATTGTGTGTAGCAAAGAGCGTGAAGTAATTACGTACTAGGAAAAATAATGTAACGGCAAATAAAGTAGTTATTATGAAATTTAGGCAACAGAATGAATACTAATACACAGTGCCATTGGGCGTAATCATAATTTTTATATTTCGCGCCTGTGTACTTGCGATACTTTTTGGCGGTGATGCGCTAGAACATATAGCAGGCAAATAGCAACGAGACAAAAAAGCAAATCGATAATATCGCGATTCGTTATTTAAACCGACTCAATTTCAACCTTTTCTTTATTTGTATATTAAACTAGTTAATAAATATACGGTTATGGAGTGAATGTTAACTTTGTAGAGATTAGAAGTGACGCACGCTCGATATTCCTTGTGTCCGCACAATTGGTGCGGGAACTTTAATTAACAGTCGCTATTTCGATACCCTCGACCCCATGACCCGCAACCTTAGCACCCGCATCCTCAGCACACGTCATCTCAGCACCTGCAATGAGCGTTGTCAATGTTACTCGCTCGCTCAACGTGGTGTTTGCTAAGGGTTTGCATAGTCTTTGAAAATATGTAGCACTTATATTTCGTTATTTATGGTGCACAGTTTACAGTCATTCTCCAGAAAAGCTTTGACGCTTTTCGTCTACTGAGTTGGGCAGATTAGACGTTCATCTAAGTAAAACCGTGAGAACTAAAATCAGATTTACTGCTAAACGCATAAAACTAAACGTGAAAGGTTTCATATTAACCCTTTCATTCCGGAAGTTGCTAGATGACCATGATAGCTAGGTAAACGTATGAACTGTTGCCATGGTGCATCTATTGTTCTACTTTCAGCTTACAGGGAATGCTACGCCAGTGAGAAACAATGCGATAATAAGGAATGTTTTTTCTCATTAGCCTACTACACATGTGATGGAATTGAAGATTGTAAAGATGGATCTGATGAAATTAATTGCACTGACACGAGTAAGATTAATTTTGACAATAGAATATTTCCAATAAGGAGGTTTATATTTTTTGTTTTTGCTGTTGGCATGTTTTACTAATGTAATATTAACTACAGTATTGTTTAGCTCATTTATTGAGACGTGTTTTCTCTCTCACAGCGAAAGCCCCCGTCCCTTCTCCAAAATCTAAGATTAAGGTTCACTGGCCAATTAACTTTTTTCATTCCCAGGATATGTCCTCTTTTGTTTATGAAAACATTTATGAAAGAATGAATAAGTGGCATTTATGTATATAACTAAATTAAAGCTGAACTCGAAAAATTTATAAAAAAGTCGTGCATTTTGTAAAACAATGTAAATCTGGCACCGGCTCTCTCCTGCTAAGTGTCATTGGTTTCCAAAATTATAGAAGTTTTATTTTGCTTACATATTTTGCTAGATCCATGCAACTCATATATGCCTACTAATTACGCGGGCATCCTTACATACCTACATCCTGTGATGAATCGTGTAGTGTTTGTCAAGGTAAAATAATGTTTTTTTGGATATTTCCACGTCTCACCACTTAATGTGACTGCGTGAATTTCTTCCTGATTATTGAAGCACTTGAATCAAATTTTCTTGACAGTTCAAATCAATGTTATTGCTTCTTAAACGCACAAATTTTTCCCAAGCAGTGATAAAAGTCAGGCTATTACGTTAATACTTGCAGATGGACTGCCTCGCTGTCGGCGATAGGAAAATTTTGTTTTTTTATTAAAGTAATTGAATTTTGAAAAGGTTTTCACTTCACGTTTTCATACACAGAAATTCAGATCCCCTGAGCAAAGAGAGAAGAATTATTCTACGACGATATTGGCAAGTGGGGTGTTTATGAACAATACAGTACATTACAAGCTGTTATTCATCACTCAACGGCAGTATTACTATGTTCATCGCGATGGCAAGACCGAAACCTCTCACAGTCAATCCTTTAAATCGGCAGAAGCTTCTTAGCTACCTCAACCAGATAAGGCGGTATGAAAGACAAGACCACCCATTTACTGACTTGCCTCAGTGATGTTTAACTTTGTTCAGTAAGCGTCACTAACTTTGGTCAATAATTCGCCTAGTGATATTAATGCTCAAAGAAGAATTGCACTGGTAACAAAATCGAATAATTAGTTCGTGTTAAGAGCTGTTCTCATACTGACGGGATAGATGACATCCTGTTAGTATTTTCCTCTTTTCCAACAGCGTTTTATTTGTACAAAACGCACGACTTTTTTCTAGATTTTTCAAATTTAGCTTTGATTTAGTTATATACAAGCATTGATTTGCCCACACTTTAACTTTGGACATTTAGCGATACTTCACCATCTACATAAGAGTCTTTCGCGGCATGACCAGGCTAACTAGCCATTCATTTTTCCCGTTGAACCAGAAATTTACGTCCCAGATAATCTAAACACCCATTTTAACTGCCAGCAACTTCAATGTAACGGTACATACGGGCAATGATGAGTTTATTTCATTGTACGTCTTATTTGTATACGGGATACATAATTACTAAGCGAAGTTAGATTACGTAGGACAGATTCGGTCACGTCACTGTAAATCAAAAACATTTTTCATGTGCCACACGGCTTAGAATTTTTTATTGCAGATTTCATGGTATGCGGAGATAGACGAATTCACTTGAAGTTTAGATGTGATGGACAGAGAGACTGTGAAAACGGGGAAGACGAATATAATTGTAAGAACAATGCAAAATTCGTTGTAGTAGTGGTAGTGGTAGTAGAAGTAGTAATAGTAGTAGTAGTAGTAGTAGTAGTAGTAGTAGTAGTAGTAGTAGTAGTAGTAGTAGTAGTAGTAGTAGTAGTAGTAGTAGTAGTAGTAGTAGTTAGTAGTAGTGGTAGTAGTAGTGTAGTGGTATGTAGTAGTAGTAGTAGTAGTAGTAGTAGTAGTAGTAGTAGTAGTAGTAGTAGTAGTAGTAGTAGTAGTAGTAGTAGTAGTAGTAGTAGTAGTACTAGTAGACTAGTAGTAGTAGTAGTAGTAGTAGTAGTAGTAGTAGTAGTAGTAGTAGTAGTAGTAGTAGTAGTAGTAGTAGTAGTAGTAGTAGTAGTAGTAGTAGTAGTAGTAGTAGTAGAGTAGAGAGAGGAGTAGAGGTGTTGTTGTTGTTGTTGTGTGTGTGTGTGTGGGTGTGTGTGGTGTGTGTAGTAGTAGTAATAGTAGTAGTAGTAGTAGTAGTAGTAGTAGTAGTAGTAGTAGTAGTAGTAGTAGTAGTAGTAGTAGTAGTAGTAGTAGTAGTAGTAGTAGTAGTAGTAGTAGTAGTAGTAGTTTATTAACTTTATTGACCATAAAATTGATATTTACCTATATATTAACTTAATAACATTCTATTGATTTTATATCGTCTTAAGTTTCAAAGGAGCTCCAGCTTATAATGCCTCATCTATCTTACGTTAGGCATAATATACTATTATCAGCACTGTTTATAGGATGGTGTCGCCATCTGTTAACGAATTAACCGATGCTGGCATACCTTGAACAACTTGTTTGAACAGTGTTATTTTTGGAAACCGAAACGTTTACTTTGACTACTAAGTTCCATTAATTTAAACTGTTTGAGATGTTTTATAGATAAATTAAACTTTTAACTTGCCAGGGAAAAAGTAGAATCTTTAGCGTCCGTGCTGAATCATATTATATACAAATTTATGCAAATTAAAATAAATAAAGGCTTTATGATAAAAAATAAATATATACGCATCTTTTTGTTTAAAAACGGTCCGTTGAAAAATGGTGTTTTTTGCTTCCCTCGTGACACTGAAATCATCTGAACTATTAAACTGCGTTTTAATAACAATTAACCGTGTCCGTGTGTCAAACCCGTGTACTTAACGTTTGGTTTCATTTTAAATTGGTAAGTTGATTCCAGACGTAACAACACGAACCTCGAAATACATCGTTGAAAAACTCAGTAAATCTGGTTTTCTCCGTGATTCCAGGTGTTAATTGCACTTCTCCTGAAGACTACAGGTGTGAATCAGGTTACTGTATTCTGAAAGGTAACGTCTGTGATGGAGAATGTGATTGCAAACCGACATGTGATGATGAAAGAGACTGCAATACCTACACAAGAGTTCTAGACAGTAAGTAAAACAACACGCGAAAGACAGTGTTCCATATAGTAGGGTCAGTTTGCTGACTTACCCAAACAAATTTCAAGAAAATATTTTTTGGTGTTTTCTTGTAGTATTTGATCCAGAGAATAACATATCCAAACTAGGCCGAAATTTAAGCACTGCAAATGGCCTAATTATGACGTCAAAAAGATGGCTGCAATTTGACCAAAATGATTGGGTATTTAGTCTACCAGAATGGCGAAAAAACCCTCACTTTGATTCAAAAGCATAAAACTTTGCACAGTGCTGAAGCTCATTAAGGTGATTACTACAAGAACAATACAGGAAAACACCAAAAAAAAAACGTTTCCTTGCGTTTTTTTGGTAGGGCTATTTTTTTCCATTATATTGATCCTACTATTAGGTCTGCAAATATCCATGGTTTTTTATCGAGAAGAAAGAATTCAGAGGTAAACAAAATGCTAATCAACGATATATTGTTATGGTATGTTGCCACATGTTCGTTATTCGTTGTTGTTGCTGCTGCTGCTGTTGCTCTTGTTGTTGTTGTTGTCGTCGCTGTTGTTGTTGTTGTTGTTGTTGTTGTTGTTGTTGTTGTTGTTGTTGTTGTTATGGCATTATCGCAGAAATGGTAAAGTGCTTTTGCATTCTGTGGGAGGCGACCAACTAAAAAGGTTCTTGAAAATCTACCTCTATCGACCAGATCTATAGCTGAGGAGAAAAACGCATTTAAAACAAATGCGTATTATTTACAGAATTCATCAAAACATTCTAGGTTAAATTGATGGTACATTTGTCACATTAAAAATCAAATTAAAGAAATCATTATTCGTTGTTGTTGTTGTTGTTGTTGCTGTTGTTGTTGTTGTTGTTGTTGTTGCTGTTGTTGTTGTTGTTGTTGTTGTTGTTGTTGTTGACAACGCCTGTAACCATTACAATTTATAATGCTTGTATGCAAGAAAATGAAAAAAACGCTTATTAAGAAAAATAAATCACAGCTGAGGTGAGGGATTTGCTCAAGTTTCTGAAAACTCAGGTGTGCACTTTAGCTGACACTAGTATTATGAGCTAGGTTCCGAAAACCCCCAGAGAAACCTGCTAGTACATTCAACAGTAAAGAATGGATTCATTTGCAACCTTAGGGGCTTGCACTAAGGTTTTCTCTGCAAGTAACTAATGATATTGCTTGTTCTGGGAAGAAACGGCATTAAAGATTCCTTAATTAGTAACTTGTAATCTCGTAATATCTAATATACAGTTGGTAAATTTACAAGATACTTGTATGATTTCTTATCAGCCCCCGCACATCATTTGTGAAACAATAAAAGGGCATAAGTTTCTTAGCGTGTAATTAATGAGGTCAGCTAATTTTTTGGTGATTAATAATTATAATTAGTAATAACTACCCAATATTACTTTAAATAAGCGTGGGTGGTCACTGGTTATGCGTGCGTAGTTGAGCTAATTTTTTCGCTGCTGCAAGCTTTTGAATCGGCTTTTCCTGATTAACGACACTTAATAATAGTAATTAGGCTTTATGACGACCATGACATTACGGTTGTGGTTGGGAAATTTTCTACTCCAGCAAGCTCTTGGAACAGCAGATCTTGATTAGGAGAATTACAACTTCCCTAAAGTGCCTCATCCCACGAAGTTCCTCTTTGGCTCATGGGTACAGGTGTCTTGCAAGTCTGCGTAATTAATGATGCTCAAACATATTCATGCACGACCAACATTCACCCTCATAATAATGACGTCCTTTAGCTAAACTGTGTTTGTCCTGAGGCGAAAAGACTATACATAAATCAGTTGGTTTTATTACACACGCATAAAATATTTATAGTTAAAAACAACGCAATTTTATTAAAAACTTTTACATTAAGAAGTTAAAATCATACCAAACGTTTTGACTAGTTGCTGCTGTCATCATCAGTGGTAAATTTACAAACATACAACCAGTTTATATAGGCAGAGCCTATTATGCGCTAATTAAGTAGTTAACAGAAGCCAAATAGGTAATGAATAAGCAGACCAGTAAAGAAACTTATATGGTAACCTATGCACTAATTATGTATTTATAAAATCCAAATAGGTAATGAATAAGCAGCCCTGAAGAAAAGAAATTGAGACAGTTACAAATAGCTAAGTGTTTGAAAATAAAGTTAAAGTGCTGAACTGAGAGGTAAAGAATTGAACTGCTTTGTACATTAAGAGAAGGTTTATTAGAGTACATAGATAAACGTTCTTTTATTCAGGCATAAATATGGTCATTAATGCTGGATTGAGGAGAATTTTCTATATGAAGGAGGTCTATATGTAAACTGGTTGTGTGTTTGTAAATTATCCACTGATGCAGCAACAGCTAGTTGAAACGTTTGGCATGATTTTAACTTTTAACTTTTAATGTAAAAGTTATTAATAAAGTTGTGTTGTTTTTAACTATAAATCAGTTATTATTATTATTATTATTATTATTATTATTATTATTATTATTATTATTATTATTATTATTATTATTATTATTATTATTATTATTATTATTATTATTATTATTATTATTATTATTATCCCTGGCGGTGTGACCTTGGAACGTGCTATCTTTTTTATCATTCACCAAGGTTCATCCCCCTGGAGAGAATTGTTATTTCATCTCGGGTTTATCTATCGAGTACTTCTAACCGGAGGAAATAAAACGGCATTTTCGTTGACCAATAAAGTTTTTGTTTTGTGTAGAATGGGTCTGTAACCCATTAACCACTGTTTCCTGCACTGCTCCGTTCAATCAACGGTGTATATCCGAGGAGTACATATGTGATGGGATTGCTCACTGTCAAAATGCACCCACTGTGGAGGGAAATGATGATGAATACTTGTGTGGTAAGTTCTCATTTTATTCTCTTTCTTTTCTCTTCTCTCTCCCTCTCTCGCTTTCTCTCTCTCTCTCTCTCCTTTTCTCTCTCTCGTTTGTAACATGTCCTTAAAGGAAAACAGGATGTGTTTTCATGTCCTCTCCCATTTTGAAAAAAATAGAAGGACACATTTTAACTCATGTAATAATGCCAAAGCATTTCTGGTAATTAAATAAAAGGTTAAAACTTAATTAATGACAATCGAGCCAAATTAGTGATGATTCACAAGTGAACGTAATTTTCAACAGCACAAACATTCAATGAGCGTGTTGCACGTGTTTGCAAAAGCAAAAATTGACTGCTGCTGCACATCATGCGTACTGCTGCACGATTAATGTGATATGCTAAAACTCAACAAATTTTAAGTTTAATAATCAAATTTCCGGTTTACCGCTGTAGTCACGTGCGCACTATGTCACAACTGAACGCCTCCGTACTAAGCGGTACAGCACTTTTTTGTACAACGCTAATGCAGGCGCTAGTGCCCATTTAACTGGCGAATTTTGAAATGCATGCGACAGCGAAGAACTAGTCACTCGACCGCGAAATTACGTTTCTGTGATAATATTACACATAAGTCATTCTTGAACAATAGTAAATGTTCTCTTTTTATTGTTTTAAGCTATAGTTTAAGATCGGATCCGGGTTTTACGTTAACTTGTTACAGATTTTACTTAATGTGTATATGCTTTACTTAACCCTATCATAACGTTAGATGAACACAACAGATATTCAGTGTGCTAGCAGACCGTATCAAGTTGACGATTTAATTGTTCCTCGGTTTCTGGTTCATTAGTTTGTCTTGCAACTCTGCGTGGATCGATTTTACGCGCCTGGAGATCACGTGTGACACGATGAACTGAAATAAGATGAAGCGTCAGAACGAGTTAAAGTGGGTGGTTGATGTAACATCTATTAAGGTCCATTTTAATAAAATGCTTCTAAAATAGTTCTCAAAACTATATGCGGTAATATTTCATAATTTTTAGTGATGCAATACAAAGCTGCAGAAGCTTTAAAATGTTTTAATCTGTCAGATGTTTATGTAAATGACATGTATGTACTTTTTCTTTCTTTATTTGTTTTCTTATTTTTTGTTCTAAGCATTTATCCGTTGCTTGTTGTTTTATTTATTTGCTTGGTATTTTTCATTAAATCATTCAGTTATCAGGTCATTTATTGGTTAATTTTTTCCATTTGTACGGTCTTTATTAAGCGTAGCCGATCATTTCGACAGCATTTGTTGATTCTTAGAGGCCGGGTCTTTCATGTGTTTGTCATTCATTCATTCATTCATTCATTTTTTCCTTCTATTTAATCAACATTCACGTTTATTTTTGCTTACTTTCAAAGCCAAAAGTGATATGGCATACAAATTGTGCTTTAATTATTTAGTGGAAGCTTTTAATTTATAAAATGTTAATTTTCGTTAGGATTATCAGTTAACGAAGGGATGATCTCGTAGTTATTGAATTTCCGAAATCAAATTTATTAAAAAACAAAGTGTCAAAATATTGGAGCTAGTCTGAAATTTGAATCAGATACCATTGATGATGATGACGGCGATGACAACAACGTCGACGACAACAACAACGACGACGACGATGATGAACATGATGACGATGATGAAGGCGGCGACGACAACGACGACGATGATAATGATGATGACGACGATGATGACGATGATGACGGCGACGACGTTGACGATAAAGATGGTGAGGAGCAGCAATCTTATTGTACAGTCTCTTTCTGCTTGAAATCGCTGCAAATACAGTTTGCTTAATTTTCTCTACTTCAGGCGACGCAAAAAATGAGCCAGAATCTTTATTATAACATTATATGAACAAAATGACAGACGTCTTGGCCAAAATTACCGCGTCGATGTCAAATCGGTTTTTGTTAAAACGCCAGAACTTTTAAACCATTGTCTTAGATTTTTCCAAGTTACAGAAGTTTTAAATCAACAAGTCAAAAAATAAATGGCGGGAAAAATGTTGTGTGTCACAATAGTTTACAAGTGTGCTAGGTGTCCCCCATTTTCACTGCAAACTAGACGAAGGCATTTCTTCCAACAGATGTCAGCAGACACACTTTCTTACTTTTAAGAGGTATTTGGTCTCGGTACTCAACAAGTTTTGCCTTTAGTTTCTCTGCGTCAAACGGCCACCGTAAATTTTCTTTTTTTCTTTAAAAAGGAATTATTCCATAAATTGTATTTCAGATGATTACGTCTCGTTTTTTATAACAAATCTTTATCAGTGATTTGTTTTTTGATTTGAAGACTGTAAATTGGTGGGTTTCTTCATTGTTTTCCTCCGATGTGAAAAGTGCTTTAAGCCCCTAAATCCATAAACTTTTTATTTTCACCACGAAAAGCCAAAATGTCGTAATACCAAACTGTAAAATTTCAATTTTGTAAGATGCTTGCTTCTAATATTGCTGTGTCGCAACTTCGGCGCATTTTTTCTGCGCCACCCGACATATCAACAGTTCGTGTAGTACATGTCTGTACTTCGTTATTTATTGACTTATCATTAGTATTTAGCAATTTTTTTCCTTTTTTATTTTTTCTCTGTTACTACTAGTGCACAATAGTGTACTCAAAACGTAAAAATTAAGTGGCCAATTTATTTATTTCTTGTTGGATTTTGTTGATTCTCTGATTCTTAAAAATATGATTTCTTCTGTAGAAATGACCTTTAATTTGTCTTCCTTGCTTTCTTTACGGTCAAGTCACAACCTTATTAAAGCACAAAACGTTGCCATAAAATGTCAATAAAACTTTTATTACTCTCTAATGTCATTTTCTTTCCTTTGCATGTTTTTTGTTCATCTGCAGTTTTTTCCCCATTCATTTCCATGAAGCCATTTAGAATTCTTCTAGATCAATTTCTGTTCAACCTGGTCACCTTGAAACAGTCACACTGTTTAACTCTTGACAGCAGGACAAGGCGCGCTCAGCTTCAGCAACAATTTAGCAGTAATCAACACCCAGTGCATCACACAAAGCGCTGCTATGGAGAATTTATTGGCTTCAGCGGAGTAATTTGTAGAACAAGTGGGAAAATGAAGCGAGGACACCAGCAATAAAGTAAATATGATAGTAATAAAACACACATACATACGAGTATGGTATATTTTAAAGTTACACAATATTTTTAATTAGAATGTTCGAAATCCCTAATGCTGTACTACTTACTTTACGCGAAAGTCACTAGCGTAGCGTTTTTGTTATAGTGTGTTAAAGTAGAACAAAATTATTGATGTGTGATGTTTTGTCATACTTTTGTTTGTCATGTTTTGTCATACTTGTAATTTTGTATAAACTACGTGGAAAATTGATGCTGTTTAGTAAATTATTGTGGCCTAGTAAATTTTAAATTATATTTTTACCATTTGTATGTATACAGTACTTCAGTTTTTAACTGCAAGGAGTTGTTGTTGTTGTTTTATAGCAAAACCGGACTCAATGTTAAACTCTAGGTCAAAACAACCTATTCTTTAAAATAGTGAAAGGAGACATGCTATTTTTTGCGGAATGACTTACGTGATAGAATTATTGCCACACAGACACAATTCCGCGTTCGCGCCACTAGTTCTTCGCTGTTACATGCATTTCGCCATTCGCTAGTTAGACGGGCACTAACGCCTGCATTTCGGAAAGCGTTGACAAAAGCAGGTGTTATACCTCTCTATTCAGATGTGTTAGTTTGTGACGAACAACAGACGTTCGACAGCTTATGCGTGAGTGCAGCGGTAAATTTGAAATTTAAATTTTTATCTTAAAACTTGCCTTGTTTTAGTACAACACATTGAATCTCTTTCAGTAACACTGTACTTCAGCGTTGTCTTTCGCAAACTCGCGCAACATGCTGGTGGAATGTTTTTATGCTGAAAATTATGTTAGTTTGAGATGTCATTAATAGTTGGGCTCGCCCGCCGTTAATTAAGATTTTAATCTGTTATTTAATTATTAGAAACGCTTTACAGTATTATTGGTGTTAAAATGTGTACTTGAAAATGGGGTAGTATATGAAAAATCGTCCTGTCTTCTTTAATAAACTTACTTGCTTACCAGCAGTGTTCACATGTCAGTTAAAGCCGTTCTCAAAAACTGACCAGTCAAAACAGTTTGTCAGCAACATTTCAGAAAGAATTCTACAAAATTTTTTGCCAATGCTTGGTAAGAAACCAGATAAAGATCATATAAATTAAACGAATAAAACCCGTTTGGCAGTGCTAATAAGAAAAACTCATTAATCACTTTTTCAGCAGATACTTCGTGCGCTGGAATTTCAATAAATCTTAGCAAGAAGCTGCTACCGGGTGGAGATAAACAGCGCTAAACATAATTGTAAAGAGAGTTGTATTAACTTCTTGCAAATCGTTTAGCTTTTACGGGGCTAAAATTTGGTCTAGAGTTTCCAAACAATTGTGTCTATGCAAAAAGTGACAATACATAGTACTTATTACACAATTATTTCGAGGATATAAGGACAGGCAGGGCTGGACTATGACCTTTTGGAACCCCTAGGCTAATGAACTAATGGGCCCACTTCAGACGGTGCTGCCCTCTAAATCGTTTTTATGCTTGAAATTTTAGCGATATTTAGGCCTACATAACTTGAAGTAATTAAACTTATTGCAAATTCTTTAAATTCTTTAAATAAACTAGAAATAGCTATACATTTGTATAGGCCTCAAAGGTATAAATATATGCTCAATAATCATCAAATATATATATATATATATATTTCATATAATTTAAAGTTGCTTATAGTAATATACATTCATCCTGTAACAAAATAGGTAAACAGTAACTTTGCATACCGTTCATAGCTTACTACTATTCACTTTATTATGTTTTTATAGAGGTACTCACAATTCTAAGTGTAAAGTGTAACTACTTCATTAAATTTTTGTACTATATTATCATAATTATTTCTGTACATTGTACAACTACAGTATATTATAAAGTATGATTTTAGAATAAGGGCAACAGGACTGTATGGTGGTATGTTACCCTCTCATTTAGCATTCTTTTGTTACATCTTGATGTAGCACCATTACTGTCCATGTGTGTAAAGTAAAAGGATTCTTATTCTTATTCTTATTCTTATTCTTGTTTTTATTCTCATTCTCATTCTCATTCTATATTCTATTTTCTATTTTCTATATTCTATATTCTATATTCTATATTCTATATTCTATATTCTTATTCTTATTCTTATTCTTATTCTTATTCTTATTCTTATTCTTATTCTTATTCTTATTCTTATTCTATATTCTATATTCTATATTCTATATTGTTATTCTTATTCTTATTCTATATTCTATATTCTATATTCTATATTCTATATTCTATATTCTATATTCTATATTCTATATTCTATATTCTATATCCTTATTCTTATTCTTATTGAGGTGCCCCAGGCTGCAGCCTGTTCTAGCCTAAAGGATATAATCCAGACCTAATGATAGGTATCGCTTGTTCACTCGGGACAAAACTCTCATTTTAATTTCAAACCTGACAAAAAAGCACAGGCCGAATATAGTAAACCAAAACTTTAGAGTTAAATCATTGCAGGGAGCTACGCAAAATAAATTCTTCCAAAGTTATTGAGTTTAATTTTACAAATATTTGATTTTTTGCAGTGGCGGAAGAGAATTCAACATGTCCGGAAGGGAGTTTTCGATGTGATCGTCGCTGTTTCCCTCTTGCGTACAGGTGTAATCACCAGGTGAACTGCATGGGCGCAACAGATGAACAGGACTGTGACGATGGTGAGTGTCGTCATTATCATAACTCAGTGAAATGCCATATTGTCGTGCTGACACCGTTGGCGTTCACAGTGTTGTTATTTCTGGGAAACACATAGATTTTTCCTATAAAAATAAAATAAAATAAAATAAAAAATAAATAAATATCCATAATTCATTTGTTATTTTGACTTATTTGGGCCTACTTTGAACTTCTGAGGTTATTCCTAGACGACTTTATTTAAGTACGGAGTCAATATTAAAAATGGAACTACGTGGAGTCTTGTGCATTGTTGATGAAAAATGCTTAAGTTATGTGATACATCTATAATTATATGAACTCTGTAGATAATATTCTATGCAGAAGGTTACAAATCTAACGTAATGTGAACATTTTCGTTTTTGAATGATACAGTTACTGCCAATTTCTTCATTTTAGTCTATCCACCATGCAACGATACAGACACAAGATGCTCTAATGGACGTTGTGTTCCACAAAGCAGCTGGTGTGACTTTGTTGTTGACTGTGACGACGCTAGCGACGAAATAAACTGCGGTAAGAAGCGTTACTACTTGCAATTAGTCATCCTTACGTGACTTTTTATATCTGACTTCTTGTACAGGTTTCAGTCTCGCCAGAAACAAGCATTCATTAGACCCAGTCGTTTAGTGCTGAATTACCAATGTCCCAATAAAAAAACACTTTTGTAGTGTTAGAATTCAAATATTTGGAAATTTGTAAATCAAATATAGCCGGAGCGGAAAAGCAAATGCGAAAATGTAACTTAAGCTAGGTTTGAACTTGGGACCTTTAAATTACAAGTTCAACATCTTGGATCAGTAGACTACATTAAGCAGACTAGTTCTATTGCCAGTTTAATGATCAATGTTAAACAATGGTGGACCAATGGTTTTAATGACGAATTAATCAAATACTAATTGTTTGAAGCTTCATATACACTAACTATTGCATTTAAAGAGGAAAAGGGAAACTTTAAAATACATTCAAATGAACTTTCCATATAAGATTATATTACTTAACATTACGATTACTTATTTAAAAGACTTGTGTAATTGATAAAGAAAATTCTTAATAATCTAAAATATTCGTGTCACGTGGTAAAGCGGCGCTGCATCGCCATCTCAGTGCGCACCACTGATTCATAAAAAACACGTTATTGGTGTCATTGACAATATAAATTAAACTTATGCTTAGTTAGCGAAGCTGGGCTACGAATGTTCCGACTATGTTTTCAAACGTTGCGCAGTGTTATCTAAACTTATTTCAAACGGCTTACCGTTAGAATGGCTGTGCCTAACAGTAATCGCTGGCGCTTAAATTAGAAGTTTTATGCAGCGCTGCTGCCAAGCTAGCCCTAAGTGGAATAAAACGGCGTGTAAGTGACATAAAATTTCTAGGCGAATTTGTTAAGCTTTATTTATGAAGAGAGTTGTCCTTCATAACAATTTTGAAATTCTGTCAACGTCTTATGTCAATGTCAATTCTGAACAACCAATGGTAACGTTAAAAAAATAACACATAAAGTTCAGGAACAAGAAGTTTATGAAGTTCAGTGTCAAGGAGAGTTATTTCCTGATAAGAAATTGTTTAAGATTTTGACAATTGTGAGACGCTCCCTAGAGTAAAAGACGTTGTTACTAGGCGGTGTAATAGTGTTACTCGACACAAATAAATCTTATTTCACAGACGGCCTTCCATTATTGCCCAATTGATAGTCAGCTTTTATGAAGTTACTCGCCTTTCTTTTGTAATCAACATCCCGTCTTTTGCTCGGATTAGTTTTCTTTGTGTGTTCATTCAGATCTATGCAACTGTGTCCGTCTGAGAAATTCTTTGATTATTTCTTTGCTTACAGTCTTACACCTATGCAACACGCTACTACGTGACGAGCGTTTTGCCAGTGTTAGTGCGGTATTCATCATTAGCTTTGCTGTCATTACCACCACCAACATTTACTGCCATCATTATTATTGTTATCACCATCGTCATTATGTTTTTATTATCGTCATTACTAACATTATCCTTAACGTCCTTGTCGTACATCGTCATCATCGCTATTAAATTTTGAATTTCAGGTTCAATTTCAAATTTATTCAAATCTCTATTAGCCTTTTGGGCAGAAGAGATGTTCCAACAATTACAAGCAAGGCATTTTTGCAAAAAATGTTAAGTAGAAACAATAACGAAACTTGTGCAAAAGAAACTACAGTAATCTAGTTAACTTCTGACGTTCCAACACTAGCGAACTTCGCCAAATTATTTAATTCTTCTATATTGTAGTTGAGAAAAGCTATTCATATTTTAAAGGATTAGGCCTCCTAATCGTAAAACTACCATGTAGAACCGTAGAACCATTATGTTTTTACTATCGTTATTACCAACATTGTCTTTAACGTCCTTATCGTACTCGTCAGTATCATCACTATCATCATCGGCACCGCCAGGTCTTTTTCATCATCACCTGTATCATCGCAGTCACGAAGATGACAGCATGATTACCAGTTTTACAAACAAAATTGAAGTGGACCGCTTTATTAATTAAATAAAACACTCAAAATGATTTGTCGATTAATTGTTATTAATATAGTTCGTCCAAAGTGTTCCGAGACTGACTGGACATGTGATAACGGTCAATGCATTCCCGCATATCAACACTGTGATTACTACGTGGACTGCATAGATGCGTCCGACGAGGGATCTTATTGCGGTATTTGTCTAATTCGCGCATCTGCGTTTTTATTAAAAATTATAAATGTACCTTAACGTTTCGTTGTTAGTCTCTGGTTTTTAACATTTTTCAGTATACTTCTTGCCACAGTTTATACAGATAGTTTAACTCTTGGTACCTTCATGTATTTTAGAATACAGATTTGAGATTTTATTATTTTATTCAAGTCTCACCTCATATTAGTGACGGGAGCCGATTATCGTCTTATCGACGAAAATCTATTTGTTTTCATAGATTTTCCAATCAAAACAAAATCGATTTTTTGTGTAATATCGCATTGATAAAGTGGATGATTTTATCACCACAGAAAATCAATACAATCGGAGCATCGATATCGAAATCGATGTGTCATTTTGGCGATTTGTATCACCTAGCAATAATAAACATATTGAGAACAATAGTTTAAATTATGGTGTTATTAACTTCAAAGCCTGGTACAATAAATTACATAAAATGATAGTACCAAAACTAATGTATAGTAATTAAAATGTACCCCGTGGAAATACTGTGATCAGTAATAGTTACTGTGTTGTAAATCCACTCAAAATAAATAAAGTTTACAAATATATAAAATGTACCCCTTTTTCATGCATAAAAATCCGCAGTACTTTCACAAGTGCAAACATTTAATTTACACACTCGTAAGGTCACCATTTAAATATGTAAACTAATTTAAAGACAACATGTATTTTAGAAATTAAAATCGTATCAAATCGATTAGTAAAGTGCATATCGAAATCGAAATCGTATCGCAAGTTCTTATCGTTTATCGAAATCGTATCGTAATTTTTGTATCGACCCCATTACTACCTCATATACTGTACAAATAAAAGCATTATTAATTAGACGCTATACGTAAAATGAACCACTCATTTAGAGTTATGAAAGACAGTTAAGTACTATATTACCAACTATACTAAAAAGCACAACAATATACACATTAACTGTAAAATAAAAAAGAATGCGAGTTATCACTAATGATTATGATAGCTTATTCCTTTTTAACAAAATTTTATTACACACCTTTGCACTTTCGTAAACCACCAAATATGAACCTAGCAGAAAATACATGTTCTCAACATTGTGCCATCAGGAGTTCAACTCATCTGTAGTAACGTTGTTTTTTTCAACTGCAAAAGTGTTTTCTCGTGTGTTTCTAGAGTACAATGTAAAGCCTTGTTCACCTGACATGCGAGCTTGCATGAATGGTCAATGCATTCCCAATGAACATTGGTGCCTTAAACAGCAGGACAGGAGGACTGGATGTGCAGACAATTCACATCTTAGAGACTGCGGTAGGTATTGGTGGACGGTATTCTTTATAATAAAAAATAAAATTTGCTAGGTGAAGTTTTTACTGTGAAAAGGTTAGTCAGTTTACTAAATACCTCACTGAATAATTCTTAGTATATTAATGTCTAATGTTCCCGAAATAACAGGAGTTTATTAGTAGCAAATAAAGCAGTCTGGACTTTCGCAGATGTATCTTATAGTAATAAGAGGTAGAACAATTGTTTCTGTATTATCAGTTTAAGAATATCAGGACAGTTCTCAAATTATATAATTATTCTAAGTAAATACGTGAGTAATAACTGCGTAATACTTGTAACTGTATGAACTATTCTGAGTGGTATTACATTATCAGACGGTATAGTGTAATGGATAACACGTCTCCTTTCCGTCTCAGAGGTCGTGAGTTAAGTATAATACCTAAATAATTACTGAATAGTTTCTACGTAACACACCTGGACAACAGCCGAATAAATTTAATTAACCTATTTCAAGTATAATTTTGTTACCTGAATAATAACTTAATAATATCTGAAGCATTTTAAGAATTCTACATTGCAGAGGACTGGGTGTGTGAACCTGATCAGTTCAAGTGCAGAGCATTTGGATATTGTTTACCTTCAGAACAGGTGTGTGATGGAGATCCGCGTGGATGCGAGGACATCAGTGATGAACTGGGATGCAGTAAGTACCTCTGGTGCGCATGCGTATTGTTAGTTTAGTACCACCATTATGATGATGAGAAGTCGTATAAAATTGGAGGCTATTTATTAGGGCGCAAGACTATTAGTACAAAGAATGTTATCAAAACTATTGTAGTATTTATTAACACTTTTGCCTTATTTATCTTTTGTTTGTTTGTTTGCTTGTGTTATTGCCACCTATATTTCTCACGAGGCCGTAGGCTCCAAATGCATTAGACATGTCGTACAAATAGAAACATACAAAATCGAAATCTTTCAATTTTGCGAAGACTTAATCTACATTAAATCTACAAATCCTGAGTCGACTAAGCCTCGTTGATTAATGATGCAGGGGTGGGTTAATAGCAATCTTGATAATATCGTTAGCAGTGCAGGAATTAACTAGCTGATCCAGTTGGCACGAAACACGTCTTATCTGACACGTTTGCTTTACGCATCGCCTTTAATTAATTCTAAGATTAAACGCTAGTTTTAATCGTCTTAGTATAATTAGTTCGAGCACGTTTTTCGAAAACTTCGAAAAGATCTGTGTAACACGCCACAAGCTGTTATTGATTGCCCACATAGTTATAAAAACAAGGAACTTAGGTGTGAAGAATAAATTGTGTAAGCGGGCACTTGCTGTTCAGATGAAGATCGTATTTTGCTTAAGTCAAACGAAAAGAATTCGAACTAAACTTCCTTTCAGTTCGATGACATATGTAACACACAATATTTGGAATATTTTATTTTTTTTTGGAGATTTATTTGGCTATAGTGTTACACGCTTAACATGTGCAGTATAATTTCAGCTTCGTACATGTATGACTTGCTCATGAATGTTTAGCTAGCTAATGATCATTTTCCGTTTCAGAATGATTTTGTTTTTAGCTAAATTGAATGAGTCGGGCATTTTTGAGAAGTATGGCTAGCTAATAATGATTTTCCGTTTCAGAATGACTTTGTTTTTAGCTAAATTGAATGAGTCGGGCATTTTTGAGAAGTATGGCTAGCTAATAATGATTTTCCGTTTCAGAATGACTTTGTTTTTAGCTAAATTGAATGAGTCGGGAATTTTTGAGAAGTATGGCTAGCTAATAATGATTTTCCGTTTCAGAATGACTTTGTTTTTAGCTAAATTGAATAAGTCGGGCATTTTTGAGGAAAAGTGGGCAAACCATTTTTTGTTGATTTTGGTGCGCTGGTTTCGAACAGCCTGTTTACCAAGCTGGGTCTTGCTTTTTCTATCATTCAAAAGTCAACAAAAACAAAATGGCTACCATCAAAAAACAAATTATTTGAAATGTTCGCAGCGAAATTCGTAGAAAATAACACAAAAGTACTTTTAAGACGCTGCAATTAAATATTTTATCTGATGAGCCACATTTTGTTTTTTCGGGGTTGCCAAAGGCAAAAAAACAAAATGGTCGCAATCAAAAATACAAATAATTTCAAAATTTTAGTGAGAAATTTATATGAAATAACATAATGGCAGTTTATTTAGTTTTTGAAGTGCTATGCTTTTATTTTAAATATTTTGCTTGCTGAGTCACAGTTTTTTCATTTAATAAAAGCAGAAAAAAGACAAACTGGCTGATGTGAATAAACTGCGGCATCCGAATATGTTGCAAAAAAACGAAAAAACTCGCAAAAATGATAAAACCCGACTTTTTTGCTAGCAAACGACTTTTTAAATTTAAATTCAGCATTTCAATGTTGTCTTTATGTTATTTTATACAAGCTTTCCGATGAAATTTGTAAATAATTTATTTTTGGTACCGGTTATTTTGTTTGTTCTTTTATTTATAAAAAAAACACAAACGAAATAGGGCTCAGGAAGCAAAACCTTTAAATCCAGCATCTCAGAAACTATTATTGTGTTATTTTATTTCAATTTCTTATTGAAATTTGGAATAATTAACTTTTTGACTTTTGAATCCTAAGAGGCAAATGTAAAACTGGCAAACAAAATATTCGAAATCATTGTAATTAAAATGACCAAAATTAATCATTTGCCGATTTTGCGTCAAAAATGCTTGACACATTTTAAATAGAAGCAGTGCATTGTAGTGTGGTGAATACAGCAAAGACAGTGACACACAGAGAAAGAGCTTTAACATAGATAGATATATAGATACATGGATGGATGGATGGATGGATGGATGGATGGATGGATGGATGGATGGATGGATGGATGGATGGATGCATGCATGGATGGATGGATGGATGGATGGATGGATGCATGCATGGATAGATGGGTGGGTGGATGGATGGATGGATGGGTGGGTGGATGAATGCATGGATGGATGGATGAATGAATGGATGGATGGATGAATGAATGGATGGATGGATGGATGGATGGATAGATGGATGGATGGATTGATAGATAGAGCGAGAGAGAGAGATAATGAGTGAGTGAGTGAATGAGAGAGAGAGAGAACGAAAGATGGGAAAGGGAGAGAGAAAGACAGAAAGAAGAGAGAGAGAGAGAGAGAGAGAGAGAGAGAGAGAGAGAGAGAGAGAGAGAGAGAGAGAGAGAGAGAGAGAGAGAGAGAGAGAGAGAGAGAGAATCGAACGCGGGCTACTATACATACTACACAGCCTGTCACAGTTAAATCGTTAATGGCCTCTAATTCGCCTACGCAGAGTCTGTTCTCATATATTTCTCTCATTATAGAATTTGACTGTGTCGTGGGTGATCCGGGATGCGAATGTCAGGATGTCGGAATGAATTGTACAGATCTCGGATTGACGTCACTTCCTAGTCACATGTACACAGGCGTGAAAATGAACAAAATAGTGCGTTTGTAAGTGTGAATGCTTCGATCGGACGAATACAAAAGTAGTTTCTATAATAACAATACTGCAGTATTAATTAACTGTATTGTACCTTTGATATTCATCAGGAAATAATAACTGCAGTTCTTGTTTACATTAAACTGCTAATTAATATAGAGTAATTATTACTAGCCACAAACCATCTGCTTCGCAGGTTTGATCTGCAGGATTTAATAAGATTATTATTTAATTCCTCGTAGCGACCCTGGGAGGCTTTACAGTTCAAGATATTCCCGCGTTATTACTAACCTGGATTCTTGACAGCATGAAATTGTAGACGTCACCTGGCTATTTTTGCGCTAAAATAACTGCCCTCACAAATTTTCGCTCATTTACTTGACGTTTGAAGCCTCGTCTACAGAGTTTTTGTTTTCAGCGAAGCGCTAGTGAATACCGATGAGAGACAGAGAAAAATATGAAACATTGGAAAATTGTATGGAGCTCTTACACAGCTCATGCAGCCAATTGTGGAATATATCTTGACAATATACTGTGTGGCCTTGCGTTTATCAATTGTATTGAATTGAATTCAATTCACCTTTCATTTTAGCTTTATATATATATATATATATATATATATATATATATATATATATATATATGAACGCATATAAAAAATATAGAAGTAGCGTAATACCGCACATCAGACTTATTTGCAATATTTACCACCAGGGCATTGCCAATGTAAAATATGGGGCCCTAGCTTTGTTGGCGTTTTACAATTTGCAACAAATGCCACTATTTTTATTCGGTGATCGTTGGTCAATTGACGACCTTGACTGAGTGGTTACGTTAGGCAACCAAACTTGGTAAGCAGCTGCCGATGAAATGCGTGATGTACTTCGTGCCAGCGCTGGCACCAGCATTTATACATATTTTTTATGTATCAAATGAATGCATCACTCAGTACTGATGGAAAATTTCATCGAGAAGCAGTTCTGTGAACTTCAGTCACAATACACTGAAGAGGCTATTCTAATTCATTTTATCTCTTGAAGATGTAATTATAAAATTTACTGACATCTATCAGTGATTTTACAAGAGTTCTACATCTTTATTTGCAGTAATTTTTCTGGCAACGCCTTGGCTCTGTACGACGGCATATTTGAGAAGTTTGGACCCTATCCTCTCACTCACTTGTAAGTATTTTCGACCCTATGGTCTCACTAATTTGTAAGTATATTGGACCTTTTCCTCTCAGTCACTTGTAAGTATTTTGGACCTTATGGTCTCACTAATTTGTAAGTATTTTGGACTCTTTCCTCTCACTATATGTGAGGATTTTTGGAACTGTATCCACTCAATATTTCTTTCACTCACTTATAAGTAGATTTGAATCGTATCCTCTCCTTCACTTGTAAGCATTTTTGGACCTCTATTTCTGTCACTCAGTTGCAGGTGTTTTTGGAACATATCCTCTCACTTATTTGTAAATATTTTTAACCCTTTCTTCGCCTTTGTTTTTAAGTATTTGTTCTAATTCTATGAAATTAATTTTACTTTATGCAAAAATGGCATTTAAAAGCTGCAGAGCACATCGCCCCCCCCCCCAATGCAGTAAGACAATCTAATGTGTTATCCACAAAAATCATTTCACACAAGTGTAATATTTTCCAACAAACATTTATCACGTGACTTTTTAAGGTGTCCCACATGACGAATTAACTGTGAATGTTTAACCTGAAATTAATGTTAATTCATCGCTGTGGCTCTCATGTTTAAGTAACAAAGTAACTGCGCATCACAAACTTGGGAAATTAGAAGCCGGTTTGGCAAAAATGGCAGTTATTGCAGAAAATCCACTGTAATTATTATAGTCATTATTAACGTGAACGATTTTGAGTTTTTGAAAGGAAATTTTATGATGATTGCTGGTGATTTCATCTTCAAATGTTTTGGATAGTTTGGGCGGCGACCATTCGACATCAGAAAACGTTTATTGCATAATTTGAAAAATTGCTTCACTTCAATAATGTGAGAGCCGCATCACAAATGCATTAATTTTTTGAGTTTGATACGGCGTTAAAATTATGAAACGATATTTGATTACCCATTGCTGTTTCCTAGTTCAACTGAATAACTAAGATGAACAAGAAATACGAGCATTCGAGACAAAGTCATTCGGATTATCTAATCATAGTCTTTTCTAGAATTCGCGTTCTTTGTCTGTAACAGTATAGCTAGCATAAACCGAATTTCGATCAAGCTTTTGTAACTTGCCTGCATTACAGTTTTTAGCTTGCAGACATATTTGACCGAAAATTACTGGGGTAGATTTGAATATTACACAACCGGCTACTATGTACTTGGTAACGGAAGTTAAAGAACACTGGTCTAGTTAGTAAATGAACGGGTGACCACCAGGCTCAGTTGTTGTTAAAGGTGGTTTCATCTGCCGTACTGCCAGTGGATCACTGATTGTTGGTTTGGTGTCATTTCAGAGGTCACCTAAGCTGCATTAAGGCAGACAACAAGCCTCTCACTATACTGGGTTTATTTTACCGTTATCACCTAAACTTAGAAAAATATAACAAGGAAATTTGCAAAAAAACTTTCTGTAAAGCATAAACCTAAAATATACGGCCTATGAATAGAAATTTTCAGGCATGGTGATTGCCGCCACTCGTTTGAAAATTATAACGTACCTGGGACACTTTGTGACTTTTCCTAAGCGCCCGCTGCTTAAACTAACTCAAACTTCTGTACCTTACCTAACATTCACGCAAAAATATTACAAGATCAGCGATTCCAATGTTTTTGTACAAACTTGTTATACTTTTGACGAAGATTGACAGTGCGCTTCAAGACGAATGACGTCATTGGGAGAAAAAATGGCTTTTAAAATGGGGAACGCCCAAGCATGAAGTGACTGCAACTTCAAACTGATTTTACTAGTTACACGAGACACTACTTTTATTACTAAATCCTTCTATCATTTTTTGCGAACATAGAAATAAGCCTAACTTCTAAGAAGGTTTGGCCTTTCCTTTAAGCAAATTCTGTGTTTGAGTGTAGTATTCTTAATTATGAATACCTTTTAATATTTTTAAGAAAATTAAACTTGTAAAACAATATCTTTTAGCGTCTATGACAGATTGTATTGACTTCGTCTAACCGCTGCCTTTTTATTTGCAGATACTTAAGCAACAACAATATATCTGATGTGGGTCAAGGCTGGTTTAGAAATCTCACCAAACTCGTCATATTGTAAGTAAAAAGTTATTCAAATTTTAAATTATAAACGAAGTTACGTTAACAAGGCTTATTCTATGATGAAAAGACACAATACATGGAAAATAAGCGAAATTTGTTACTTTTTTATTTATTAGTTTTTTTTTATTTATAAGCAGCCATCTATTCGTCATCTTCTACCCACCACCTGTTCGACCCAGTTTTGAGGCCAGCCAGAACTACATATTAGTAACCACAGTTCTGGCAATGCTGATACCTACCATAAATCGCAAAATACAGTTTAAGAAAGCGCACAACATTTATTAGTAATACGTGTTTGTGTGCAATGTATTTGATGATAATTTCATAATAATGCGATAATGTATTAGTTGTACCCGTAACAAGAGCATAAGAAATACCTATAAGAAAGTTTTGAAAGAAAAAAATCAAAATTAAACCCACTTTCGTTTAGCAAAAGTGACTCAAAAGTCACCAAATGTGAATGAATACATTTTACATGATTTGCGTCACTTTCATTTGATCTACTAAAATTAACTAACACCTGGCCCTTGACGTAATCAACCATTCATAATTCTGAGGCAGCAAACTAATGAACTGAACAACTCACAGTCATCCAACGAACAAATGACAAACTAAAAAACACATGTATGAAGGCAGAAACGCATAAACCGAGGAGCAAACCTACCAACTGACAAACAAGCAGACGGACAAAAGAATAACATACGAACACATAAATATGTAGAACTTGCAAGAGAGCAGTGAATGAGCTATAAAAATGATTAACTGAACTTGCTTTTCAATAAAAATCTTCGGGTTTAAAAAAACGATTTGCGGAAAAAAGGAAAGAACGTATAGGCTTTGGTGACAGCAGCTCTATGAATGCGAGAAATCAAGCGCATGAATGATTGATTCTTTTGGGCGAAAGTTCTGTAATCCTACTCGACGGTTCGGCAGCTGGTTAATGAAACCTCCACTGATCGTTATCATTATTTATTGAGTTGACATCTTGTAACACTAAGAACCGACCCAATAAATAACAGCAAACAATTACAAATGGTTAAAAATGACTTAACTTGTTTAATGGGTTGCTACAACCGCAAGATCTCAAAGCTGGCTTCTCTTGTGTGAAGCCGAATTGTTGGACATTGTTTAAATTCATCCCTTCAACTGTTTTTTGACTTTACAATTTTTACTGAAAGCTAAATACATATTTATCTTAACTGTCTCTAATTGTTTGACATCGCCACTACTCAGTCTTTGCTGTTTACTTCTTTCTTCTAAATGTTTTCATTATCATATAATAACAATGTTTTTTTATATAGATATATTCAAACCTCGTTATAAGAAACCCTTTGTAACACCCATCTTGCTTAACGCCCAAATTTATAGCAAAACAAAATCTCCATATTTGTATAGACATGTATATTTATTCATTTTTTGTTTTAGAGTTCCTTCTACAACCGGTTAAGACAATCTTTTTATTCTGATATAACAGGCATCAATAGCAATTTCATTAACTTGAACGACAGCGAAAAGCTAAAATTCGCTATTGGGGGGGGGGGGGGGGGGGGGGTTCGCGACTGTGATATAACCAAAATAGTCGACCATTACATTTTCAAGTGTTTTAAAATAAAGCAAATAGTATTAACATGTAAATATTGATAACATTTTTTATTATTGTAAACTTTCATACATACATATTTGTAAAAACAATACCTTTTATCTTTCATATATCTCTTGTATCTTTTCTGTATTGGACCAACATTAATCATTTGCTTGTTACTCATTAATAATCTTAAAACGCAACTGTAGGCCCGAGTGTGATATAATGTCAGAAGAGATTTACCCACTGCATCGCGTGTTACACTGTAAACGTCTCTCAAAAAAATAGTGTTGCGCTGAGTTAAGTGCGAAAGATGATTAATCATAAATTATGAATTAAATCATTAATCACCAGTTATTGTTGATCATTAAAATATTTTGTGCGTTTACTTTCAGGGATCTTAGTAACAACGAGATTGGACGAATTTTGAACTCCACTTTCAAAGGACTTGTGAGCGTTAGAACTTTGTAAGGGCCAACTTATTTACTTGCTTGCTTGTTTACTTGCCTGTTTCCTTCCTTCCTTCCTTCCTTCCTTACTTGCTTGCTTACTTACTTATTTACTTACATACTTACTTACTCACTGCCTCATTCACTCGCTCACTCGCTTGCTTACTTATTTACTTACTATCCCACTCACTCACTCACTCACTCACTCACTCACTCACTCACTCACACACTCACTCACTCACTCACTCACTCACTCACTCACTCACTCACTCACTCACACACTCACTCACTCACTCACTCACTCTCTCTCTCTCTCTCTCTCTCGCTCGCTCGCTCGCTCACTCACTCGCTTGCTTCCTCCCTTCCTTCCTTGCTTCATTCCTTCCTTCCTTCCTTCCTTCCTTCCTTCCTTCCATCCTTACTTGCTTGCTTACTTACTTATTTACTTACATACTCACTCACTCACTCACTCACTCACTCACTCACTCACTCACTCACTCATTCGCTCGCTCACTCACTCACTCGCTCACTCACTCACTCACTCACTCACACACTCACTCACTCACTCACTCACTCACTTTCTCTCTCTCTCTCGCTCGCTCACTCACTTGCTTCCTTCCTTCCTTCCTTCCTTCCTTCTTTCCTTACTTATTTATTTACTTACTGTTCTTTACGTATTCCATAATTTTGTAAATGTTAAATATTTTACACTTTTTACATTATATTTCACATTTTTTATAAAGTGTTAATTATTACAGGGATTTGCGAGGTAACAAAATCAAAGAGTTATCACCGAGCGCTTTTGATGGCCTGTCATCCTTGCTTACTCTGTAAGTATTTTTGCAAATCACGAAACTTTAAAGAAATTTTGAGATTCTTTTCAAAACGATTTACGCCTTTTTGGACATTTCACTTTAGTGCCGTTAGGTTGTGTTGGTGTTAAAACAAGCCGATAGTCTCGTCCCAAATGGCCATTCATCTGGATGCTGTTGATGTTGCTGTTTTGGGATGACTTTTTGAAAAAGCCCAGAGTTTCGCGAATTTGCAAATATTTGGCACGAAACTTCACGCGAATATATCAGAACAGACGCTATGAATTATCATTAAATTTTATAAGAATGTACTAAAACGAACTCCCCATTGACTGACATAGTCGGGTTTTCGATCCTCTATTTTGAATTCAAGATGGCGCTGAAAACATTATTTTCGAGAAAGGTTTAAGGATCCGCCAATTTGCAAGTGGTCGTCATGAAATTTTACAGGAATACGCTGGAACAAATTGTGCACCGACTGATTGAGTCGGATTTTGAACCCTGGAACTGTGAACGAATATACTTAAATAAATTTCGCTTCTACTGACGGAATCAGACTTTTGAACTACCATCTTGAGTTCATCTTGAGTTCTGTTAGTCAGTGAATCTCCCAACTAATAGTTTGAATCAATGAACTCGTATGGATAAGAAAATGCCGAGCTCCTTGAAACGGAGAAGCACGCACGTACGAATTACAGACTACTAAATTTCACTTTCAACACAGCTGCCTTCATACATGCGCTGCTCATATAATCTACAATAAAATCTGATGAACATCAATTATTAATTGCCATTTTGAACTGCAAAACTGTAATGACAAATTGAATGTAATTGAATGGCAAAAGTAATGTAAGTGTGTCACAGCTGTCTATTTCTGAACTCTAATATTTCTATTTCTCAGCTGTCTATTAACTTTTTTCCACTGGCGTGACATCAAGGATTTGTAGATGCTTGTCTTTTGGGAAGCTTTTTTTTCAAATTCTCGCATAAGACTATCAACTCTAAGTTAAATGTACATGCCATAGCCTCACTCGATATACATGTATAGATAAATACGCGTTTAGTCAGTAAACTTACCATTAAAATATAACATTACTGATTCATATTGTAGTGATTTGACCAATCAGCAGCTAGTTCGAGTGGTGCACAAGACCTTCCAAGGACTACGCAATCTACAAACTTTGTAAGTATAATAATTTCATCAAACCATTTATACTTTACAGTACCTGTATCAATCGTTTCTATACTAACCCTAAATTTAATTATTGTTGATCACTTGCCTTGCATGGCAGCTCATCACTTAACAAAAGCAGATCTGTAAAATTTGGCTTACATCGGACCACTGTAAAACTGATGATGCATTTGCTCCATTATTGGTCAAAATTGTCCAGCTAGTTGGTCATATTTGTCTCTGCCAGAAGTGTTTTTAAAGCGCTACACCTCGGTTTCCGACATGATACAACAGACTAGATCCCTTCCATTTTGTGTGCTGTTTCCATGTTTGACTGTTAGTGTGTCTATGCAACTGAGTGAAACATGTCCATTAACTAACTTGTTACTCCTGAGTCTCCCTCTCACGGCCACACATGTATAGCTGAGTGCATACAAGGCTTGTCTTACATTATAGATTGTACAATAGGTTGAAAAAGTAAAACCAAACGTTAAAAGTACAAATTATTTGAACTTGGCCTATTTTTCCCTCAATCGGAAATCGAGTTTTAAGTTGGCTTTTTATTTTTGAGTCTTTGAGTCAACATTTTCGATATAATTATATATATAATAGTGCCAGAATTAAATTTTTTTGGTCAAAATTATGGTCAATTTTTCAAAGGTGATCTCCCAAGCATCACTAAAATTGACAATATTAATGCTACTTATTTTCGTTTTCAGAACTTTGAGCTATAATCTTATTGAACATATTGAAGACGGTGCGTTTCTGGGGCTCAACAGTCTTATAGCATTGTGAGTCTTCATCTATAGATGGCAGCACTAGACTAATTATTATTATTATAGAAGTTCAGTTTTACGCAGTCACGGACACTGTACTTCCAAAATAAAACTATTTAATTCAAAGTATTTTGTAAAAACTCGGTCAGAATTGACAAAGAACTTTCTACAGTCAATTCTACATTTAAAATGTGAAAACGTTTTGAGATCTAAATTAATTTTGCATAGTTATCTAAAATAGTATCGTGTTTTTAATTTGTGTTTGCAGGGATATATCTCATAATCATATTGTGGAAATCGAGGACAATGTATTTAATGGCCTACCTTTCAGTCAATTAAAACTGTAAGTGAATCATAATATTGTTAGCAATTTCCTGGTTTCACCCGACCTACGATTAATACGTATTTCTTAATTATCACCTCAGTAAAATGTCACAAATTATTACAACTAATGAGCTAGAAAATAGTACGTAATGTCAATATCCAACACGCAATATTGTGTAGGGACTGTAGAGCTTCAATTGTTAATGGAAAATTCCCAGCTAGATAGATAAAAAAAGCCAAGAGCCTGTTGGTTATATTGAACTGCACAAGCAAAGAAAAGTGAAGAGCCCCTGATGGAGACTTTTATTCGACATTTAAAAGCTCTAAAAGATCGCCACCTGCCTCTTGCACTTTTTTGCCCTTTTGTGAATTTCACCAAAGTCTAATAGACGCAATACTGAATTTCTCTTTTCTTTCAGAGTGACAGATGAATTCAGATTTTGCTGTTTAGCTAAAGGATTATCAAAATGTCTTCCTGAACCGGACCAGTTTTCTTCCTGTGAAGATCTGATGTCTAACGTGGTCCTGCGAGTTTGCATTTGGGTTCTCGGCTTCATTTCTCTTATCGGAAATGCGGTGGTTGTCATTTGGAGAATTCGAGACAAAAGAGATGGTCAGGTAACGCCACTTTTGTCATTTTTTATATGCTGGTAAACTAGAAAGCAGAAATTGATTGCTGATGAGGAAAGCGAATTAAGATAAAAGGAACTGCCAGCACCCATCTATAAGCAAAGACATGGCTATTTATTCCAACACAGTCATCTGCAACGTTTCAACGAAAACATGGTCACTGGGGGTGAGCATCGAACGTTCGAGTTCGAACGAGCTTTTTTAGTTCGAATTCGATTCGATCATAAAACTATAAATTCGAATAATTCAGCACTTCACTCACATACGTTCTTTATCATTACAACGATTGAAACATCATGCAGCTAGCACAATTTAGCTGTGATTTCTGTGCACAATTTTAAACAAATTATTGGTGGTTTTACTGCAGAACAAAATCGAATAAAATGCATGATATTTGTAAGACTAATTTTTACTGGTGCTTCGAAAACTTGTTCGAAAGTCACAAATTCGATTCGATTCGAATTCGCTTTCTGGTAGAGAAATGACCAAGTCGATTAATAGCTCATCCCTAATTGCGGACGTTACACTAATAAAAATATATTGTCCTAAAATTAATGTTGATGACCAAAAATCCGCATTGTGAAAATTAAACGAAACAATTTCTAGCTTGTAAACTTACACATCGTGTAGTACATTGCCAAATGACAAAAAAAAATAATAAAGTTACGTCACTTCAGCACAATTCATTCTTTGACAAGGTCTGGACGTGGCAGTTGTGCTGGAGTAACATAGCTTTATTTTTTCTATCATTTGGTAATGTACAATAGGATCTGTAAGTTTACAATTTAGTGATTATTTCGCTTGTTTTTCACAATGTGGATCTTTGGACTTCAGTACAATTTTTATACATTATATTTTTATTAAGAAGAAATGCGTGATTATGACCATGCTATCATTGAAACGTTGCAGAAGACTGTTTTGGAAAAATAGCCATGTCTTTGCTTAAGTGGGTGCTGGCAGTTATTTTCAACTTTGTTTTAGTTTTGAATCTATAGTTTGTGGAACGTGATTAGGATGCTGTGATTGTGTTGGTGTTGGTGATGACGAGATTTGTAATAGCTGTGATTCCAGTGATACTGGCTTCTTTTCTTTTATTTTCATTTTCTTACGTTCCAGGTACATTCGTTTTTGATCACCAACTTGGCAATTGGTGATTTCCTGATGGGTATTTATCTCATCGTCATCGCCACCGTTGACGTGCATTATCGCGGTGTCTATATCATCCACGACCAGTTCTGGAGACAGAGTTACCTCTGCCAGATCATGGGCTTTCTCTCAACTCTCTCTAGTGAACTATCTGTTCTTACACTAACAGTGCTCACAGTTGACAGACTTGTGTGTATCGTCTTTCCATTCAGATTAGCCATGTTGACTATACGCAGCGCCCGCAAATGGATGGCCCTCTTGTGGGTGACTGTGACATTATTGGGCATTGTGCCACTTTTACCTATTGAGTATTTTTTAAACTTTTACGGTCGTTCGGGCGTGTGCTTGGCGCTGCACATCACCGTGGACAAGCCCAACGGGTGGGAGTATTCAGTCTTCATATTTCTTGTGATCAATTTTGTATCATTTTGTATAATAGTTGTGTCGTACATTTGGATGTACCAAGCTGTGCGCGAGACAAGGCAACAGGCTCTCAGAGCAGCTCAGATGAAAAAGGAAAATGCAATGGCCAGGAGGATGGCACTGATCGTTCTTACAGACTTTTGTTGCTGGATGCCAATCATAGCTCTGGGTGTAGTCTCGCTCAGTGGCGTTCCAATACATCCCCAGGTAATATAAAGAAAAATAGCAATATCTAAGACTTACGGCCCATTGTTTACATTGCATGAACTTTTTAAGCTCTAGATAGTCTGTAGTTTTAATTTATTTTTTGATGTATAGGACTTTGAAGTCTCGGAGAGAGCAAAAGTTTTTCCGTTTGAAATATTTTTACTTTTGAATGTTGTTATTTTGTTTTGCTATATATATATATATATATAGCAAAACAAAAGAACAGCATTCAAAAGTATATATATAGCAAAACAAAAGAACAACATTCAAAAGTAAAACTATAAATTCGAATAATTCGGCACTTCACTCACATATATATATATATATATATGCATAAAATGGAAGTTGCGAAAAACATTAACGTTACAAGAAGGGATTTGTCTATTTGATTTAACGAACATTATCACTCAGTGGGCTTATTGATATTTATCATGTCTGACTTTTCTAGTGTGAGGAGAAAATCCGAGGTCTTGAACGGCATTGAAACAAGAGAGAGAGAATGAATTCAGAACTGTGAGGCTTATATTTTTGCCTCACACTAGAAAAGTCAGACATGATAAATGCCACTAAGCCCACTGAGTGATAATGTTCGTTAAATCAAATTGTAACGTTAATGTTCTTCGCTACTTCCATTTTGTCAAATACGCACCTTTTCATTATTTTTTAGACGCTTTTGAACGCGCACCTTCATTTTAGTGCCAAAACAACACATACGCACTTTGCTGTGTTCTCTCCAACACAATATTTCTCTATTGCAGTTCTAGAAGTTTTAAAAGATTTCATAAAGTTAGTAGTTTCTTTTCTAGGTGTTTGCGTGGATCGCCGTATTTGTGCTACCGTTTAATGCTGCTATCAATCCACTTTTGTACTCAATGGCCACAGTGCAGTTTAAGACTCGTGTTATCAGCATCATTGCTCGGATACGGATAGCAATCGGCAGGCGGACCAATCCAGGTAAACTCAACCTTTATTAACGATACCGTACTGTAACCCACAACTCACATACTTAAAAAAAAGTTTTTCAGAAACTTCTGGCATTTATTGGTTAGCAGGGTTCCGTTTTATGGAACAGCTTGTCTTGTAATGTGGATAATTGTACACGCCACTCGTGTTTTAAAGAGAAAATTATAATTATATTATAATTATAATTATATATAAATATATTATAACATTATTTTTATAATGCTAAATAACTTTTATTGGACTGGAACTTAAATTTTAATCGGGCATGATTCTCTCAAATTAGATTCTGAACCGACAGCCATGTCTTACATACCTTCTAGTGTATGTACAACCTTTCCTCCTCAATTATCAGGCTGGAGGTTGCTTAACTTTCGTTGCAGAACATATAGAGGGGTCACTCATCCACTACCAAATCAGTATAATCATTCCAGAAGATATTAGTAACCCGATGGGGCTTCATTTTTAATTCTTGTAGTAAAGAAACATGTTTACAAAAAATGTAATAATTATATTGATTTTGACGCGATAAATGAATAACTGTTTATGTTTTTATGTTAATGGCTGATTTGCATTTTCTTAAGCTTAACTTTATAAAGGCGTATTTTTCCTGTGGCATTGTGTATTTACTAATATTATACGCTTCCACTGCATAGCGTATTTTTAAGTGCACAGTGTTCAACTCTTTTACTTATTGCGCCCAGATCTTTCAGCTGCACCCAGAAAGTTGATGTGATAAAACAACTACTCACATTTGCATGATTCTTCAATGTAGCCATTCGGTGTCACTGCACTAATTAACGTTGCTGTGCGTATTTTTCCATTTCCTAAATTTCTAAAAATTCAGGTTAATTCAATAATAGCCAATTTTTGGTATTAATAGGTATGTCTAAAGTCTTTTTGTATTAGACTTAACGCATACATTTTATGATATCATGTTGTAATTTTGTCGCAGCGTAATTTTTTCTTTACTAAAACGTAGAACTGAAACGTAGGTCTTATATAGTAGACCAGTAAAGATTTATTTACTAAGCATGTACTAATTACTCTTGTCTCATCGTCATTCTAAAAATGTAATATTCATTAATAATTATGCGCACATTTTAATTACTTGTTTTCTTTACTTAAGTTCTTGTTTTCGATATAAAAGTAAAAGTAAAGTACATACATTTCGAAAATTGCTACAAATTAAACTCAATTCATTATTTGTTGGCGTAGAAAATGCGAAAGTTATTGAATTCAGGGCTTTCAGTTGCCCAAATTTTGCTGTCCTGCCTATTTTTGAAAGATCCGAACTTTTTACCTAAAGTTAAAAAGTTAAAAACATTCAATTTACCGTAATAAAATTAGACGTTTTATGTTTCAAATGCTAAAATTAAGCCCTTTCGACATGGCCGCCGATTCAGCTTGATTTTATGTTTCGAGCGGTTTAAGCGTTTTCGACATCGTAAAGTTCGTGTTTTACCTAGTATCATTTGTGTTTAGTCTTATAAACTTGTTAGACTAATTTTATAAAGATGTTAGACTAAATTTAAATTTACTTGCGTATATAAAATTTTAGAGCATACAGATATTGGAAGATCGCAGAAGGCAATATTGCCATTGGTGACAATGTTAGCAAAAAACCAGAAATCATAATTGTTTCTGTAACAAGGTATAGAAATCTGCATGAACAAACAATTTCACAATTTTTTACAATTCATTGGCATTTGCTGTAGCATCTGTGGCACTACTATACACTTTTTTTAATTTTTGAAATCAAGAATTCAACCTTCTTATGGAATTTTGCACTTAACCTTATGCTTTGTGCTATTACATCAGCATCTTGAAATCAGTCTTTTATATTGCATCTTGTAAAAACTGTTCTCTATCGCTAGCAATGTTCTAAGGAACTTAATTACTTCCATGAGAATAGCAGTATGTTCAAGGAAAGCATTATAAAATATAACATTGGTCAAGTGACCTGCATCTTATGCATATCTGAAGCTCACTTCACACTAAGCCGTGTTCACTTGGACTAAATGCTCGCGTGAGCGCATCACAATGTAACCAACTTTCGCTAACAAACTTTGCAAATTCGTGAATAAACTTTACTGCAAAACCTGTAAGTACTGTTTGAATATAATTTCCTAGTTAGATCCTGTGCCTGTATATTACGGATCAAATAAACCTGGGCACAGATCTGCATTGTATATAAATCGTTCAAAAATAAGGTCCCTACCCATTTAAAGTAAGCGGCTAAACTAAAAACATGATTACAGATCCACAAATATTTATTATTTATTCTATTAATTATTTATACTAAAAAACACTGTTGTGCAAAGTAAAAAAATCATGATCTGCGCAGTTTGTTATGAAAATTATAAAAAATTATTAATAGAAATTATTAATATGAAAAACGCATGCGGCGTGGGCTAATCAATCGCTGGTGCACATTGTTTTGCTTTCTCTACTAAACAATGTTACTTTTTTATGTATTAATAAATTTCAGATTGGTTTGTTTTTTCTTTGAATTCTTTAAACCCTGGCTGTTATACTGTATTTTCAAAATTTACTGCATGATATTGTAAGTACCTCATACGTACTGATTGCATGACAAAGCTATACGTAAGCTAAATACAGAAACTTTGCTACTCAATATTAAAAAGTTCACGGTCTAATTCAGAAGACAACAGACTGAGCAGAGAGATGCGTTTTTCGGTTTTTTATATTTTGTTTCTTTTCAACACGGTGCCTCTAACGTCTCCGCGTGGTCTTGACGGTAGAGGACTTTTTTGATGCAATTTGCATATTGCTTCTGTGGGAAAGCTGCATCGACACCAATAACATCATCATTATCTTCTCAAAAAACGTTGGGAAAGCAATACCAACACACACTTCAGTAGTCTGCAAGAGTATTAACTCCAGGTCACCACGAAACAGGAAAAACTGTCAACCGAGTTTCCCCCTTTACTTTCACAGTGTTATGACTGGTGATTTGAGAAAAACGATAAGTTTTTTTATTAACTAGATCATTTGTTTAAAATCAGTAAATCAGACCGAGAACTTTTTGATTTAGTCTATTATTGTAAAAAGTAAGGACGATCGTAATTACCCGAAAGTCATAAATCGATTATGTCATATGCCTACATAAAAACGTCCAAGATGTTCCACACAAGTTCTAATGTTGCTCAAAAGCATTTTTCCTTATAAAATTCCCGATGGATGTTGATAACAATCAAACAGATACTTCTCATACAACAATCCTAATGTCACATCACATCCAAGTCGGGCTATAATGTGAACAAAACTTGCGTATGTAATGTCGATACAATAGAAAACACTGCTTTATCAATTCCTAAATTTTAAAGATTTTCAGCTTAATTTAAAATCTTTTTGCAGGTCTTTACGGTACCGGTTCAAACTACGCGAATTATAACTCCTACACACAATCCATCAGCATTAACAATGGTCGTGGTATGAGCATGCGCAGCAAGGTACCTGCGAAACCTACTAGTCAATCAAAACTGAGTGCATCGTCGTCGTCACCTCTGCTTAGCGTGACGTCACGAAAAGTAACAACGCCTAGTAATTCGTCTCCAACTCGTAAGCCCAATAGCACCTACGAAGTCTTGTTAGCGAGGCGTACGACCGGTGATATGAAGAAGCATCCATCTTCGGGCGAACTCAAGCGCCATCTTTTGTTTGTTAAAGATGCCGAAAATATCGATCTGAATAGGACACTATCTACGAATTCTTCGAGCCAAGACCTCGCAGGGAACGAGTCGCCTGAACTTAAAAACAAGTACATCTCAAAAACAGAAAAGCAGAACAATTATTGTGAAGCAGATGAAAATGTAAATGCTAGCAATTCTGACGAAATTCCAATAGGAACGAATAAAACGGACAAGCTTTTGTGTAGTGATGATGTTTCAACTGACAATAACGAATTTACAATTATACATGACAGTGGTGTTGCTAAATTCGACTGCATAGTTAACTGTGACGATATTTAAAGCTGTCTTTAAAAATAATCGCAAATATAGCAATTCTGTAGTTCTCTATTTAAAATGACATTGGAGATACCTGTATCAGACTACATCGCAAATTCATACGAGTTCTCTATTTAAAATGACAGTGGAGATACCTGTATCAGACCACATCGCAAATTCATACCAGTTCTTTATTTAAAATGACATTGGGGATTCCTGTATCAGACCACATTGCAAATTCATACCAATTCTCTATTTAAAATGACATTGGACAGGAATTGAGAGAAACTTAATGTTCATGTGCAGATAACGACAAATATTAGCTCTTAAATAGTGCTGAACTAAATTGAAACTCTTTCTAAATTATGTCTAAATGATAAAAATAGTTGTATGTGATAACTCTGTGTCTATGCCATATACAAAATGGTTTGGATTATCGGTGCTTTGCACAGAATCGAAAAGAAACATAAACAATGTTATATAGGTATAGATTACAGCACGATATTGCCCAAAAATACAAGCAGGACACAGAGTAGAATAAGCCTATAATGACTGATTTGTGACTATTTATACTTTGGTCTGCTGATAGACAATACAATTTATGTATATAGCATTCTAATATCCAAGTCAAAATGGACAGTTATTTACTGGCCTTTTCAACTTAGTACAATTTTACGACTGATTTGCGACTATTGTGCATTTGCGTTTATTAAAAACATTGATGTTCTAATGAAATAACTACTGACTGGGTGAATATTCTGAGTACCGGTTAATTATTTAATGTTGCTAACAAAAACATTCGATTAATGAAATATTTGAAAACTACTGACACTTAAAAATTAAGTAACATCAGCCTGTACAAGAGATTTATCCGTGACTAAAATAACTAGCCTATCATGTGCGTGTGTGTGTGTGTGCGCGCGCATGTGCGTGAAGGCGTGTATATTTTATGCTTATTACGTCTATTGTAGACACTGGGCAGGCAAAATTTTGAAAGAAGAAATCTGTCCTCAAGACTGCATGTGCCTCTCCTTGGTGGTAAAAATTTCAATATGGGAAATCATAATTATGGGAAGTACGGAAAAGAACGTAGGCAATAACAGCATAACCAACAGATCTTCAGTTTGTGCATTGTAATTGCAATTATATAGGCATTAGCAAACAGTTATGTCCTAAATTTTAGTTTCTACTTGATATTTATTATTGTATGAAGGTTTCCCATACTGCTAGTTAATATTAAAACAAACTAAGAGCAGTCCTGTCAATCAGGGACGACAGTAGAAACTGGCAAGGAAGAATAAAAACAACATGTTACTTTTATAGTTAATTGAAGAGCTCTTGAATGATTTAATCAATGATTGGTTGCCCGCCCAGTTGAGCTCATCACACCTGGGCAGACCATTGTTCTCTAATTACATGTATACAATGCAGGTGATTGCAAGTATTGTCTCTCATAGGTAATATGTGCCCGCGTGAGCCCTGGACTAGGTGTAAATCATTTATTCAAGCTGAACTACCTGAGTACAACTGAAGAACTACCTGGTGAGGTCTCAAGGAGCAAGTTGAAGAAAGTGTTAACTATTTGTAGCCCATATTAGGCAATGTTGTTTCAAACACATCTATGATCTGTCTAACTCAAATTTCAGCATCTTTGCAAAGACCAAATTCAGAGGCACATGTTTTCTTATTTTATTTCATATTATTTTGATTAACTTTTCCATATTTTTTATGGTCATAACACTACCACGTGCTTTTACTTTTAATCAATTTACTTATCAGTTTAAATTTTTTGTTTCCGTTACGATGACTTTTTTATTTTCTCACTTGATAAAGTTACATGTTTTGGATTTGAACCCGATTTTAAGGACGATCGTTCTTCTCTGGTTAAACCGAACAAAACTGGTAAGAACAGTGATATTATTATTTTGACAACAGCACTCCTTGCATTTTGCTGTTGACATTTGACGACTTGTTTGGAGTCTTGGCTCTAGAGAATGCTTGCGTGGTCAGCGAAAGAAGCAGATTCTATTGTGTGCTTGGTTGATCAGTGATAAATCCCTGGCTCTGCCTCTGCATTCAATAAGTAAATGATTAATTAGGTAGACACTTTCTTCAATGCAGTCGAATTTTAATGTGGCAAAAAAATCTTGAATTACGCCTATAATTAAACATCTGGCAAAAATATTTGTGTGAACTAAATCAATGTTCTTTCCTCCAGTGAGAGATCTATTGAGTGAAATAGATAAGTATGCTTTGAGGTTAAAGAAAACTTGCAGCCAAAAAATGCAATTTTAAAACAAAATTTTAAACCTAAAAATACAACTTTTTTGCGAGAGTCACTTTGGCGCTTGTCATTATTTTGTTGAATAACATGGACAGCATAATTAGTTTTGATTGCTCATATCCCAATGCTTCTTTTAACACTAGTGCTTATAAAGTGGTCAGTGCCTATACTTTTTAAAGCACAAGAAAACACATAAATCTTGAAATGTTCGTCTTGAAATTTTATACTACTTACACACAGCCTTTTTGCGTGCAGGGCTTGCGCTGTATAAAATGTGTAAATTTAATCTCCCGCGATGACCTTTAGGTACAGCGATTTTAATGGGACGTTTTAAACAAGTTTAGATAACATTGTGTGAAGTTTGAAAAAATAATCAGAGCATTCGTAGCACACATGTTACTAAGTAAAATTTTAAATTACTGTATCTTGTCAATAAGATCAAAAATACATCTTTTAGTTAGTCACCCCTGGAGGGTGCGTCAGCGAAATTTTATCACTTGGTACGAATATTTTAAATTATTCTTTCTGGTTACATGTCTTTTCAGCAGGTAAGCGAAATGCTAAGTAAAATAGATTTGCATGGACGTTTTTTTTGGGATAAAATTTAACATTGCCTTTTCTTCCCCTGATTTACTTTTGTGATGCCCTCATGTAATGGCGCCTTCGAAACAGCATTGCGGGGAGATTTAAAATGAAAACAAACAAAAATTCTTTTTAACGCGAGTACGATATATGCAGAATATTGCTGTAAAGTAATATAATTTTTTGAAGCGATTTTTCTGAAAGCTACTTCAGGTACCCCCTTTCCCGTCGTTTTTTAAGTAAATGAAGTAACGACTTTCTATACTACGGACTTGTACGCAAATTATTCGATAAACGACAAAGAAAAGTAAATATCAAAAGCAAAATAAGCCTACTAAGCAAATATGTAAGAAGTTTATTGAAAGATCGAGATTAAACTGAAGAAATGACTACCACATCCAGTGTCCTAAACATTGAGATGTTATTTTGATTAAAGAAGTTCTCAGAAGACAACAATGGTAGATTTGACGTCTGTACAGCTTTTCTAAACCACCAGCAGCAGACAGTCTGAGCTGGTCTAATTATTCTTGTTTTTCACACCCTTAATGACCAGACTGGAGTGACCAGTGTGACGTAGCTGGAAATCTCTTTGCCTTATTGTCCACTTATTGAAGTCTATTAACCAAGGCGTAAGATCTACATAAAGCTGACGCAACCAGCTGTATATTTTAGGAGGAGTATCGCGGCGTATCCAGTTCGAGGGTGCGGCATTTTGTGTGAAATAGTTGGCACAATCGACCATTTAATAATATTATTCACCATCCTACACGACATCCATTTTACCAGTGACATTCACTCTTCATATCATGCCTTATGAGAAAAAGTTTCATTTCTGAAAAGTAGTTTTGAATTACAAACGTTTCTGACATGTTAATCTAAACCAAAACTGACATGAACTTATATTCAAATTAATTAATATTAATCAGAATACTAGTATTTTTGGCGGAGGGTATGCATTTGTAATTGTGATGAAATAAATATGCCTTCGTGACAAAACCGGTAAAAAGACACAAAGGATAATTCTTGAAGCCACGAAGATACAATAGCAAAAGAAAAAGAATAAAAAATAAATAAGCAGAGAAAGCAGAAAAGACACGACGTTTTAGTCTTCCATTGTGAATTATCTTCATCTGAAAAACAGAAAAGAAAGCGCAAACGAACTTATACAAAAACGTGATTATAAAAAAAAACATGTGGCCAGTTGAAGCGGTTTGTTGACACTGAGACACTTTTAGTCATATTTAAAAATATGACAATCTATGTTACATTACTCTTTAATACTTTTTGCCAAAAGTTATTAAACGTTCCAAACGAGCTTCGCTAACTTGCCACATAATGGAACCAGCTCAACGGGCAGTTTGCAGACAGACACAGCGGGAGAGCTGTCACTCAACAAATCAGATCGAAGAGGCGATTGATGGTCAGCCAGTCAGCAACGAGTTCCATTCATGAGCCGCAGCCACTGCTCCTTCAGCTCAGGTAAGGGGGGCCTGCAGTGTTAGGTGACCACTTGTGTTAAACATACGTCTGTGAGAATATCATCGCTATGCTTCATCAGCAAACGCTACCCTCTTGCGCAGAGCAAGGCTACGGATACCCTTTAGGGACTTACTACACAGAAACTCCTGCAGGCCCACCGAGTACCGGCTACTACGAGTCTGGAGGCTACTACAGTGTTGCTCCTATGTCAAGCCCGCAGGATATAGAGACAACACAGACAGTTCCGGGTATTTCGCCGTCTTGCAGTTATCATGAGTACGGCGAGAAGCCAGAAGTTGGACAGATTTCGTACAAACCGTACGCCCGGGACGGCACCGGGTATCCGGGGCAGTACAGTCCGCACGAACAGTCTAATCTTCAAATCCAACAGCCTGTGTACCCGGTTGACTTCTATGAGAAAGTATGTGTACAACTTGTAAACAGGGAACTTTGGATGAAATTTCATGAGCACACGACAGAGATGATCATCACTAAGCAAGGAAGGTAAGTGATTTTGATAGTAATATAGGTAGTATATACATATATATCTGTATATTATCTAATGCTGCTGTTCCTGCTTGGTGATGATATATGCTGTTCCTGCTTGGTGATGATATATATATATATATCATCACCACCAAGCAGGAACAGTAGCATTTGATAATCATATCATAATCATCATTATTATCCTTGCCGGTAGACACAACAAAAGCACAAGTACCACTGTCATCATCATCAAGGAATAATGAAAGCAACCAGCAGCTCGATCAACAACGTCTGCAAAATGTATTGCCATCACCAGCAACAGTGTCGTTAGTGTTGCCATCATCACCATCATCGTCGTCGTCGTCGTCATCATCACATCATCATCATTAACAGCAGCAGCAGCAGTGCAGCAGCTTTCTTACAGTAATAATCATCAATGCCGTAGTGAAGCATTAAAAACAGCATCATCATAATCAGTTTTATGGCTGCCAGCAGCAGCAGCGGAAAGCCCAATGATTAATTATTTACTCATTTTTAAAGTATAATCACCAAAAAAAATTAGTCAACAATAATAATTCTAAAAACTAAATAAATACTGCATTAATTTTTAAAAAATAATAAATATTTAACTAGCATAAATACGCGTTTATTGAACCTTCTACAGGCTTTAAACCTATGCACGTGTATGTTCTTTATGATATCGCCATATCTACATATAATGTAGATATAGACTTATATAATCTATAAGTCTACATATCTACTTATGTTGTTTATACAATTATGAAAATAAACATAGATGAGCTTTAAAATAAGTTCCAAGATGCGATGTTTACTATCTGGTTCATCAATAACTAAAATAATTCAAATTTTCCCAGCTAATCTAGGTTATCTAATAATCGAAGCCACCTTATTGACCGTTTCTCTTTCCTAATAAATTTATATTTTCCTGTAATTGACGCTATAGTTTTTGTTATTAAATTCTGCGATACTTATGGTAGATTTTTTTCAAAATGCGTTTCGTGATATATGAGGACAGCGTCATCGTATCTTCGTATCTTAAAGTCATAACGATCTTCGATTCATAACGATTCGAACCTGCGTTTACTGTGCAAGCAAATTGAAAACAGCGTCTATCTCTTCTCTATAGAGATAAATAAACAAGCTGCAAATTAAGTATAAGTTCAGTGAGTGCCATTTTGCATTTTGCATTAACAGAAATTTCTGAGCCACCAAGGTTTATGAGACCACTAACACAGCATTTACTATAGTAACAGCCAGAGTTGCGAATGGCGACAATGACGGATCCTAAAATAAGTGTTCCTTGATCAAAATTAAAAACTTTTCTCGTGGTTTTGTCAATTTTTATTTATCATTTCATTTTATTCGATATAGAGGGGAGGGTCAAGGATTTCTTGACGCTTTGCACGTCTGTTATTTTGCAACAGCTAGGAATTTAGCTGCTCTAACTGCTCAGACTTTTTCAGGTTCTTGAACAATCAGACAAAACTTCAGTCAGAATCTGTTTGACTGGACTGTAATAGATCTATACATTAATAACATTCACGATACACGATTTTTTGCTAAACGTTCTAACTGGCGTCGGATATTTGCGTTTATTTTATTTTATTGTATTTCAAAGCGAAACTGGACCCAATCTTAAACTGTAGGTCAAAACAATCTACTTTTTAATATATTAAAAGGAAACATACTGTTCATAGAAATGACTTACGTAAAAGAATTAATAACGCAAACGCAATTTCGCGTTCGCGCCACTAGTACCTCGCTGTTAGACAGGCACTAGCGCCTGCATTTCGGAAACGCATTGCCTAAAAAAGCAGGTGCTGTACCTCTCAGTTCAGAGGTGTTCGTCCGTGACAAACTGTCCGCGTTCGACAGCTCATGCGTGAACACAGCTGTAATTTTGAATTTTTATCTTAAAACATTTCTAGTTTTAGTAAAACACACAGAAAATTTTACAGTAGTGCTGTACTTCAATTTTCGATTTCGCAAACACGTGCAAGATGCTCGTTGAATGTCTTTGATGTTGGAAGTTATGTTCGTTTGTGATGTCATCAATAGTTGAGCTCGCCCGCCGTTAATTAAGTTTTTAATCTATTATTAAATTATTAGGAACGTTTTGCATTATTATTGGTGTTTAAATGTATACTTTTTACCTTACTTGAAAATGGGATGGTATGTGGAAAATCATCCTCTCTTCCTTTAACACTCAATCTGACTGGAAACTATGATTGTTTACAATAATTCTATCACAGATTTACGTGAAAACAACGACAACGTAAACATTATGAAGTCGCAAACAAGATGGCGTGAGTCCTGGGTTGGGCAAGTTTGCTGTGTTGCGTACATATTTTTTAGATAATAATGATGACGCAGACGGATATGGCGAGACGAGAATATCAGTTAATCCGGATTTATATGATATAAGAGCTGATCTGTTTACAAAAGATTATCACCTCATAACTGTGTCAGGGTTTAGGTTGACATACAGCTGGATTTTGACTTGTCACACTGCTCCGACTTCATGTAAACTGCTTGTCAGTAAGGCTGCTTATATATATATATATATATATATATATATATATATATATATATATATATATATATATATATATATATATAAATGTATATATAGGACATAATTAACGATAAATAAGATGAGTAAATAAAGGACTAAGTGAATGTACGAAAGAATGAATTAACTTATACACGAACAAATAAATGACTAGCAAAAACGTGATCAAATAAGGAACCGCGCATGCAAATAATAAAGCAAAGCTTGAAGTCAGATTAAACAAAAATAGAAAAAAATCACAAAAAACAAATTTAATAAATTTGTAACAATATTTTCTGCAACAATATTTGTCCTGGGTTGTGTGGCTGAGTGGTGTAGACTTCGAACGGCAACTACGTAGTCTTGAGTTCGATACTAGCGGCTGCCAATGAAATGACAGGCACTCATGCCTGTAGGTGTTAACGTTATAGCCATAGTGCTAATGTTGTCCGTTACTGAACGACGGTAAATAAATCTTGTCTTTGTCTTTCTTCTTTGCATTAAAGACTGAACGTGATTAAAGCAACATAAACGTGCAATAAAATATGAATTCTGCAACAAGCCAAAAATTAATACATTTGAACATCTACATTTTGTTATTATAATATTTTATTTTCATGAATGTAATGTTATGTTTCACTCGGACCTTGGTTGCAAATTACTCTGAGAAATAGGCGGTAGCACAGTTTAAATAATAATATTGTACATAATACATATTTAATACTATTATTTAAACTATTTTACTATGGCGGTATTTCAAGTACAGTATAACAATTGATACACTTCGCACAATATACCTGAAATCCATACTAATTGTTAATTCATTTGTATTACATTCCATATACAGTAGACCCCATTCAGATACATTGCGCTGAAATAATAGATTCGAGTCAGAACAACCTACATTGCGTTACGTTTAATCGGTTTTATTCCACGCATTGTTTTACCTGTATGAGAAGAGTCAATCAGCACACCTGGGTACAGTGTTGCCCAGAGTTGAACTGGAATGTCACAGTAACAATAATTAAGCCTTAGTGACTGTACTCGACAGCTTTTGGACGCTATCATAAAAAAATTGCTGATTTAGTACAACGGAAAAAGGACGAAGTTAGTTGTAAAATGTCGACGTGTCTGCAGGTTTTAAGTTAAAATTAAAAGCATTCTGATATAGCTTTCCGTGTTAATGGATTTGTACATAAACCACCCCAAACTAGGTAAGAGACCACTGAAGTTGATGAACTAGACATGTGATAAATTAATCACCTGTGCATATTCTAAACTCAAAATTAATCTAAATAAAAATACTCTAATTAGCTTTAAACGCTCTGGTGAGAGCGACCTAACATTGGAAATGTTGAATTTGATTGACCAGGTATAAGGGATGAACTTTGGATTGTCTTGATCACTGTGGAATACGGTGGCCTGTTATGGTTTAAGGTATGTGCACTGTAAGCAGAAGGTCCCTAGTTCAAATCCAGATCGCATTACGTTTTTAGTTTTTTTATGTTTCTTGTCTTTCTTTCTAGTTTCACATCAAAATTTAATAAAGTCTGGGTTTCTAATATCATTCACATAACTAATTTGTTAGTGACAGCGAGACCAGTATCTGTTGACGTACTTCCTTAAACAGATCAAGTTGTGCTAACGTGGAAAAAACTGGTTTGATTTCCAGGATAAAAGTCACCAATGTCTTTACGACATGAAGGGGCCCTGTACCTAGCTAGGTGCTGAACTAAAAAGGAAACAAATTCTGCTCCGAACCATACATTTTTAATGACATGTGACGTTGAAAATTAATTAATGAACTATCCAAACCCCGCAAAAAGAATTTGGCACACAACAACCCACACAACGCCACCCCCTCCACACCACCCACACCACATCACCGGGTCGAGGCCTTTCGCTTGATATACAGATCGCAGAAAGCGGAATGTATGTACCACCAAAATTAATATATACAATTTAGTATATAGGCCTATTGCGTAAGTATCTTTTGCTTTAATGCATCATCTCATATACTAACAAGACAAAATCCCATGTATTTATTTATATTTAACTCGTAGAATCTAAATTATTTATTCTAATAAATGTAATAGAATTTAACATTTAAAAATAGGATTGACCAATTTGATCCTCTTACGTAAATATTTAGTTATATAGATGACTTAAGTACTTATATAATGATTTCAAATGACATTACTTAATAGCTATGCCTACCGTATAGAAGAAAATATCGTTATAAGAAAAACAGCGTGCTTTCATAAGAAGCCCAAAAATTAAATCTGTGTACTTTACTGAACAATTGTGCTATCTTTTTCCAACAATAATAGTTTTGGTCGTGCATCTGACTTTTTAACTTCTCCCTCTTAGCTCTATTCGATATATTATTGTCTATCAACTTAAAATCTACTGCCGTCAAACAGCACAATAATTCGGAGGCATATAATAGTGATGCACTACTAATGAATGAAAAAGCATGTTGTGGGGTTTAGTTGTTCTAAACTGTAACACATTTTCTTTAATGTAACCAACAGAAGAAGACTGCCGTTTTGTTACTAAGTTTAATATGATCGGACCAACCCAATTTATCGCTAAACGTTACTCCAAGTAGGTTTTAATGCCATACTCTCTTTACTCCATAGAGTAAATCTCGGACATTCTCAGTAGACGTGTTAAGTAACGACAACATTAGATTTGAAAAAAAATTCTCTACCGGTAAATAGGGCTAATATCACCAAAGAGATTGGGGTTCTACTCCTGCTTGTTTTGAACTTCGATGCTGGCTGTTGGATGCTGAAATGACAAAGACGAAAGCTGAAACGATTTAAATGAAAAAAAAGTAGTGTGTTTTAAATTGTATCCCAAAAAACTTTCCATACAAGTTATTTTAATGAATATTACGCTCATCTGTTTGAAGGACTTACGTAATTGGAAAAAAACATTCTTAATCATTTAAATATTCGTGCCACCTGGTAAAACGGCACTGCATCGCCATCCCAGTATCCAACGCTTATTCACCAAAAAAACACGTTATTGATCTTACTGACAACATTAAAAATTCAAACTTTTGCTTAGTTAGCGAAAACAGCGTTACGGATGCTCTGTTTATCTTTTCACACTTTACGCAATGTTATTTAAACTTCTTTCAAACGCCTTACCGTTCAAATGGTTGCGCTTAACAGTCATATCGCGGGAGTTTAAATTTACAAGTTTTATACAGCGTTACTGCGAACGCAAGCTCTATATGCAATAAGACAGCATGTAAGTTTTAGAAAATAGTGAAAGACGAAATTTAACCGAACCCAACTTGAACTGTAGGTCAAAACAATCTAGTCTTTAAAATATTGAAATGGAGCATACTATTTTTTCAAAAATGACTTACATGAAAGAATTATTACCACACAAATACAACTTCGCATTCGCGCCACTAGTTTTTTGCTGTCGCATGCATTTCGCCATTTGCTTTTTAGACGGACACTAGCCCCTGCATTTTGGATACACATTGCACAAAAACACTTGTGTTGTACTTCTCAGTTCAGTGTGTTAGTTTGTGACAAACTGCACACGTTTGAAAGCTCAGGCGTGAGCACAGCGGTAAATTTGAAGATTGAATATTTTCTCAAAACTTGCCTAGTATTAGTACAACAAACAGAATATCTTTCAGTAACATTGTGCTTCAATTTTCTCTTTCGCAAACACGTGCAACACCCTCATGGAATATTTTTTCTGTTGAAAATTATGTTAGTTTGTGATGTCATCAATAATTGGGTTCGCCCGCCGTTAATTAAGTTTTTAATCTATAATTTAATTACCAGAAACGCTTTTGCAGTATTAATAGTGTTAAAATGTATATTTTTATCGGATTTGAAAATGGGGAAGAATATGAAAAATCATACTGTCTTTCTTTAGTGTTCTCATACAGACTGATGTAGCAGCCGAGAACAGAAGTAATACGACATTATAATCCACAGTTGAATACCTAAAAGGAGCGGTCGTCGGCAGGCACCACAAACAAGATCAAACTCGTGCAGATACATCCTCCGTTTCACACATTCGTTAGGCTCTTTTGCAGGTTTTGATCACCCCAAGTACCGCCCCCAACATGCAGTCACAACAGTCATCCTTCTGTAACACTACTTTCTGCTCGTAATTGCAGCCACAAAAATGTATCACCAAAGAACTTATTTTCTTACTTTTCGAATGGATCAATGTACATTGTACGCTTACTAAGCAATATCTGCAGTACGAAAGTACTAGAAAATTACTATTACTACTACTACTACTATTATTATTATTATTATTATTATTATTATTATTATTATTATTATTATTATTATTATTATTATTATTATTATTATTATTATTATTATTATTGTATATTCATATACGCAAACTAACAAAAAAGAAAGAAATTAGTATAAACAAATGATAAACAAAACGCCTTACAAAAGTTACTCTGATAACTTATTATGATTTCGTACTGCATTTTGTAAAGAATGAATGTATAACCATCTAGAAAACCCTTTATACAGTTGTTATGATCTATTAGTGTATGATATAAAGAACAAACAACTAAAAAAGAATAATTCTTTTAAATACATTTGTTATGGTTATGATACTAATGTAACGGTAGCTAGTGTAGAAGGCAAAGAATACATAGATAGTGAAGAAAAACTTGCACCGCATAATAACTCAAATTCAAAAATTGAAAAAAAACTGGAGGAAAGCGTCATAGTTTCATTAACTTTTTACTCAACCTGTTTCTTTTCTTCTCGGACGATCTACAAGTTATAACGTATCGCCACTCGAAACTCCGACATCAACGACTATTTTTGCAAGTCAACATATAGATAAAATACAACTGTGTTACGAGGGCCTAATTTATATAGGTCAGTCTGTTACCAATGTTGGGTTGTGTTTATTCTGTATTGGGATAGAGTTTTTCCTGGGTTTCACCTGATAAGAATACACTAAACTAATATTTTATGACATTATAATGTAATACTTTTTTTAAATTGTTTCATATCTCATGTTCAATTATTTAATGTTACGCAACTGTATTTTTGTATTGCACTTTGTAAAATTTAAATGCCTTTAAACGTTGACTGAATAAATAAATAGGTAAAATAAAATAATGAATAATAATAATATAGTTCTCTGTACATTATGGACAAACAAGCTAAAGAGAATTATCTAACTAATTACAGTAAGTGACTAATTATTTTTAATTAACAAAAACGTTGAAAACACGCGGTTTTGCATTTTTCAGGCGAATGTTCCCAACATTAGCATTCAGTATAGCGGGTTTGGATGCGCAATGTCAGTACAATGTATTTGTTGATATGGTCCTGGCCGATCCTAATCACTGGAAGTTTCAAAATGGAAAATGGGTTCCTTGTGGACAAGCAGAGCAACTACAGCAAGGTAAATCTTAATAATTTTCCGTATTACAAGATTACCATTTGTTTACAAGCATGGGTTTTATAAATTTCAGTTATTTCACGACTCTTTCAAAGGCGTCGCTTCCGTAGATTATACTACTAGAGTACACTAACACACATTAGTAGAGACTATGCTTGGTATATAAACATAGTAACGAGTTATTTTAAAATGACTTTGATTGAAAAATCTTGAAAGTTGAAGAAGAAGTCTGTGAATAGTATGTACAGTGCTTCTATTTATTTAATTTCTGAATTCGTTGATTTCTGTGGTTGTTTGTTTGTCTTATCTATTAGAAAATGCTAAGCTTCAATAAAATGATGATATTTTTCGTGATCGTTGCCATTGTGTTACTCATGTTGAAACTAATATTTCCTAATGACACATTCTTTCAATCATATTTGCAGCGCTAATGTGTGTTTTGAAAATATTATATTTACTGCATGTAAATTCTGCGAAATAATACAGCAAATTAAAAATTCTTTGTATTTAATTGTATTTCGGTGTTTTTTCAAAATTCCGCTAAATTTCTTTGTTTTAAATGCGTTGATAATGAACAGTTTTGTTCCATACGGTCCGCAAAATAGACAAGGCTACTTATTCCAACAGAATCATCTGCTGCGTTTCAACAATAACATCGTCGTGATCACGCAACAATCTACCCAATGATAATAATTATAATGCACAAAATTTAATATTTGAGTCGAAAATTCACAATGTGGATTTCAATATCATTAATGAGTTTCTCAAGTAATAGCATAACGCTATGGGAATGCTGTACTTCAACACACATTGTGGATCTTTGGAGCTCCATATTAAGTTTTATACATTATATATTTTCATTAAGTACAGATTGTTGGGTGATCATGACCATGCTATAATTGAAACGTTACAGATGTTTGTGTTGGAACAAGCAGCCATGTCTTTGCTTAAATGTGCGCAGGCAATTATTTTCATTTTAAGAATTCGCTATCACCATCACCAATCAGTTAATACAACTAAACTACAAATAGTCGTTTTTTGTTGCTTACAGATGCTCGGGTTTATGTGCATCCTGATTCTCCCAGTTCTGGAAGTCACTGGATGAGGCAAGACATCGTGTTTGGCAAGTTGAAACTCACAAATAACAAGAGCAACACAAGCGGACATGTAAGTTGAAAATGCAAAACTGAATTGTCTCTTGATCATTGCTAGTTAAAAAGGGTTAGAATGTTCTTATCGAGATAGTTTAAAAAACATTGTTGAAATGCCTTTTTGGTTAAATATATTTAAAAAAGCCATGAAAATGCTGCTTGATCGTGCAAGTTAAAAATCTGATGAAATGTTTTTGGTCGAGTAAGAAAAAACTTTTAATGTCTGAGCTGTTTCTTCATCTGGCTAATTATTAAAGCACACTGTATTGCTTTTAGTCAAGTAACTGTGGTTAAAGTGCACGAAAATGCGTCTTTGCTAATTAAGACATAAAAGCAGAAACATCTCTGATGAGACAAATAAAAAGTCGTAAAATGTTTCTTGAGCAAGGAGGCTAAATATGCATGAAAACTGCTTTTTTATCAAGCAACTTAAAAATAGTATATTGGATGAAAAAGTAAAAACATATAATGCCTTTTATCTGCCAAGTTAGGAAAATAATGTTGTAAAACTTAGCGAATGTCATCGACAGAGACGGGGTGGTGAATAACCTTTTACTAGGCAGGTAGGGTAAGGAAGCAACGAGTAGGTTAAAGGACAAGAAAAGGGGTACCTGAAGCAGGCTTCAGAAAAATCGCCTTAAACAATAATTTTACTTTATAGCAATTTTATGCGTTCATCATACTCGCACTGAAAGGAATTTCAGTTTGTTTTCATTTTAAATCTCCCGCAGTACTATTTCGAAGTCGCCATTACATGAAGCAAACGTAAATCATGGGAAAGAAAAGGCAATGTTAAATTATATCTCAAAAGACTTTCCGTGCAAATCTGTATTACTTAAATTTTCGCTTACCTGCTAGAAAGACTTATGTAACTAGAAAAGAAAATTATTAATTATTTAAATGTTTTCACCAATTGGTAAAATGTCGCTGATTCACCCTCCAGGGTGCATCACTCACTAACCAAAAAACGTATTTTTAATCTTATTGACAAGATACAGTAATTTTAAATTCTATTTGCTTAGTGACTTGAGCGCTACGAATGCTCTGATTATTTTTTCAAACTTTACAAAATGTTATCTAAACTTGTTTCAAATGACCTGTCGTGAAAATGGCTGCGTCTAACGGTCATCGCGGGAGTTTAAATTGCCGATTGAAGTCCTGCACGCAAAAAGGCAGTTTGTAAGCGATATAGAATTTCAAAACGAATGCTTTATGTTTATGAAGTGTTTTCTTGAGCTTTAATATTACAGAACAGTTTATTACATCAATATATTGTTAAAACTGTTGCGAATCTACCACTACCATGCATACACTCACAATGCAGTGTATAAGTTCTGGGTGTCTTGTACAACTTGCAGTCTTGAGGGGCGTGATTGAAGCAGCGACTTGCAGAATTCAAGGTCCTGCAACACACCCTCCAACCTCAGAGACATTGATCCAATTTTGTCTTCCTTCACAAGTGCGTGTGTGGTCAGCTTGCTTAACCAACTTTGTGGTGTATTGTCTGGCTTCATAGGCGGCAGAGATCAAACAGACCTATAAATACAGGCATTGTTTTTTACACAGTGTGAATAAGACCTTTATATTTACCCTTTATCGTATGTACCTGGGTTTGAATGTGCCCGGGAAAACATAAAGAACCCTGCCGCCAAATTTCCTTCTCTTACAATTCCTCTCCGAAATCACGCACTTCTTCTGTTTTAATCGATTTATAAACGTGATTCGAAAAATATGACATTTTATTTGTATGTTTTTATTTACACTTTATGAGTGACCCAGCTAAAATCCTCTATGTAAGCTGAGGGTTAGGCATCAGCGATCCTGGAGAAAATAAACCAAACATCATAGAACGTAATTGATATTTTTAACAATAGATGTCGGCACCTGCATGCACGCTATACGGAGTTTTCTTCCTGGTCATATTATAATAATAATTATGCCGTTTGTGCAAAGAAGTATTTATTTCGCAATGAAATTGATATGAAATTCTATAAATTATTTTCTATAAGCTTACACGACCATTGGCAGCCTTAATAAAGCTGTTTCTCAAATGCAAGAAAAAAACCACATCCCAGTAAATTAAGTTTGCATTAAGCTTATAGTCTGATATTAGATTAGAGTTATGATTAATTTACAAAGTTTGCCGTCTATGAATGGTTTGTTGGCACTTTCACTGCATGGAACTGACACCATAGTTAATAGTTCTACGTGCGAAGTATTTATTGATCATATTAGACGCCAGCTTCACATTGCCAGGTATTCTATGTGATAATGGTGATGATGATGATGATGATGATGATAATAACAATAATAATAATAATAATAATAATAATAATAATAATAATAATAATAATAATAATAATAATAATAATAATAATAATAATAATAATAATAATAATAATAATAATAATAATAATAATAATAATAACAGCAACAACAACAACAACAACATTATTATTATTATTATTATTATTATTATTATTATTATTATTATTATTATTATTATTATTATTATTATTGATGATGATAATATGGTAGTCTACTGGCTGAGCGTGCTGACATGGCATTTTGTCATTTTACCAGATTTTGCGTTTAACCTATTTTACTAGATTTATTTTACCTTTCAAAAAATCACATAAATTATGATAATTTTTGTCACATTTTCAGATTATCCTTAATTCCATGCATCGCTATCAACCAAGATTGCATGTCATAGAAGTGGGCATGCGCAGTCCGAGAGATCACCGAAAGTTACTAACGCATAGCTTTCCGGAAACTCAGTTCATCGCTGTGACCGCGTATCAAAATACAGACGTAGGTTTTTATTTGAAAGCCGGTTTTTTTATTCGCTTTGACAGAAAAATGATTCACGTTACATTAGAGATTTCTTAAATCTATTTGTTTATTAAAATTATTAAATAATCTGAGTCAATTGTTTCAGTTTACGATGCTGTTACAAGATAACGGAAACTTTTATTACGGTCAGGCACTACAAGATACATTGAAAACAGCCCTGTAAAGGTGTACATTTGTTTAGCGAACAAGTTAAGGAAAACAGAGACCTTGATAGTAAATGGATGGTGTCCACTCGGGGCAATCGCTTCTGGTTGTTTTTCATTTCTTGCATGTCTTTCACTGAGTACTGATTACGGAAATAGAAAAGAAATTTGCAAAAAGTGGTCTGTTTTATTTCCTTTTTACTGCGTTGACATCATGTACTTTACTTATGAATAAGACAACAGCACAGCAACTTCGTATTCGTCTTTGATAACTATTGTTGTTTTATATGTAGCTGTTTTTATTTTTAGATAACACAGTTAAAGATAGACTACAATCCATTTGCAAAAGGATTTCGAGATACGTATGAAAGGTAACCAAGCTTTCTATATTTTTTACTGCAAAAACCCGAACAAGCGGTTTTATAAGTTTTCTCTGCTATAGTTTATTTAGTCAAATTTTTACTGTTGTTAAATTTTAATAAAAAAGCGCTTAATTTTAAATTGGATACTACCCAAGATATTAAGGATAGTGGTGCTGTATGCCGATTATTAAGGCAGAAAAATGTTGTACGTTTTTGCTGTGAGATGGCGCCATCATCCAAGACATTGCTTCTTTCTTTTTTGCATCTGTTAAAATTTATATTATTATCATTTTCTAGAGGAGCCGAGTGTATCAGTCCGCCAACACCAAGCCCAGGACCTGTAATCGGTAGAACAATTGCACAAGTAAAGAGTCCTAACGTGACGGCTGTTGTTAGGATGAGACCACAGTTTAGCGGTGATGATACGTCGCAACCATGTGCAGTTGCTGCTAGACCACAACCTCGATCGACTGACACAATGCTACTGACAACAAGCCAGCGTGTCTCTCCAAGTCACGGAACTTACTACAAACAAGGGCCCTTATCGGCTCCCAACTCTTTGCTTATGTATGACCAGAATCGGATGACTCGGTCTAGTCCACAAAGTGCAGATCTAGATATCCAGTGGTTAACACAAGAAGGTCGTGGAAGGTTGCCAGAAATGAATGCAGGAGTTCTAGAAAGCGCCCCCAAACGTCTAAAAACAGAAGCATCTGACTCTGGTGTGTACCAAACCTCAGTGAACAAGCGTCAGTCATCAACTGCGTCATATTACACAGGAAATTATGTACTGGAAAGCGCTCCTCTGTATACATAGGTCACAAATAACACTTCTTCATGTATATATCTATTCTTGCTTATGTAAATTTGTTTTGTAAATAACTATACTGTAAGAATGTAGTTAAATGTGTCCTTTTTGCAACTGACAAGATATCTGTTAATACACAGGTAATGCAGTTAGAAAGTTAAAGGTAAGATAATGACAAGTTATTGTACAAATTCGTTTTACTTATTCTTTTGTTTTAAGTTATATTTAGCTATGAATATAGTTTTAGTTTTTCTCAAGCTTATTATTATATAATGTAGAACTACGAGTATTTAATTGTAGTGTTCTTAAGTCTAGTTTTATCAAGTACTAAGTTTTCATTTGTAAATAAAATAGGTAGCTATTCAACACATTATAATATGAGTATTGCCTTTTTAATACTGCCTGGCACATTTTGTCCTAAAACTGAATTTTACGGCGCGTTCAGACCAGCTAGTTGTGTGTCGCTAGTTTTCTCTCTAACTGCAATGTCGCAAATGTGAACTGCTTTGCCAGTTACTATTGGCAAATTTTTGCAAACTTTCCGACAGTTGTTGCGAGTTGATTTCTTACGGGTTACTGTCTAGTGTGAACACCTCGGCGAGTTACTCACGACACTTTTCCCAGTAAATAGAGAACGTATTGCTGCTCGCGTTTACTGTCGGAGCGTAACTCGCAGCAAACACAAATTCGCAATCACAGTCATGTTACCAAAAACAGAAATTCTTGCATTGAAAAGTGACAATATTTTAAAACAAGGTGGTTATCATAACTTTGCAAAGTGGACTGTAACAGGCGCTTTGAAGCGGGGCAATGGCAGATGTAGATGAACCTTGAAAAAAATAATCAAACAATCCATTGTGATGCATTGTGCACTGAGATCACGCATCACTGATTGTGATCTATGTGTAATTTTGCACGCAAAATATTAACAATTCACCAATGCTGCTTTGAAACGTTTACAAGGTCGCCAAATTTCACTCAGCAGACATTGGTACATTGGTTAGATAGACGTAGATCACTAGCGTGGAATGTTCGTGCATTAGAGTGAATCTTGGTTAACGTGAATAGAAGAAACATTCGCACAGATTTCAATTAATTCGGAATAATTAATTGTGTTTTCCTGATTACTTTCCATTAACAGCTGACCAATGACATGTAGACACATGCCTCGACGCTTTACAGAATGAGTTACCACCAGGCGGCGTATCGAAAAAGGTCCTTAAGTATCTTGTCTGATTTTTTTTTATCAATAATGCCTCAGTAAAATTTTTAATTATTCATATATAAATCAATACGAAGCCTTTCTTTGTAATTAAAAGTTACATTTGCATATGCATAGTTACATTTATTTACCTTTACAAATTTACCCTGGATAATTTTGACACTAACGCGTCGGAAAATCACTGCACAAGTAAATCGGTCGCCCACTGCGACTTCCGTGGACCTAGCGAATGCCGGGTTCTACTCTTAGCAAAGCTTCGCCCGCACGAAGTTACCTCAAAATGCAGCAGAAAATATTGCGTTCAGCAAAGAAATGAATAGTTTTGCACAACATCATTTAAAAAAATCGAAAATGAATTACAAAATCAAAATTCTTGTGCTCTGTGAAACTGTTACGATGTCCCATTTTTAAACATAGTTTCAGTATTTATTTATATGATTTTTGTTTAGTTCAATGCCAGGGGCATCAAGCGTCATCAGACCTGTTACTTGTTAGAGCAACTAAAGGATAACATATAATAAGTTACGACTATTAAATTTATTAGCGCAAAAATAATTTATTTAATGAAAAATTTTGTCTTTTTTAAATTTGCAATTATGAATTGGCCTGAGATTACATTTCCGTTCTGACAAGTTCTTCTGGAAACTCGTGTATTTGATAAGCGTGAACTCGCAATGAAGCGTGCTTTATTTCTTTACTGATTTACAGTTTAGCTGCAGGTTTAATTTGCTAGCTGTTTTACTCGTGTTGCTAAGTAAATGCATGAGTCTGCGAATCGGAATTCCGGTAGAAAGTTCAAACATTCCGGTTTCAATTGTCCGAAATACTCCCGTAACGTAATCGTTTCCGTTTATAAAATGCAAAAATGTTATAGCGTAAAATGTCTAAATACTGAGAGCACTGAATGATAAATTTGACACTGAAATTGTAAATTATTATGGACCACCGCCTATGTGTCGAAAACGTTTCTGTTTTCCGCCTCGCAGACTTAAAAACTCAATTAGGCCTACTAGGTTCCCAGCAATCAGTAACATAATTCCAATATTAAATTTTCTAAAGAAATTTTGTGTCGTAAAGGGTGACAAAAATGATGGCTGAATGGTGCCGAGTAACACTCAACCACTGAAGAACATCGGGTCTGGTTAGCAAATGGATGAGCGCTGCTTCTGGGTGATTTCATTTGTCGTGCAATGGTTCATTTATTAAAATCTCACTGAGGAAAGATGTATATAATTATGCATACGCAGACGTGGCTGTATCATCAATATGTGTATCATCTTAGAGAATACTTTTCACAATACGATAGCGGGCCTGCCACAATAAGAAAGTCACGTGGATGGGTGTTGCAGACTGCCAAAGCAAATCATATGAAAAAAAATCAACGTCTCCTGATTACGTACTAATTCTGGATGCACAAGATCTTGCTCGAATTTCATAACTGATAAAACCATTCAGGTACTCTAATTTCATTTGACTGCGTTCAGTTATTGAATTTTAATCCTCCACTGATTGTGGTGCCCTTGTGCAGGTAATAGGGAAGGTACTAAGAGGAGATATGCTCAGGTAACTTCTAGTAGTGGAAACAACAAGTAACGAACGGGCGTCTAAACAACTATGATTATCGAGGGCAAATCCATAGAAATGCTGATTGATAAATCTACTCCAATAGAGTACAGAGAATAAACATAGTAATCTGACTTTACAGTTTAGGTTATCATAAGCAATCAATTTCATAGTATTAAAACTGCATTATTACAATCGGGACGCAAGGATAAATGTGTTACAAGTGGTGTGTTGATGCTTGAAAATATCTATTCGATGATTTATACTGTACAGTCTGGATTCTCGTCAATTGGATTACGGATACGGCTGCAATTGTCCATGACATCAGGGCAGAAATCATCGTGATCCTCTGAATTGCACTCTGAAATCAAATGGCCTTGTTCAGAAACGATGGTCAGTGCCAAAGGTTTGGACCAGGATGTCGCCATTTTACGATAGTGCCAGTGAGTTTTATGTTGTGTGTTTAGAGAGGGCGGTTGTTGTTTTTTCGTGATCCCATTTCCTTAATTTGTGTTTGTGCGAAGTTTCCATATAACATGAATCATGTAAAGAAGAGGTAATATTGTGAAGAAAACTTCAAAGAGACGAGGCAGTAACGTTTGTGAAGAAGAGATCCTTAATAAGAGTTGCAAAGTCTGTGAGCTGTGACGAATGACTGATTATAAATTGCATAGTTCGAAACCACTCATACATTTTATGAATTGCTGCAAATGGCAGAAGTTATGGTGAGAAAATTCATAGGACGGCGCCATTGAGAAATACACAAGCTGAAAACGTGCAGGAAAAGGAATTTTTTATTTTTTCGCAGACCCAAATTTTTTCTGTTAGTACTACTTGCATTTCATAAAGACAATTTTTGTGCAGTCAGTCGTTGGTGCTCATTGTAGCGCACAAGTCAGTATGAAACTACCCTTATTATTCGGCAGTTTATGCATCAGTGTTCTGTTAGTGTTCACACACAGTATGTGGGTTGCTGACGCTCAGCGTCCCACGCGATCTCGCACGCGGCGAGGACGAACGCAATTAACGAACACGCGACGAGGTACGAATCACCGCACAACTGATAAAAGTGAAAAAGCTCTTGAACCACCGGAAGAAACATTTGAAGTTGATCCTATACTTAATGAGAATTTGAACCGTATTATGGCCGAGTCTGTCACAGATAATTTACAACTAACTGCTTCTAGAAGTGACCGCGTGAGTAGAGTTTCTCAAGCAGATAATTGTATTCTAAAACTTTTAGTCTAGCTTTCTTAGCAGAATTGTAATTAAGTCAGTCAGTCAGGCAGGCAGGCAGGCACGCAAATGAATGGATGCTCGCTGCAAAATAAATAACATACCGTGCTTGTATGGCTAACCATTTTCATTTTGATTTTTTTTGTAGATATCTGTTATTAACCTACACGCTGTTTTAAATGGAGCGAGGCAAACCCTACAAAATTATGGTTATCAAAGCCTCTAGAAGCAGATGCATTTCAAACCACATTTTATTATACTGCAATACACGTATTTAGTGTAATTGGTCATGTAAATGTAATTCCGTGGCATTATATAATACTAAGAAATTTTGAGTTTCCTTGAAGTATTTTTTGAGCAGGATGACATGAACCAATTAGTCCTGAGCAAAGATAGATCTCGGTAAAAGAACTTTAAATTGAAACACTCACACGGTTCACACACAAATCATTAAATCTACGTTATTTTTTCAGCATCGTGTGTCAAGGACAAGAAATCGGGTTAGTATTAGTTGACTTTAATGCTTTTGTTGAACATGGCATTGCGCGACTTGCGTGTCTATCTGTACATTAATTTTTACCGTGGCAATAGTCTTTAGTGGCTCAATGTTAAGTTAGCAGAGCTCTTATCAACGAGAACCCCTTACATTGATTTTTCATTTTGTTAGACTTTCAGTTTTCCACTTTTCGATTCGTGTTAACTCGCAAATAGGCTAACTAGGCTATAGCCTAGGCGTCAAACTTTGAGGGCGTCACACTTAAGAAAAATTTTTTTTATTCTCCTCAGAAAATGTGTATACTTTCATATTCATGTAGAGGGCGTATTTTATAACACACCACAGGTAATTACTGGGATTGGGAACAGGTTTTATATAAATGCCACATAGCGAACAGGTGCAAGGTATTACACAACAAGCAGTTGCCCAGCCTGCTTGAAAATACAGGTAATTGATAATGACCACGTAGAAACTAAGTTAATAGTATTTCTAATACGCCACAAGTAATTGTTTAATCTGCTCATTACATAAGTAACCATAAATTCACAATAGAGATGTGCAGGACAGAACTATCAGCCTAGTGCTGATACGCCCCTGGTTAGAAAAATACAGGGTAGATAACTGGTGCACAGGCATTGAAAACATTGGGAATTGGTATTGTGAACTTTGACCTCAATCAGATAATTTATCCGAAATTTGTCAGAAATCATGTTTAATTCAGAAATTACCGAATTATTTGCCCGCAAACAGACGCCCGTTGTACAGTTAGTGAACAAATCTCGCTTTACTGACACGAAAGACAGATTCCATTCCATGCCCATACAGGATCATCTGCAATTGAGAAAGGTTTCAACAGTAGTTTTTTTGAAGCAAAGTTAGGCACTAACATAATAAAATTTAATATTATGATATAATTTACAAAATTCGTTTGCCTCTATCAAACAATGTGACTTCTAAAATAAAGCAAGGTTTGTTTCTAACCTCTAGAAATGGGTAAAACGATCGTAGCGGAAATTACTGGACAACAGGAACGAGACCTGTTAGCAAAACTCTAAAGTTTCCGTGAGATTGTTTTATTCTGAACAATTTCAAAATTAACTGAGTATGGCGGTGAGGTTACGACGTAGTCTTGTCACGTGGCAGACGTTTTCTGGCCAGCTGATACTTTATACTTAATCTGAAAGCGAATCTAAAAAAGAAATTAACAGGTTTTTATATAATGTAAAATATTTAGCTAAATTGCCAGCAGTTGGCAGCACGTAATCGGCGGCGTTACTGTTATAGCGTAAGATTGTCATACAATCTCCAATGCTTGAGTTTTGTACGAAAATATCCTTAAAATTTACCAAATTTCAACTTCGTACGTTTGCGAAATAGGTCTTCCAAAATACGAAAAAAAGCAGAAACAATATAATCATGATCCATCTATCTGCTCCATTTGTTATTTGCTAGGCATGCTAGCACTGCCTAACAGATAGTTGGAATTATATATATAGCTAGGTGGTCACGATATGTGCCTAGTTACGAAAAAAAGTTAGGGAACACCAAGCTAGCATTGTGACTGGAAGGTGGGCCTTAAAAAGCTTCTGAACAGCTTCATCTGCCATTTTGACCTCGTTATTTGCTCTGTTGAGGGAGGCGGTTCAGTGTGTCATCTTAGAGGAAGATCTTGGATGATTGATTTACTTAGTATGCAACGCGAATCTGTTACTGACCGAAAATTAGAACAACTTGGAAAAAATCCGAGATTAAAGTAATAATTTTGATAGTTTTACCTGACATTGTTGTTGTTGTTGCTGTTATTGTTATTGTTGTTGTTGTTTTGTTGATGTTGTTGCTGTCGTTGTTGCTGCTGCTGTTGCTGTTGTTGTTGTTGTTGTTGTTGTTGTTGTTGTTGTTGTTATTGTTGTTGTTGTTGTTGTTGTTGTTGTTGTTGTTGTTGTTGTTGTTGTTGTTGTTGTTGCTGCTGCTGCTGTTGCTGTTGTTGTTGTTGTTGTTGTTGTTGTTGCTGCTGTTGCTGTTGTTGTTGTTGTTGTTGTTGTTGTTGTTGTTGTTGTTGTTGTGGTGGTGGTGGTGGTGGTGGTAGTGGTGGTAGTGATGGTGGTGGTGGCGTTGGTGGTGGTGGTGGTCGTCGTTTTGTTGTACCATTGCCTGTGTAGCTAGTGTTACAAATGTTGTGAATTTACAACACAAGTTTATTGAAGTTCTGTTTTGTCCTTTACATATATATTCATTGTTATTCAGTCAGCCATTCAACAGTATGTAAAATGCCACTCCATAATTTTAGCTCGGTTTGTTGCCCCTGATGACAGAACCAGATTTTGAAAAGAAGAAGGAACTGTTTGATGAAATACAACAACTTTTTGTCAAAACGAATCAACAGTCAGACTATCTTCAACGGAGTTATAATGATGCTCAAGCAGTAAAGGTAAACGTATTCTAATCACAGGAATGCTGAAAGAACAAGGGAAGATGGGACAGCCGCCCTCCCTGTCTGCTTGAATGGGCAATTTCTACATTTTCTATAAAACTATAACAACTATATTACAACTATAAAGGTTAAACCTTATTTTTTCCCTTAAATCATTCTTGTGAATTATTCAAGTGGTATATGAAAATCATCCTCTCTCCTTTAACATAACCAGTACAATGTTGACCGTACTGTCGGCCTGTTATTGTTGTGTATATGTAATTACATTCATGTTCATATTTCTAATAATGAAGGCACGCGTTTAATGAATTATTTAACTTATTTGTTCTGGCATCTGCAGCATAATGCTCATGTTGATAACGAACGCCAGGAGGAGCAGGAGGAAACGGCGCCGTTCATCGGACTAATAGAAGGAGACCAAATACCCAGATTAAGCGATTTAATGGCTTTGCTTAATTCTCTTAAAGAAAACAACAGATTTAAACGAAAAGTCAGCGCACTGTCACACCACAAGTGGGATTTGAGTAGAGGAAATCGAATTCAATACAAATTTCATTCTGACCACGGTGAGATTTTTTTCGTTTTAATCGCTACAGTTTTTTCCATTTGGTTTATATGTAAATGCAGACCTTTATACGCCTTTGTACTTAACCTTTCAACCTAACCTTGTTCATTTAAACTTTGGTGGTACCAAGAGCACGCTTCTACAGGGTGGCCCCATCCATCTACAAACTTACGTCGTTTAAGGGGAGATTAAAATCGCCTTAATTAAGTCCCCTAATGTTTACCATCAGCCAAGCTCCCACAAATATTTGCGCTTCATTGGCGTCATAATTTCAATGCTTCATTGTTTCATGTGATTGTTTTTCACCAGGAGGCAGGAACTATGATTAATACTTTATCATTCACCCTAACTCCTTATTAAATCCCAGGTACCAAGTCATGCGGTAAATAGCACACTGTGTAATTCAAATAAATCTCGGTAGACGGCGCTTAATTTCCCGTTAACTTACGGCGGAAACCATAGCTTTATTTCTACGATTTAAAACCGTTTAAACTCGATAGAAAATTCTGAATCACAGCGAGTGTGAAGTCAGACTGATTAATCGCTAGTAAAAGTCGAATAATGGTGGGAATTCGCTAGAGATAGACAAAATGAGTGAACTGTACTTACTGGTCACAGGCACAACAGGAGGTGAGGGGGTAGGGTGGGCGAGGAGATGGGGTTGGCATCCCTCTCAGAACAGACCAATTGTACATGTTATGTCAAAAGCTTGTCATTATCAGGGCAAATAATTGTCTTTTGAAATTTAAAGCTTTAAAGTTTCATACTTCAAAAATAGCTGACGTACCATACCGCCAGTTTAATTGGCTGCCACTTATTGCAGCACGTCTTGTGGGGCAAACTGTTTGATTCAAATTTGATTCACCCATACCACATACAGGTCATCTGTACTTTATAAGTATATTTTCATCAGTATACAGACGAGAGCATATAGACATGTTTATAAAGGAAAAATAGACCGTCACTATTAATTCTTTTGAAGCGTTATGAGAGGTGTTTAAAAGTATTTGCATGTTTGCTCAGTGAACACATAAGCCTTTAACCTGTGTCTTGTTAGAATCCTGTTTTTCTTACCGCACCCCACCTCTCTTCACTTCATATCACCTCCACAACCATTTGACTTTATTTCACTTCACTTCACCTCACATCGTGTCACCTCACCTCACCACACCTCTCCTCACTTTACCTCACCCCACTTCGCCCCGCTCACCTTACCTCGTATTACCGGAGTTACCTCGCCAGTTTACCTCAAACTGCCCTACTTTATTTTGCCTATCTTATTTCTGCTTTGTCTACAGTAAATGCTGTCGTGTAATCCTGAGTGGTCACTGCATGGCGTCCCATGATTTAATCAATTTCTATTAGGAAAATTACAGTTTTGTTACATTAAGTTCAAGATTATCGCACGTGGGTAGATTGGATCACCCAATTATGAGTTTATTCATTTAGTTCTTCATTAACTGTGTTTACGTGTTGCAAGTAGACAGAGTCCCGTGTGTGTAGTTGTGGCGTAACAATTGCTTCTAGAACCACGAAGGGTCAAGATTTTAAAGATGTCTCGCTTAGTTTTATTGATTACAGTTACTTGTACAACTTCATTCAACATGTTATAGATGAGAGATCAAAACAGGCCATACGAGCAGGAATAGACAGTTGGCAAAGTCAGACCTGCATTCGTTTTAGGGAAAATCCCAACGTGAGAAGTGGTGATTACATCATCTTTACAGAAGACGTGGGGTTCGTTTATTTGCCTTCCTAAACAAAGTGTTTTTGTCATTAAAACATGTTTCAGGCATGCGCAGTAGGGTCACACCCAGCAGCTGACCCAACAAACATCCCTACAAACTTTATTTACAAAAACCAAAGACAGAAATTTATAAAAGCACGTTGACTTTTTCTGGAGCTCAACTGTGGAACTCTTTACCACTACAAGTGACCGACACAAATAACATCAATGCTTTTAACTCACGATTTAAAAAACACTTATTAGAAACGCTGTAGCCTGTAAACTAGTATAAACATGTTTTTCCTTTTATCTCTTACTGTAGATGTTTTACTAAAGTGTACTGATTCTGTTTATCTTTGCTTAAATTGTGTATAAAGGGTATATATTTTTATCTATTCTGCATAAATTTCAATATTTAATTTGTTTTTAAATGTGTAATTGTGTAATTTCTAAATCGGATTTTATGTCTCGGTACTTGCAGTTGTCAATATTTCTGTAGTGTTTTTGCCTTTATTTTATTTTGTGGACAACTTCATAACTAACTAATGGTTTTGTAATTGTTCGATAAAGTATTATCCACGTTAAATAAAGCATTAATGAAAATAAACGAATATTAGCAAAATTTATCTACGTTGTAGGTTATGTTAATAATAAGTTTTGCCATTTTAAGTCAGTGAACCTGTTACGTTTAACTTCTGTTTTACGTGTAACACACACGAATCACATAATTTCTAACAAATATAACGATAATATTTTTCCTATACAGGTGTTCTTCTTACGTTGGTCGTGTAGGCGGACAGCAACGCGTGTCCATTGCACCAGGTTGCACTAAGGTAGGTTCATTTCAACTAAATTCACTCTTCAAGCATTAGGATCTTTTTATATTTTGACTTAAGGCACAGGCATCTAAATCTTTAAATGTTTTTATTCGCGAGCATGTTTTAGTCATCATCATTATTTTAGACATCCACTTTTCTTACGCATCCACTTATCTTAGCCTGTCACGAAACTGGCAGTGTAGTGCCCTAGGATACGGGCGTTGAAAGTGGTGTGGTTAACCGGCAAAAAGTTCAGTATCAATAAACATCGGTCAGTTTTTCGATTACCGTTCAACTATTCCTAGGATTTTTTAGTTCAATTCAATTTTTTTATAAGGTGTCTAGGTATTGTGGGGTAACAATCTGCAGTTTTTTGCGCGAATAAACCGCACTAGACCAGGCGTAGTGACCCTGATAAACGCGGGGTCGTGTTCGTGAATTTGGATCTGTAGTCACCAGTCTTGTTAGTAATTCAGGCCGCTGCAAACGAGAATCTGGCAATGAATGACAGGACCTGATCGGTGTGAACGACTGTTGAGACACCATATTGTTCATTTGTCAAAGTTAATTAAAGACAAGGTGCTGAAATAGGAAAAGTGTATTTACCGTTTGGTTGACGTACATTCAAGGTAAACACTCAGAATTATACCTGTCGCCTGTCGGTGGCACATCCATTTACTGGCCGACCTCGGCGTTCCTTCACTTTGGGTCGATAACAACAAAGCCTATAGCACTGCATTAAAAATAGATGAAAGAGCTTCTAGTCACTGCTAGCATACATTTCACGAGATGACGTTATTTCATTATAGTTCCTTTAGGACTTTGTAGATGAGACGCTGGCTTTATCACCATTACTGCTTTATAAGTCTGCGTGTTTCGATTTTCATTGTCGCAGAAAGAGTATTTTATTTAGACGTTGCAAAGCAAGTTAAGAAAAATTACCAAAACAAAACTGAGACGAATATATGCATCGTTAGAGGTACCCTACTTACACTAAAGTGGTTTATTACTGTTACGAAACAACTGCATACATAATTTCGATAACTACAGAGGAAGTACTGTATATTTTGGGAAGTCTATACAGATGTCTATGCAGTCTCTTAAGAGAAGAACTGATAGACTGATAGGATGATTTATTGGAAGGAGATTCATGACATGCAGGTGACGGACGACAGAATTTTTCTCTATCCTGAAATTGCAAAAGCATTCAGCCACGGAGGTAAAAGCTAAACAGAGCACATTTCAGTACAAATATCCAGAGCTAAATCAAATTCTGCATGAACAGTGAGTGCATAGCCTGTTTGGCTTAAAGTATTGCAGATCAGCTCTAGGTAGTTTGACGCTCTAGGCAGAAATCTTTCTGCCTTCCCTCCTCAACAGTCAACTATTTCCCCCCACGGTTGAAACCATACCCCCAAAATTGCTCCTCTTCGGGAGCAATCATATTCCTGCAATTTCTGCTATTCTTGACTATCAGACTCAACCTTTTCATCAGACCCTAATTTTCAAACCCTAATTTTTTTTGCGTTCAATCCATTTCACTAGTTTCATCATCTTCACTACTCTGGTCTGATTGCATACACTTCATTAGAGATAATTTTAGAATATCATTTCGTTTAATTAAAGTGCTGTGCTCCTTAAGCAGCAGTTGCACATACATTATGTTAATATATATTCTAAAGTTAAAAATTAACGAATTACTTCCAGAGTTCGTGCCCCCCTCACCACCCACCCCCACCCCCCAAAAAAAATTTGGCGCCCTAGGCAACTGCCTAGTTTGACCAGTGGTAGAGCTAGCCTTAGCAAGCAATATTTAGACCCTTTAGGACGTAAGCAGCACCAGTTTTGAACCAGCGGTGAAGCATGAGTTAGTGAAAATTGATAACCGAGTCCGAAGTCATAATACTTCATCTAAAACCAGATCAAAAACGCGTTAAGCAGCTTAAACATACAATGCTATATTACCTTAGTAGCGAATGAAAAGTTGACAATGTCATTTTATCCCACAATCTTAAATTAAGCCGATACGTTTATCCGCCTAATTACACAGTATTTCTTCTATCCATTATTTACACCAGTCATCTTTGATTTAGTCCCTAGAGGGCACCTGAAAGCTGATTAAAGCTTCTTAATTTTCTTCCACCTTTTACTCCAGAGAAATAGTGAGTTGCTGTGAATTAGCTGAAAAGGCAAGAGTTAACATGGTTTGTTGTAAAGCCTGAAAAGAGTTGAATAGTGTTTTCATCGCCATCACAATCCGAGAAGTCCTTTAAGTCCTTTGTAAATGCAAACAATGTAGCTTTGTATGTGCAAACAATGTAGTTTTGCAAGTGCAAACAATGTAGTTTTGTAAGTATAAACAATATAGTTTTGTTTTGAGGTTTGAAACTCTAAGGGAAAGAAAAGGGAATTTTAAAATATATTCCAAAGAACTTTTCATGAAAAGTTATATTACTTACCTAGTTAACTATTTAAAAAACTTATGTAGTTAGAAAGAAAATTCTTAATAATTTTAAATATGCGCGCCACTTGGTAAAACGGCACTACATCATTATTCCAGTGTGAACCGGAAAACATATTATTGATCTTACTGACAATATAAAGTAATTTTAACTTTTGCTTAATTACAAGAACTGGGATACGAATGCTCTGAATATTTTTCCAACCTTTACGCAATGTTACTTAATGTTATCTAAACTTGTTTCAGACAACTTACCGTTAAAACGGTTGCGCCTAACGGTCATCGAGCAGTTTAAATTACAAGTTTTATACAGAATTACTCTATAGCAAGCTCTGTATGCAAGCAGGTACCATGAAAGCCATGTAAAATTTCAAGACGAATTTTTAAGCTTTATTTATGATGAGTGTTTTCTTGTGCTTGTGCTTTAAACAAATCACAATCGGGCTGCAGTACTGCGCTTTAATATTATTAGTCTCTGAACAGCTATTTCAAACATCGTTTATAGTTAATATAGATTCTATAGTTAATTTTAAATACGTTCCTGCTTAAATATAGATTGAACAAGGAAACTCAAACATTCTACCTGTGGCCAGCCTTGTTAACCATGACAAAATGATGGATCTACAGAGGTTAATCTCTGATCTTATACATCTACATTCTTGATGATCAGGGTCTATTTTAACATAGAAACTGGCTAGGGTATTCCCGGCCCGGGCCTTGTATCAACTAAAATAAGTTGTTATAGAACACAAAGGAAGCCTTCAAAATGCCCTCAAATGCAGAAAAATGCTCCCCGGACCCCCTAACTGTTTGTTGCCTCCTTTGGTAAAATACCCCCTCCAGACATACTTGCTTAAAAAATGCATTATTGCTGATCTTAAATAACTTATCTGGCAACTTAATCCAAATACCTGATTTAAAAAATGACCAATGAAATAAACATGGAACTTTAGCAGTTAGCACAGTCATAATTGTAATAATTATGAGCTGGCACAAACATTGTGCCTGTACGTTATTTGTAAAATTGAATTGACTTCATAGTCTTTTTCACAAGAGGAGAATCAAAAATATAAAACGAAAATACAATTAAATTAGCTGGCTGCATCGTGTCAATAGAATTTAAGTCTAAATTAGTGCTGGGCGGAAGAAAGCCGCTTGCTTAACATAAATCATTGGGTTTCTTAGTTATATCGTATTAAAGTCCTTATTATAAAAACGTGCACGGTTATGTTCATTTTCATTAAATACCTCATACTCACGTAGTCAAACAAAGTATCTTAGATAATCGGTCAGGTGTAACATTAATTCTTTCGTTCTCTTCCTTTACAAAACTTGGTTACATATCTATTTGTAATTGTTTACAATGAATATCATAATAAACTATCACCAGTGATTATGATCACCCATCCCAATTCGATTAATATTTACTTACGTAATTAAATGTTTTCTATGTAATTAAATCATCAGATTCTATTCATTTGGATAATAAAAGAAGAGAGAAGCGGAAACAGTACCTTCTCTTGCACCGCATTCATATCGTTACAGAGCTTGTATTAGACTGATACACAAAGTTAATTGCACTACTCCATTAGCTATTTTCATACCATTAAGCCTATTTTTCAATATAAGGAAAGACAATTGCAACATGGAAATGGTGGTCAACTGAACAAGACTGAAATCTTTATTCTTCTAGTCGTGCCTTAATTTGTAGTTAATTTAAAATAAAAGACAATGTCCTTTTTGCACTTAATTTAATATTTTATTTATTTATTTATTGGTACGGCTTCTCGTGTTTCAACAATTCATTTATTGATGCTTTTTCAAGTGATGACCAATGATGACCAAGCACTGACTGATGACCAGTGATGACCAAGCACTAACTGTCGCTTGCATACTTGGCTTGATAATGTGTTTAACTGGTGTTAAGCAGTCCATAAGAATTGCTTTTAAGAAACATTCTGGTACTTGAATACGCATAAACATAAGTTGATTCAAACCGTAGGGATAAACAATGTTAGTTACTACTATAAAGAGTAAGAATAAGTTATACATACTTTTACACTTGTTGACTTTTAACATAGAATTGTAACCGTTTTAACTTTGACACAACAAAAGTTTTGCTAGGCGCGACCTACAACTAGAGAGGCGTCTAATGTATGAATTATCTTGAAATTTTTACTATTCATTAAGTGCAGTCTTGAGTGAGTAGAAACTGAGCATACACACACACACACACACACACACACACACACACACACACACACACACACACACACACACACACACACACACACACACACACACACACATATATATATATAGATGTATGTATACTCAGTTTCTACTCACTCGAGTATTTATTTATTTATTTTCATTTGGTATGTTTTTATCGTTGTTTAGCTTGGCACTGTGGCACATGAGATAGGACACGCACTAGGCTTCATTCACGAACACAGCCGTCCGGATCGAGATGAAAATATCCGAGTTTTGTTCAGCAACATACCGACCAGTCGACATGGCAACTTCATCAAGTATCCTGCAAGAGTTATTGATGATTATGGCGTCGAGTTTGATACGTCATCAATGATGCATTATGGATCAAGAGTAAGTTTCAAAAGGCAATATACATGTACTTAGTTACTTAGTGGGTGTGATAATGACAACGATAAAGGCGACGACGACGGTGATGATGACAGCGATAGTGACAACGACATTGGTGATTATGATAGTCTTTATAATGACAATAATGATGACGATGATGATGATTGATGATGATAATAATGATGAGGATGATGATGACGATGACGACGACGACGACGATAATGGTGATGACGACGACGACGACGATGATGATGATAATGATGATGATGATATTGATAATGATGATGATAATGATAGCCTTGATGATGATGGCAGTATTGATTGCAGCGGTAATTAAAAGATTCTTATTTCGACGACGACGACGATGATGATGACAATAATGAAGACGGTTGTGATAGCGACGACAATAGTGACCTAATTTAGAATTTAGAATAAAAGAATTGGGCATAAACGCTAGTTTTTTAGTTAAATGTTGTTGAACATTTAAACCCCCGGCCCTGGCTTTAAGTTCACACATACTTCAAAGCTACAAAACGTTCTGTTTATTAGTTATCGTAAAATTCCTGCGTTCCCCGCTGCAAGATCCCGGCTAGTAATAACGGGTTTCCAATCCGGATTTCCGGCACGAATAATTGTCATTAAAGCATTTCGGTAGCATGCTGCGAAGTTGCGAACGTGACACGTGACACAACTTCAGCTGCTATTATAGTATCTCAAGCTCCCGTCTAATGAGTTTATTTGTTTGCACTACCTGTTGATTAAATATTTGCCTTCTATATTGCAAAAATACGAAAAAAAATCATTAATACCTGGAAATCATGCACGTGTGTGCATTGGGTGAGTTTTTGAAGGCAAGTTCAAAATACTCATCTACCAGCCCAGTTCACGATCTTGTAAGATGGCTTCCACGAAAATGAATAACTTTCTAATAACTCTTGTAAATGGACAGGACAATGCAAAGTGTTTATACGTTCAATTTTAATTTACTGGAAAAAAGCTTGAAATTTTAGCACTATTAATAATTTCAGGCTTTTACTAGAGACGGAAGTCTGACCATCGAAACCATAGATCCCTTGTTACAGAGCTACATTGGACAGAGACAGAAAATCTCCTTCATGGATGCTAAAATTGCAAATCTAGCTTATTGTCAAGGTAAGTCACGCCTACAGTTAGGGTTATTAAATTCAGTCTACTAGTATTTTATTTAATAAAACCATTTTAACGTGTTAAAACAATGAGAAATGGCAAAAGAAATACGGCAGAATGCATAAAATTCTGCGAGCTAAGAAACACTAGTAGCCGTTTTGGTAACTTATCACGTGACTGAAACACTAGCTCTGTTTTTTTAGCTCTTTGAATTTCACACAAGAAAAATTAAATTTTCTGTTTTCATTTCCTCTTTCGTTGATCGAATCATGCAGCAGCACGTAACCTTTTAGACAATTCTGTAACTGAACTAAACCCTAATTGTGTAAACACGTCAACCTATATTTTGCAGTCATCCGACGTTTTGATCCAAAATGCCTGTAGGTACATTAGTATTTATTTTTTTTCATAAACTGCAATAGGCCTAGCTTGATTGGCCTTGTTGGCCATATTTCGGAATAAGCTAAAATAATCTGCAAAGAAAAATGAAACCAAATAGTTTTAAACAGGTGAACCACGAAGCAGGAGCTTGCAGTTTTATTTATTTTTTTGTCAAATGTGTTCAGATCTTAGGGTTGTTCCCATCTTGTGTGGGAAAAGATCTTATAGAAATGGCCATGAAGATATCAAACATCGTGCAAGTTCTGAAAAATCGTATTGTTAATCTGATTGGGTCCAATTTTTCGTCAACCCTGCGGTCTCTTTGCTACAGTAAGCATCATTTATTCCTGGTTTAATGGAAGACGTGAAGATACTGTCCGAACCTCTCGTTATAGCTTCACAATCGTCGACAGTTTTCTTGAGTCGTTTTGCTACTACCTCTCATATTTTACTTTTGAAATTTATTCATGCAGCTGCTTATAAATTTAGTTTGTTTTTTCCTTCGACCTCCTTGTGGAGTAGCGCAAACAGAAAAAAATAATTGGTGTCATTTTTACTCGCGAGCATCGCGGATCTAAGAGAACCCGCACGATGATTTATTATTATTGTTAATATTTTTTATGTTAGGCATCCAGTTTTCTTAAGCACCCATTTTTAATTCGTGTTAACTTGGAAACACAGAAGGTTAGAGAAGTGAAACCTGGAGGTTAAACTCCCGAGAGGTTTAGTTCGGTGGATGATAACTTCTGTTAAAGGAGAAGGTCGCAGGACAACGGTCAGTCCGAGTGGTTACCTGACTACTAAGCTGTCAGCTACTAATGCTATGTATATATATATATATATATATATATATATATATATATATATATATAATGACGACGGTACCCACTAAATGTCAATGATTCGATCACTTTACACGCAGAGTTATATTAGTATTGCAATATTTACAGTCGCAAATCAAAATTTAATCAACTCCGCAAATTGAAAGTATATTGAATTTGTTCAGGAGGTCCCTGGATGTTGTTTCTGTGCTTTTTTCCTTAATTGACTGTTAAGCCCATTTGCATATTGTTTGCAGCATTATGTTAACAATGCTATTCACAGGCCTTCTCTACTATTGAGAGTGCGAGATATACTGTTCTCACCTGTAACAATTTTAACATAACAGCTTTTTTGAAAATCTGTCAAATTGCAACTGCAAAATTTTAGTACATAACAATGAAATAGTTTATTGTGGAAATCTGGCAAACACATTTACAAATAAGCAAATACTTCAGTAAATATGTATTATTTTAAATTTATATATACATATAGTGGATGGAGTTAAATTGTACAAATATAGGTTTCTGATATACGTATACAAAAAATATTATTAACATCTTCAAATCTTATCATAGTAGTCAACTAGCTTTTACAAGATTCAAAGTAAGAATGCTATAAGATTTTTTTACTTTTACAAATTCTATCAGTTATATTATGTCTGGTCACAATCTTTTGCAGTTCCAGCTTTAGGTTTAATAATCACATTTAAATATTTTTTAAATAATAGAAATTCTTTCTGCTGTTGCTCAGGGTTGAAGCTGACATTGAGAATTCTTATTTAAGAAGCACGTCACAGTCACAAAAAACTAAGAGTAATTTAAAAACATGCACAAGGGTATACAGGAACTAACTGTAACGTATTTGATCCTTGCTCTTCAAATCCATAGCAGCAGCTGGTCTAGTACACCAATCACGTTAATTAAAAAGAAAGGCAAAAGGCAAGCAAATGTTACTTTAGTGAGAAATACAGTGTGTTAAAAGACTTGTTTAACTGCCCGTTTCAGAACCGTTTCGAAACCACTTGTTTCAGACATAAACCTCGGGTAGAGACGAAGCACGTTGTTCTGTGATAAGTTCATTTGTTACACTTATCTACTAGAATAAAAATGTTCTGCTGACTTACTTACTCACTCACTGACTGAGTTACTGTTTTTTCACAGCTTTTACTGTTGTCAGCGCGTCTCTTCGAAGTACGGGTTGTCGAGTGGTTAAGGTAATGGACTGTGGGTGCTTCTCTGCTTGCAGCCCGAGTTCGAACCTCACAACCACCTGTATTGGCACAAACAGTTGTTATCTGTGTTATTTATTCGTGGCGTCTCAGTGTGGTTGTATTAGTTAAGAGTCGCTTATCGTAGCTAATGTTGTCCGTTGTCTCAGCGATTGTAAATAAGCGTCTTTATCCTTTTTCGTCCCTTTTGCCCTTTGAGCGTTTCCGAGAAAATATTTGAGTACTTTTGAGTACATACAGCCTTTTTAGTTAAACTCAGTTTTTTTTATATGACTTTTTACGATTTATGTATTATTTCATTCAGCGAATTTTTGTTCATGAATAACGAGGGCAGATCCAGAAAGAGTAACTGTTGCTTGATGCTCATCTCATTAAACCCAAAAGGCTAACAATGAAAATTAACGATTAATGAATGACCTAAAATTGATGCGTTGCAAAACGAAAGCTCAGTTCTTTACTTACATACATTGAATCAAACAAGAGCGCTTCTTGATGACAAACTATTCAATCTTATAACTTCAGTGTTGTTGTCATTACAATGACATCGCTGACAAAGCACCTTCCGGTACGCACTGCGAAACTTCCGGTCCCTTAATGCGTATATGAACGGATTGTAGCAGCTATTACACGCTGCGATTGTATAAGGAATGAATAAATGTCCCTTGTAAGTCCCGGGAGCAATACTTTCAATGTCTCTGATGAGCAGGAAGGGAATCCAACTGACGGCAAACGTGGCTATGACGATGGTAATTGTTATTGCTGTCTTGCTTTCACGTCTGATTTTCGTCTGCTGTTGAATCAAATCAGGGGTAGCTTGTTCCTGTGCAGTAATCCTTCGCGCGTGATGCAAAGCAATGGAAAAAATGTTTATATACATCACAATCATGGCAACGCTTGGCAACCAGAACAGAGCCAGATCAAACGTCACAATATAACTTTTACTGAGCACTTTGAGCAAGAGACAACCTTGATAAGCAGACGGTCCCGGTGACCAACCCAACACGGGTAAACAAGCCTGGACAATGAGCAGGAACCAGACTAGAACTAGTATGAGTTTCACCAAGTCCTTAGGTATGCCGTCATGGTATTTCAACGGGTTGTGCAAACTGACAAACTGGTCCACAGAAATGAGCAGCAAGCTAATGTTTGAAAGTCTCAAACTGAATTCAATTAAACAAAACAACCCCATACAGGCATAATACGTCAACATTTCATACTCAAATGTTGTCACAATGTTGTAGATCATCACGATACCAAAGATAAAATCAGCTATAGCCAGATTTGCCACGAAAACATACTTGCTGTCATTGAACCGACGTCTTTCTGTCGTCAGAGCCACAAGCACTAAACCATTTGCCAATAAGACTATCAAAGTTATGATGGTGTTAAACAATATGTCCGCAAAGGAAACCTCAAATGGTATTAATTCTTTCTTCGTAAGATTGCAGTAAAATTCGTAAGATTCATTGAGTAAACTTCTGTTCAAATCACATCCTTTACCAGCTGTCATTATCTTGCTAATACTCAGCGATGGTGCCTGCTAACGCAGGAAACTTGTCGCGTGCATACACGTTCGCTAATCGATCAATTTTACCTATTTAGTTTGGCCGAGACCGTTTCTAGTATATTAGATTATCCACTCAAAACATTTGAAAAACTGATAAAAACGAATACAGCTTTTAGTTTTACTATGCGCATTTAACATTGGCACGAAGTTGTCGATATTAATTTATATCTATGAACAGGTTTAGAAATCAATTTCCGATGTTTTTAAATTTTATTAAAGAAATTTAATGCGAATGTTCGCTCGCACTTGAAACCACCATGCCACAATCACGCAACCATGAAGTTCTAAAGTGAAGCCACTCGTGTCAAAACAGCTACACACATTTATACTAGTCTCATAAAAGAGGATGCGCAAGATATTTGAAGGCGTGGAAATGCACTCAGGGCAGAGATTAGATGCGTAACAAATGCACTTTGTGGTGATCATAAGCTGCTTAATTGAGATCAGATACCTATACATTGTGATTTGGGGAAGGTTCTTCAGAAAATTTAGAATAAAAGCCAGCACTGAGACAAAGTCGCCGTTAAATATAAAAAAAGTAGTGATTAGGTTATAATTATAATGATAACAATCATGCCGACCATGATGACGAAGATGATGATGATGACTATTACAACGACGACGACGACGACGACGACGATCATGATGACAACGGTGATGATGATAGTGATAACTGCTGTTAATTCGAAGCTGAACATTCAGAAGAAGTACGCTTACATAAGATCTATATACTCTGTAAATTTGCTACACGGCAAACTATTATCATTCATCTCATATATGGCAAGGTCGTGTTCTCAGATAACAGGTGTTCAAACGATTACCGTTAGTAGGTGTGAATTAGTACTACTCTGATCAGATATTTCTCGTGCATCGATTGAATTACTAAGCGAGAGGACAGATATTTTACTGTATACTGTAAACGTTGCTTTTCTTCAGCACAAGAATGTATTAACTAGCAAGAAATAAAGTTTTAACGCAAGATTTCGATTATTTAATGCTTACGTTACCAGCATATTTATGTACAACAGCGAAACTTGGGGTTTAACGATTACTCAAGAAAAGCAGATTGGCACATTTCATAGAAGTCTTCTAAGGAATGTTTTAAAGATAAGATGGCCATACATAATCGAAAATGAAGATTTATTCACCAGAACGAAAGGAATTTCTTGGAGTTCGAAAGTCAAGATCCAAAGATTAAGATGGGCTAGTATATCTTCTAAGATTACCGAATGAAGTGCGAGTAAGAATCGCCTTAAAGGATTCTTTAAAACCGTGCAAAAAACACCTGACAAACCAAAAACAACTTGGATAGCTGAGAAAAATAAAGATGTTCAACAAATCTATCTTTAGGAGTAAAAGAACTTAAGCTGTTGGCTGCATATAGAAGTGGGCGGAATGCTCTGATAAATGTTGATGCCTCTCAATGTCTACAATAAGTGGAATGAGACTTTGAAGAAGAAATACGGCTTTACTACGTCATCTGTTAACGTAATTATGACGTGTGATAGATGTTACGACATAACTTGTGTGTTAAGCTAGCTGGTCGTCGCTTATCCATCACCTATCACGGTAAGTGGTTGTTTAACATTGGTCGCTAAGCTACCATTAGGCTACTTTTGCCAGCTTACAAAATTATAGGCTTAGATTATCATCTAAGATAAACTAACTTATTTGAAAGCAATGTTTGAAAAGAAGTGTGATGAAGCTTTGATACAACTCCAGAATTCAAGACAGCTGAAAGTTTTTAAGATTTAAAACAAATATTATTGTAAAATTGGAATACATCGCTAGATTAACGCATACAAGAAAAAGTGAGTTTAAACTTATTTTAAACTTTAATTGCTTAAGCGTTATGGATTTAGATGAAGCGCTTGCATAGAGAACACGCATATAAATCAGTGTTAAGCGTAGTCATAGTAAACGATAGCCACATTTTTATCGTAAACGGACTAAAACAGCCTTCACCTCTCCGTTGTTTTTTTCATATGAAGATTTATTCTAAGGTGGCAACTCTCTTGTTATATTTTTTCCGGTCGCATTTTTGACATTAAAATAATTTGGTTTTAATTTTTAACTAGAAACCTAGGCTTCCGGAATTTACCAACAATAGCTTTCATATGCTGTTGTGGTCAAAGCGGAACTATACAAGATTTTAATTGCTAAATTTACAGCACTTGAACCTGTTAACGTTTTTTTCGGATACATTTTCGGTTCATTGACATCTCTCGAAGTAAACAAAGTGTTTATGTATGGATTCTTACAGGGTCAAATTATAAAACGATCGTAGAGACAGTTGAGATGCGAAGACTTATTCTTAGTTAATACGGGATTGCAGTTAAATATACGTGGTTTCAGAACGTCAACAACTTATCAAATATTGACGCACAAATTTCATAGATTCCCAGTTAATGGATGAGATTAGATTAGCCATGTGAGTATAAAGGGCTTCCTTAACGTTCCTAACTGTGATGAAACAGAAGACGAGAGTTGTAAGAACGGGATAAAAGGCTTCATGAGCATAAATATATGTTAGTGTGTCAGTTGCGTTCAGAAGGGTAACCTTATAAGTTTATTATCATTTTACACAAATCGCCCCAAAGAAAGCGTGTTAATATAAGCAGCGATACAGTGAGTATGACCAGTGGTCAGCACAGTGATTAACTGGCCTGTTGCCCTATAAAAAGAAAGCTATGAGTAAACAATGTAAAACAATGTAAACGAGTAAACAATGTAATTGTATTCATTGTAATCACGGAGATCATGCATCAATAAACTTGATTAGATTTATTATTCCACCTGATGATTATAATAAATATGTGGAACTAGTTGAGGCAAAAGTGACAAAAAGTGGTGTTTAGAGAATCTTTTTCTGTATATTAGCGTGCATCAATCACAAAACAGAATATTTTTTAATATAATTTATATACACGTCAGTAGGTAATTTACAAATGCAATTATAATGCTTCAAAATTGTGATGTGGGTTCAATAAAAAATAAAAGTTAAAATCAACATGTTTATTGAGCGACGATCGTTTCGGCTACTGAAACCATTATCAAACTATAAATCAAGCCAAAAAGAAGAATAAATGATACATTAACGATGTAAAGGCACAAACTGAAACTAAAATACAACAGGTTAGAATTTAACTTATCAAAAAAAATTAGGTTGTAATTGTAACGGAAGAAATTGTAGAGAAACTGTAAATTGTGCAAAATGTACAAGTCCTGTTTTACTCTGATATATAATGCTTACTTCTGTCGTTCTTTATTATGTAGCCTTGGATTAATTGTTTACTTTGCTGTGTTCTTTTCTGGTTCTCATATATTAGGTAAAATTTTCTGACCATCATGATAAGTAATTTGGATTCCTAGAGGTTGGCTCTTTCGTGTAATTAAAAGTTAAAATGTTTTTTGTCTCGTATTGCCACATATATATAATGTGGATACAGAATCAATGAATGACAAAAATTTTTCTGCCTGCAAACACGTTCGCTAAACGGTCAACTTTGCTTATTTAATTAAAGTGAGAGTTTTTCTGAGTGTTTGTTTAAGCAGTCAAAACACTGGAAAAAATAAACGTAGCTTTCAGTTTAGCTTTCAGAACAAAGTAAAGAACAGAATACAAGAAAAGCTTATATATAATTTCCTAGCGATGGAAGGAATCTATTGACATTATCGAAGCAAATCAGATCATAAGGAAAACTTTATACGAATTTTTTATACAAACATACCGAAACAAGGCCAAAGGTCACGCAAGCTAAAGGACAACGTTAAGGGGAAGATATGGATACTTGTCCGGAGAAATAAATTTCAAAAAACTAATTTGCTAGTAATAGAAGGTATCTATTAGAATTCTTCTTGAATCGAGCGAGATTATAGTTTTCATGGAAGTTCCTGGTAGACGATTCCATAATAAGGCAGTCCGAGGGAAAACTCTTCCATGATATTATCTTTAACTTTTATTTTTTATTGAACACACATCATAATTTTGAAGGAATATAATTGCACTTATAAATTACCTCCTGACAGTGCTGGGAAGCTTGCCAAAAACCGCATAACGTACAGGCCACCCATATCATTAACCTAAATAGCGTACATAAACAGCATACTAAATAGAGTAGTTTGATCGATGGTGACTAGTGATGATGAACAAACAAACATGCATAGCATGTAGTGAAATAATTCTATGGGATAAACTTAATTAACCCAATAACCCGATTATAAAGATAAAGTGCGCATCAAGTTTACAAATACCAGAATGTGTAGTATTGAGAAACGGTTTACAATGCATGGAAAAGGATACATTTACCGTTGTCAGCTACGTAACATAGAAGTTTATAGCCTTAGAAAACATGATATATGCCAAAGTGTTTTTTGACAATACCAAAAAAATAGCGATAAAAAAGCTTAATGTAGCAACTGAGCTTCGACGAGCTGTTAATAGTAATAATAATAGTAATGATAATAATAATAACAATAATAATAATAATAATAATAATAATAATAATAATAATAATAATAATAATAATAATAATAATAATAATAATAATAATAATAATAATAATAATAATAATAATAATAATAATGTTAATAATAATAATAATAAATAGATATAACTGAAGCATACTTCCCAGTAGCTAGGATTCAGGTTTGTTTTACCACTAAGCAAGAGTTCAAGATGCATAACAAATAATTTTTATGCAACTGCAAATTAATTCTAATATAAGTAAAGAGACCTGTAATTTTACTTTTACCACAAGTTCGTGTAGCAGTAGAAATTTTTCATTGGAAAGACCAGCATTTTGTGTTCAACTTCCACACAAAACCTTGATATCAAGCACATATTCTTAAATAAAATTTATAAATCCTTTTTGTGATGATTTGCTTGACATTTTTATAGTCAGGTAATATAATAGTGATGCATTTTCTTGAGTAAAAGACAAATCATTACAATAAAAACGTAAACTCATTTCTCTCGTTTTCCCCGTAAGTTTGTAGTTACTTTATACAGTAACCGCTGTCAGCAAGCAGGTGTGTCAGACTGAATTCTGGTTACGTGTGTATTGAATTCAATACACAATATTGACCCAAACCAGATCCATCCAAACTTATCGTATCAGTAATAAATTTTACATAGAAACCGTTGTACGTAAATCCGTATGCAAGCTCTATTGTTCAGTATTGTGCAAAAATATGTAACACCTAATTGACAACAATTAAGGCAAAGCGACTTCAGAACAGGCTTGCCCTGTTCAGGCAGGCGTTAAACAGGTTAGCGTCATGCTGCGATAGGCAAGCGGAATATTCATTAGATTACATTCGTGCTAATAATTTTGCTTCAATGTGACCTTACTTTAATTTAATTTAGTAATGTTCCTTTTCTACTTCAGTGTGATTTTAATTACTGTGGCTTTAACTTACATTCTATTTTAAGGTGATTTTAACTGAGCATTGTGGTTTTTAATTACATTCTAATTTTTAACTAGATTGTGTTTTAACTAGTATGGCTTTAGTGTGACTTTATAAATGACAAATCATTCTACTCTTGCTGGGATTAATACATGATGAATTTTTCTGATGTGACATGAATGGTGGTTAAATTAATTTAGGTTAATAAAGATTTGGTTTGCAGTGTGTCAGGTGGGCTAAGGTAAGAAGCTGACGCTAGCCCAGACGTAACTGCAGTAAGTCCGTGTAAGATCGAATGATCGATTTATATACTACAACTTTAGAAGTTTAATGACTACGAATCTACGAGGAGGTGCCGACATCTCACTTTTACCACTTCTTGGCCGCTCCCTGTAAGCTAGTTCTCGCATCAGAATACAAATAAAGGCCAAGTAGCTGAACATAAGACTGATCGGAAAGAAAGGAAACACCCATATTTAAGATATAGAAGGCGGCCTAGAACTATGTAAGAAAGTGATACAATTAAACTTCGTCTTCTTCACATTACAACGGATAAGCCAGCCTCGGTCCCAGTTCAAATCCATTTCTTTCATATGAGACATTTCTAGACATACAAGAGGCACAATGGGGTCAGAATTTCAAGTTTTATTTGTTTAACCAATATGTAAACATGCGAACAAATATAGATTTGCGCATTTCTATAACAATTTGAGACTAACATAATTCTTATTGCATTAAAGCTATGTGGCTAAGAGAGGCTGAAAGTGGCAATACAGCCGCATTAGTCACCTCAAGAAGAAATGCAAAATGGAGAAGAGAAGGATTGATGAAGAGGAGGAAAGGGAAGAAAGGGACAGAGAACCGGAACCCTGCTCAGTGTTGTACAAAGTAGTATCATCAGCATAGATAACATGCTCAGTGATAATGAAGTTTGGCAGGTCGTTAATGAGTAACAGAAACAACGTAAAGGTTATTACAGACCATTGAGGAACCTAGCACAACTGATAAAGTTATTGATTTCGTATCCGGATGAAGATTGTCTTTCCTTCGGGATAAAAAGCCAGAGGGAATAAGTGAACGTAAACATGTACAATATTACCATGATATCGATCTCTGAAGCATGTAAAATTGAGTTTCATGCAACAATAAAACTTTTATTTAGAACACGGACAGCTGGAAACGAGAAAACTGTCAATAAAGTCGGAAGTTTTGATAAGATGTCATTGTCTGTGAAAGCCCAGTCCGGAAGTGACGCCATTGCCCATGAAATGCACAGCGCGGAAGTAGTTCACATTAAAAAAACTTTTGAATTATGTTGGAAACGTTCTGCAGTAGCTAAACATTCAGAAAAGCACTCATGACATAGATATTTTAAGTTAGGTGACGTTGCTTTTACATAGTAAAATATGCTTTATCTATTATTCAAGTATTTATTTTAAGGAGGTATTGTATTAGAGTTTTATTTTAGATTCGTGCCCAGGAGGAATTACCAGTGGAAAGTGCGAACATGGCGGCTACACTGATCCTAATAATTGTGACGTCTGCACTTGTCCTGATGGATTTACAGGAGTTGATTGTTCTGCATTGGAATCTCCTAGAGGAAGTAAGCACAAATACAAGTTCTCAATTACATCACATACAAGTAACTTTAAGGTTTTACAGATTTCTTTTTCAGCATTTTATTGCTTTTTCATTTCCTAATTTGAGCTTACGGTTCAATCATTTCATTTAAACTAAAACTGTTTACTTTACAAAATTTAATATAATATAATATTAGACAAATATAATAAGTATAACTTATTAAGCAGTGTTATTAATTATTACTTAGTAATTTATTTATTTATTAAATCGTTTATTTATCTGTTTAATATTATTAATAGCAATTGTGTCCTCGTTTGGAAGACATTTAAAATGCCTTGAAATACTTTGTCATATGAATTCATCGTTTCGCTCGGATTCTTTTCAAAAGATAAGGTATTTCTTTCGTTAATATTTTAGCAAAAGATGGCGGTACCGTCGTACGATTAAGCTGTGGTGATGTGGGCACTTTCAGAAAGAAAATCGACGGTGGTAGATTGGTGCAAACATCTTGGCTACTCCAGGTAAGATTTTGAGGAATGTTATAAATTAACAAAGCATGAAGTTGACAGTCTACTGGTGCTACTACTGTATTATTTTTGTTTTTAAGGGACCATCAGAAAGCAGAATTCGCTTCAAGCTCAGTAACTTAGATACTGCTTATTACAAGGGTAGAGCAGACATTTGTCCAGACTACGTACAACTACGATATCGAGACTATGGCCTACCTGGACTCCAGTAAGTGTTGCGTGTGTTTCTTTATTTATGTTTGGTTGTTATTATATTATATTTGGTTGTTTGGTTTACTTTTGGTCGATCAGTTGGTTTCTTGGTTGATTGGCCGGTCCGTCGGTCAGTTGTCTGTCTGTCTGGCTGGTTGGTTAGTTTGTTGGATAGCCAAGATTGGCTGGATGCCTTTTTGAACGTCTAACTCATTGACTAACAAACCGGCTGTTTGATTACCTGACTGACAATTTAACTAACCGCACGACTGATCAACAGATTTAGTAACTGCCTGCCTGTGTAAGTGACTTAAAATTCAATATAAGAAAGAACGGACGCAGCTCACTTATATTTTTCTTTGTCGTAAAGGGTTTGCGGCACAGATGCTTCTGTCCTTACAGAGAGAGAAACAGAATCTAACGAGCTCCTTATAGAATTTCACCTCAGTCATAATTTGGACGCTGAAGCATCCATTGACTACAAAGGTAACATTATTTTTTCATTAATCTCACTATACAGATTGATTACAATTATGTGAAATTGAAAGCTACATTAAGAAAAGTATGCATTTACATTATAAAGAAAGAAGAAATCTTTGCATCAGTTTGAATTTGAACTCAGTGCGCTTGAACAGAATTAACCATCTTAACAATTGTTTTATTCATTGATGACCACAGTTAAATAATACCAAACAAGCTAAACAAATGGATAGGAGACCTCAGAGGAAAAGTATCTCTGGGTTATTTACCTCGTTGAAGCAATGTGTAGGCTCTGCATATCAAACCATGACTAAGACACCTCTGTTGGTTCGGTGTCTCATCTTAGAGGATTATCCTTGATAAAGGGATAGGTACTCCCCCTGGCTTGCAGTTTGCCAAAGTATACAAAAAAGTAGAAAAAGCTTCTAAACTGGTGATCATCAAAAAATCAGAAATGTTTTTTGTTCAGTTGTCAAGTGTGATGATGACGACAGTAATAGCGGCGAATTCACCACGCAAGAAAGAAGTATTACGACGACAGAGACGCCTGACCCAGAGTGTACATGTAGTGAGTGGACATCATGGAGGTCGTGTGTGCCCTCACAAAGACGATGTGGTTGTAGAAATACCTACCGCAGGCGGCGCTGTAACAGAGACTGCACGTAAGAAATTTATCAGAAATTTAACTGTAAGTGTGCGCAATATACGTTCAGGAACGAACCCTAAATTTTTATTAAACGTTTGAAACCAAACTCAACCGAAAACAAGAAAATTTTATGTTCTGGACTGATCTGGATTTGAAACAGAAACTTTTCAAATAAAATTGATAATTAAGTTAAACCTACTGTTATTATAAGTGCTGTAGACCTATGGATTGGTGACCATGGCTTCGGTTTTGCAATGCAAGTTCTCTGGTTCACACATAGACTTACGAACTTTCAACCAGTTTTTGGGTTTAAAAATTTAATAATTTTGGGCTTACGCAATTATTTTTCATCAACTATTAAACTTGAAATTAAGAATACAAATAAGTAACACGTTCCTATTCACTTGCTTTTTAAGAAAATAAAAAAGAACTCAGCTGAAATAAAATTTGGAAATAAAAATGAAAATTTTTAGCACAGCTTAATAAAATAACCACATGTTTGTCTTTTCCCTACAACAATATTAGTGTCCATTTATTACGCAGTTGTATAATTATAAGTTTTACAATTATGAAATTAATTTTAATATCTTTACACTTTCTAGTACTTCATTTGTTTATTTTAGTAATGAAGACATTCAAGGACTATCGTTTTAACAAGGGCTGGCGTCTTTAACCAAAAGTTTTTGAAACAGCAAAATCTGAAGAAATAATCAATGTTACAATACTTTAACTGCTGGTTTTAATATTACTTTACTGTTAGCTAAAATTATACAATTTTTAGGAATGAGAGCACCCGCGAAGATCGGCCATGCTCGGCGGAAGACAAGAGAGCATATCGGATCCGCGGATGCGTAGAACGCAGTGGCAGAAGACGAATCCGGTCGTGTTGTGGAGGATGGAGTCTCAATGCTCGTTACTGTTATCCACCAGAAGAAACTGAGGAAGATGGGAACTTCTTTTCAAAGTTTATTTAAGTTAAAGAAAAATAAGCAGAATCTCAAGTCTGAAATGTTAACATTTCAGTTCTAATTTGTTCTAAATGATTAGGCCTTATGTGAATCATACATGAATGGGTTCATAATTATGAAAGCTAAATGACCTAAACAACGTGAATATGTGCAATAGCTATAAATTATATCATGCAATCATTGTCATCATGATCTTAATTAAATAGTTTTTATACATTTACATGAAACTTTGAACATGTATTTACGAATGTATGTGACTTACGATTATGATCAAATAAGTTTCAAGCAGATTATTTATTTGCTTAAGATAACTATAGTTTTGGTAGTTAATAGTTTATGGACTTCTGTAGAATGCATGTGACAATTTAAATCATATTTGCCTCCAGCGCATAATCTAGTGCAGTGTAACTGGCTTTTAATATTGGCTTTTCAACAGCCTTACGAGTGGGTCGGGTAATGAGTCAGTCCGTGAACATACAATTGCAAGACGTTTACGTCTCAAAAACATGAACTGTTGAGCAGCCAAACTTGGATAATTCACAGTATCAAAATTTAATGGGGGAAAACTCTGGTAGGTGACCTTTTGTGGGTGACTCAATGTCAAAGGTCAGTTTTCTGAAAGGCTTTGCACTCGACCTTGCCAAAACACACGCAAACGGTGTAGACTGTAGAACCGCAAAATCTTAGATGTTCATATACTTTAGTATAATTGCCTTACTTAAAAACTACGAATACGTGTATGTTGGATGTGCTACAATACTAGTATTCTTACAAAAATATCTTGAGATGGAGCCACCAGCACAATTAGTAAATCGTATGACTTTCCTGAGGGAATTGAATTAAACTTAACTGACCAGAATTCAACAAATAAACGGATCTGAACTGTATGAACTGAATCAAACAAAACCGAGTCGAACAAAACTGAAGTGAACTGAACTGATCTGAATTGAACAACTGAACTGAGCTGATCTGAAATAAACTGGACTGCGCTGAACTGAATTGAACTGCAATTTTCTTATAAGGACAGGAGGCGCTGCAGTAGTTTGAAGTTACAAAAAAAGTGAACAATTAACAAAAAGCGACATAATGTAATTGATTTCTGCTGGTAGTGCTAGACAAAGCTACAAGTGTGATACTGTAGCTGTACGTCAGTGCTGTGAATTTTAGCTTTATTATTAGTCTATACATTTTCAAATATTTACTTTCCTTCTAAATAAATTTTGGTAGAACACAAGACACTTTCAACATTTAATTTTCAACTTCCAGACAATGAATACTAAAAGTAAAAAACCGACGCTAACCTCGACACCCACAGCAAGGTTTACTCATCGGTATTGTGCACAGAGGTTCTTTTCAGAGCCTCCAGCAGTGATCCCACGACCAGCTGCCGGAACTAGAACCGGATCCACGCTGTTTTTACTGATGGGGGAAGATAGTCACCAAAATCAAAACAATAAATTTGAAAATAATCTCATTTACAATTAGAACTAACAGTAGATGGCTAATAAAGCAAAATTAAAAAATAATAAACACCAAAGTAATTTGAACTCCCTCACTTACTGAACATGTTTGAGTTACTCTCATTGGTCGACATCATAGCTTAGCCACGCCCCTGAGTGCAGGCAAGCAGGATATTAAACTTGTTATCTAACCTGCTTACAAGGTTCTTCTTTCAAATTCTTGTGCTCATCTTTGTTAATTAGCAACATGGAGAAGACACGCGTTGTATTCGTATTAACAATTTTATTGACGTTTACGGGTAAGTTTGGTTTACTATAGTCTTAGAATTATTTAATTGTAAGATACACCATCAGACTGTAAGCTAGAATGACCGCGAATTTTGGCTACCAAGGAAAACCAAGTGGACAGTTTTGCCTGCAGCAGTTTGCAAAGGGAAAGCAAAGGAAGAATATGCTTTATTAGCTAGTATTAGCTGATTATTTAGATTGGCTGTTTAGCCAGATTAGTTAAAAATTAATCACGCTAATTATTTATATGCTAACTTTAATTAAAATTGTCTCAATAAAGTACGACAACGCCTTCTTTGAACATATCTTACAAAAGTAATTTGAACATCTAGATAGTTACAGATTTCTAAACAAACTGAACATAATTTCAACAATTATCGCAGTAATTGTAAGCCACCTATTAGCTTTTCGTGTTCATGTGCAGTCCACGTATTTTATAGCACTGACTTTGCTATCAGAATGCCTTTCGCAAAACCTACGTGCAAGAACAGACTTATTTTTCCCCTTCACATATAAATATAAATGCACGAAAGCAATAATAAATTAGAAATCTTAAAATTTCGTCTGGAATCGAACCCTTTCTGCTTTCCCTCATCAATTCATTAATACAGGTTTGCTGTATGCACTGGAAAATATCTGGGATGTATAGCTACGAGATTGAGGTGTGAGGTTGTCAATACATTTAAAAAGATAGGTAAAAGGTAACAGCAAAACATTAACCATTGTTTGCAGCTCCCAAATCTCCTAACGGCAGCTGAATGTACCACAACTATTGTTATTTAACTGGCGTGAAGAAGTCAGGGTGATGTGGCTTCATTACAACGTATCACCCGATTAAGCTAGACCAGCTGACTGCAAACTCACGCTACATGTACTAAAAATACCAAAGCAAATGCAAAATTTTGTTTAGTGATAAAACAGGAATTAATATAAACAACTATAAAATGAATTGATCAAGACTCGGTCAAGCATATGGCTTGTTGAATACAGCAGAGTCAACAGTTTCATCAAGTTTCGTTTTAGTTTCATTTTCAGTTTCAATTGGCCAAACATATGAAACAAACATTCTCACGAGATAGACAACAACAAAGTGCATTGTTATTGAATATAAATGGATATCTCCGGCAAAGTATCATTTTTGACAACAAAGTCTGTATAGATGTGTAAGAACTACTCGGCCCGTCTAGTGGATAGGCAGTAGAAGAGTCCTTACAGATGAAGACCGTAGCTTACCCCTTTGGTTTAAGTTGTAATTAAGCAGAGTCTTAACTTCGCCAGCTATAATTATTTGAAAATGATGTTTGTGATTTACATATTGCAAAAACGATTAGAAACGTGAAAATGCAGTTTCTACTTACATCTTCAAACGAAAACCGTTCTCTTAATCACCACTACTTTTGCTCTAGATTACTTACCAAAAGTTGTAAATAACCTACCCTATAGTGTTGAAGGAACAAATTTAGCTCGTATATCTAGTAACCCCACACGCGCCTGTACGTGGGATACGTGAAAGGTTTGTTTGTTTTCAAAGCTCTAGGGAGGTGTGCAAGTTTGGGCGATCTATTTGGGGCTTTTGGCGACTGGATTGATGATGTCAAAGAAGCCGCCGATGATGAGCCAACATTAGGTGACTGGTTTGATGCTGCATCAGATCAAATAGGAGACTGGAAAGACACAATAGTAGGTATGCAAAAATATATCTGTATATTATTCTCTGTTAGAATAATTCTCTGTAATTTACTCTGTCACGCTTCAAAGAGTTGTAGGCTTTTTAAAAATGTTTATGCTGCCATCTCTGCCAACTCCAATATGAATTGGCAGATTAAAAATCGCATTTCGTAACTCAGTGTGCTGTTCGTTCTGGTATGCAAAGTTTCTTGACAATACGATGGTAATTGATGGAGCTTTGGATTTTCTTGAAAATGATGTAATCACCGTCATTTTGAATTTAAAACAGCAGATTGAAAAATCTGATTACGTCATTCCATGCAGAATTTATTCTAGCATATTCTTATAAAGCTTTATGATAATCTGTTTCGAGCCGACGGAACTTTAGGTTTCTAAAATGATGTTTTCGCCGCCATCTTGAGTGCAAAATGATGGATCAGAAGTCTGACTTCATCAATCGACGTTGAATTCGTTTTAATATATTCCAAATAATTAATTAACAGTATAACAACAACAACTACAATAGCAACAATAGTAACAACGACATCTAGACGAGTAGCGATATGTGTTGAGTCTATTCGATCAAAAAAAATCTATCACTGGCTTACTGACATCACCTGTTGTTATGTAAGTTTTTTAATGGATAGGAAAGAGACTTGTAGAAACTGTGGGCAAATCAATATGCTACAATGTATTAATGGATACAAAATCAATCTCTTTATAAGCAATGGACACGTTACGTTTTTAAAAAAAGGAAGCTGCAGTCACTCATGTTATCACGATAAGGTCAACCGTCTACACTTGACTCACATCCTTTGCCATTTCCTGCACGGGACATCCCGTAAGGAAGACCTCTTGTCCGCTTATACCATATACCGACCTCTGACGTCAGTGACCTTTATGTTACGTTACATGCATTGAAGCAAATTGGTTATAAAAGAACTACTGAAAAATGTAAATAATTTGATATGTACGATGAATAACGCATCTGCAGAATTTAAGTTTTCAATAATTTAAGCGTTAGCATCAATCTGCCCAAATTATCTTAGATCTACTTGTTGATTTTACTCTTTATATGCGACTCTTACCGTAGATTGTTTTTGAGAGAAGGCGCTCCATTTAAAGTCTGCATTTTAACAAAACATTTTGTCGCCTTAGAAAATGCAGATGATTGGTTAGATCAAGCAAAAGATGTCTTGATTGAGTTGGGACAGAAAGCAAAGGAGATTGCTATAGACGTGAAGAACGTCATTTTGGAAAAGGTAAGACAATTTCGCAACTTGACACAATCTGACAATATTGTCTTGAAGTTACATTAAAACTTTTTGTATCACATTTACCATTACAATAAGTATTTATAATGTAATTCATAATTTATACGTACTACAACAAAATTTTTATGTAGATGTTTTCTGTACTCTGTAATCTGTACATTTTTATGTAGTTGGGTGAGAATGTTGATGTTGAGGAATTGATGCGAACAGCAGAAGAATGGAAGATAAGAGCTGAAGAAGAATTGCATCTATACAAAGATGCTGCAGGGGATCAGGTAGGAGATCTGAGAGAGGCACTTAAACGTAAAGAAAAGCTGTGTTAAATAATGATTTTGATTAAATTGGTGATTAAATAATTAAATTAAATTAAAATAATTCAAGATTAAATGCTTGACGATGCAAGATTAAACTACCGTCGTGGATAGAAGCCTTGTTAGGTGTGACATCACGTGACCAGCTGGTGTTCGACCGCCTGACTCAGAAATAAAGATTGATGATGTAATCCTTATGTGCAGAAACTCATGGCGCATTAGGTAGTTTGACAAAAGTGTCTTGAGGCCCGCACCTCGGGAGAGATTAGGAACTGACTTGAAGACGGAGGGCTGGCATGACTATCCTCTTACATTTACCGTGTTGTGTTTGTTGCTTAATAAATGTGTAGTTTATTAAATAAAGTCTTGATAGTTTGCCATGCCCTTCGTGTCTACCTCACACGCCACACAATAAACAACAATAATCAGCAAGCAGCATTAACCACAAGAATAAATAGACTTTAACCAATTATTTTACTTTAAATGATTGTGTGGTTGACATTTATACAAGGTTTATGACTTACTACTACTGGAGACTTTGTTTCAGGGTAGAATACATCACTGAATAGCGAACTGGACAGAATGACTTCTTTTTGCGTAGGGAGAAAGAATTAATGTTTTTTTTTGGTTAAAATTCGAGCTTTACCGAGTTTGTTGTTAAGGGAATACGCAATCTTTCCAGTGAAGAATTTTCCAAATGGATTCTTGTATCTGTATCCATAAATGACATTTATTAAGTCTTTATATGTAAAACTTGTACTTAGTTAATTAGTACATGTCACTATTATCCTAGTATTTTTTCAATCCCTCAATGGGGGTACATATGGTTACACGTGTGTATAAATATAAATAATATATTATAATATTTTTACATGTATATGAAATTGCAAAAATCACAAGTTCAGACACGTGTGCAAATCATTAATAATTAGTTTTTTAGGTTTAGAATCTCTACTGTGTGTGCTTCTTCATTGCAAAAAGAGCGAAGAAACAAACACCTGTACAATATAAAAGTTTTTATGCAAATTTGAATTTTTTGCTGTAATTGTTTCCGAATTGTCTAAATTGTCCCAGGACAGGATTCTTGATCAATAGCAAGTCATCTAAGATCAGTAACTAAACGGATAGTAACGCCTTCACCATAATATATTCGAATAAAATAAATAGTTAAGATAAAAAATTAATTTACGTGCCGAACAGGAATCCATTCCTTTACAATGTTAGTATTTTTTGTAGATTAGCGAATGGAAAGAACACGCAAAAACACTAGTAGATACCTGGAACACAGACATTGAACCAGAGTTGAAAGATTGGAAAGAGAAATTGACCGACTTTGGTGAAGATGCTGGTGAAGCAGTCGTGCAAGTCAAAGAGTTAATAGAAACTGCCATAGACAACTGGGATGAAATTAAAAAAGAACTTGGCTTCAATGAATGCGAACGTAAAACTTACAACCATAATCTACAGGTACATATTTTTCGTTACAATTCTAATAGTCCAGTCTGTTACCTGAATAAAAGGGGATTGGTTGGAAACAGCACGAAATTTTCAGGAATGATTCTTGAGACCATTCTAACAGCGTTTTAGATATATTTATACAAATTTGCAATTTGGCCTGCTGTCTCGGGACTTAAGAAAAAGGTCAAGAAATAACCCTGCCCTTTGGAGGCTTATAACTGCAAAACGTTGACAGATAGACAATTGCGTACTATTAGGGAACAATAGAAAATTATATGTGGGCTTTGATTTGCTGGTACGATAGTTAATCATGGACTACTCGAAGAGGCCAAATTACGTCATCATTACGTATCCCTCAATCGATTTCCAAAGTGGTACTTATTACTCATTTTCTGTAAAAAAACTCTGTATTTTTTACTTTTATTCTTGCTCTGTTCAATGGACTGTAAATGTCTGAAATGAAATAAATAATGATAAATTGCTCAGGTTATAATTCTGGTTGCCTTCGTAGCATTTTTTGTGGCAATTGGAACAGCACGCCAGGTTTGCTTGCAGTTTTAAAAAAACCAGGACAGCGGCTGACAAAATTGAACGCGAAATCGACACTTTAGCTTATATTTATGCAGTTCTGGTACAATGTGTGATCACATAACATTCCTCTGTATAAAATAATAATAATAATAATAATAATAATAATAATAATAATAATAATAATAATAATAATAATAATAATAATAATAATAATAATAATAATAATAATAATAATAATAATAATAAACTTTAGTTTAGTTGTATTAATGGTTTTTTTGCATCACAAAATATTTTATGAACTTCTATATATTATGTTGAGTACATTAATTGTTTGTTTGCTTTTGTGGAAAGTTATTCTTATGTTGTGAAAATTAAAGAATTTGTGTTTAAATGTAGGCCTAATTAGACCTGACAGTTTCGTGGACAGGTTTAGGTGCAAACGACAATCTGCTGCCCCTTAAATGCAGCTGCACAAAAATTTTGATAAATTTGTTTTTCAGATATGTTGTCAAGGAAACCTTTATTTTAAGTATGGACTAACCTCCATCAAAGTTAACGGTTGTTGTGGTGACAAAGCCTACGATGTATTAGACGAACAATGCTGCTATGGTAACGTTATACCGGAAGACGCTATATGTTCAGGACCGGAAGTTTATGAGGGCGGACCGGAAATTTCAAGTGACGATAGAGTTACGGAGTCGCCTGGACATTTTGTGAACCCCTAAGAAAACTTAGAGGTTCTACAGCTGCACTCTAGAAGATCCGTGAATAGTCTTATCGTTTTCAACAAGTCTATCAACTTTAAGTATAACGTTAGGCTAAAAACAGGCCTACTTTAGTATGTCAAGTAGGCCTGAGTTATAACTATGGTGCTTTTTTAATCACTTTACGCTGCAACATTCATTCAGGCTTTTACACAGATTTCAGAACTACCTTAAGCTACAATTATGACGTACGAATAATCAGTATTCGTTGACAGAAAGAAAGGCGCACAGGAGTAGGACTTTATGATAATAATTCCGTTGTAAGTTATAGTTATTATCGATGTTGCACCTGTAGAACTACTAAGTGCCGTGTAAACTTTTGCTGAGCAAAACTCTTACGTTGGAAGAATCGATTAATTAACGTAATATGCAGGAGTGTCATAATAAGAGGTATTAGCTCAATAAGTACGACGTCTTCACGCATGTTTAACATTTGCGAAAAATAAGGATTTTTTTAGTTAGTACAGAAATTAAAGCCTCTTACATCACAAAACAGTTTCCTGAAAGAGATTATTAATCTGTTTTCTAACATGCATGAGAAACGAATCCAGGTAATAAAGTTGCAGTAAGAAGTCACAGGAAAAAAGGCACAGGAAAAAGGTTATAACTCTAACTCCAATCCTAACCTCTAACCCAAACGCTAACCCTAGCCGAAATTATATGTGACTTTTTCCTGTGGTTTTTTCTACTTTTTTCTGCTTTGATTTTATTAATGGTAATCGATTAGATATGCATGTATCCATGCAGAACATCCGCATACTTACTGGTTATGAAATTGTGTTCGCATTCACTTATTAATGAAAACAAAAGGAAGCGGTTCATTAATGTTAATGCTTTTCATTCAACAGAAGAACAAGGCAGCACCAATTGTATGTCAAAATGATTTTTCAATCAGGGCAAATCCATAAGCTGCCTTTTAGTGAACGCTCATATATGAACATAGGGCCTACCAGTACGTCATTCTAGCCAAATGAAAAAGGCTGATCACGTGACAATCTTTGTTGTCGTTGGGCCGTTGCATGCGTGTTAGAAGTACGTTAACGTCAGCGTATGTCTCCTCGTTCTTTCTTGAAAGAATGGTTCTGCAAAATGTTGTGAAACTTACGTGAAAACGGAACTCCGATTTCTAATTAAGTACATGTAAGACTGAACAAAAGTATATAACACCTATGCCCAGAAATGTATCGATACCACAATATATCGAGCCCAAACTCCCTCCGATTTGCCTTGTGTATACACTGCTAAAAGAAATGAACAGTGTATGAATACGGCAACGGCGGTGAAATATATTGGATCTTTGACTAAGTTGAAATGGACAGTTTTGTTACCTCGTTGTTGTTTTTCCATTTTCATTTTTCATTTGGTGCATTTGCAATTTCGGGTATAGCTTAAAAAATGAAATTATTGATGCGGTAGATAGTTGGCTGGGGTTTCCAAAGACTGTGTTCTAGTCATAAGTCGGCTTTGCTTCATAATTTTTTTCACCAGTTGCCTTAGATATTCTCAATAGATGTCTGTTGTGATAGATGTCAATATTATTGCATGTTTTGTTCATTTTTAGATTCACAGTTTCTGGTTTACTGGCTAATTAGGTAATTAAGATGTAGAAGGCAGCCTACAGATTCACACAACAAGCAGAAAATGTAGTAAGATGGAACTTAAACAAACTAAAATTAGGAAAACAGCTTAATTACAGTTTTGTTTTTCAACAGCAACACAAGGCGAGATTTTTCTTTGTGTGTGATGCTATATACTGGTGTAACTTTGCACATAATGTAACCTAATTCAGCCAGACAAGAAAGAACAATAACAGAACACCAATCCTGCTTTTTGTGCTTTAGTAATCTCTGATTAACACCGTTGCACATAGTTGACACACAGACAGTATATATTATCGTAGACACCTGCTGTAAAAATGAGTTGAAGTTACGGCCATAATTAGAATTTAAAATTCGTGAAGCCTAAATAAAACAGGTTCAATGTTCAAGATCAAATACACATTTTTTATAGAAAGATAAGCCAAATTTGGATTAGAACTCCAGAAGAATATGTTTTTACGTTCCATAGGAACATAGAAATTTGCGTTTGTTCTTCATCAGTCGCTGCATGTTGCAAACTACACCAGTTTCGTTTTATCATGCATGAAGAGCATGGTGTGCATTATTAGGTAAATTCACATTCAATAACTTCACAACATAAAACAGCTAAACCTGCTAAAAAGTGCTTCAATGATTTTTTTTACAAAACAGGTGCATTTAAACTATTAAGGTACAACTGCAGCCGTTCAACGTCCATGTGTTTGCTGCGAGAGGTTGTGGATGACATTTTTTTATCAAAATCTCAGTATCTCTACACAGCACACCATCGATATATCATACATTTGGACATCGTCATTGTGGTAATAACATCAGGAGGATGAACGTGAGTGTAGTTATGGCAGAACGCCTTATTGATCGTAACCTAAAGTAAAAAAAATTTAAAAAAACCACACGGTATTTGGAATAATTGCTCTCCATTGAAGATGCTGACAAAATGCAAATGCAAGTATGCATCCAGGTTAATTCACAACGCCAAGGGAATAACTGCTATACGTTATATAGTTCTTACCGTGAAGTGTGTGCTGTGCACATCAACCTCCATGAGGTGTTTACCTAGTTCTGGGGGAGTGACAGAGTGATTGTCACATCGTTGCGTGGTCACCCATTTCGTGGAACCCACCTCTTGCGCCGCCATCTGGAAATTTGGTGGGTTAACGTCGTACCTAGTTCCCATATCAAATACAACCTTTCCATTAGAGTCTTTGAAATTTACTTGAGTTCTGCAATGAAAAGCAAACAAGTTTTGCCACGTAGAAAGTATTGACCATTATATCTAATAAGTATCTATTGGTGAGTCTTCCACAATCTCTTAGCGGTCATTTTTACATACGGCTTTCTAGCTGTGGGCTTTGCTTACCTTAACTGACCAGTAGCTTTGTAATCACGGTCAGTGATCATTTAAGACAATTAAAGGCTACGGCTAGAAAATGAAGATACAGATAAATTCTTAAGCAAAATTTCTTTTAATGTGATATCTGCTGATTTTCTGCTTGAAAATAAGATTTGGTGAGATTGTAGTTAACAGGAGTCACTTTTTTGGTAAAACAGTTTCATAAAAACTGAAGAAATCTGGTCTTCTAAGCAGTTATCTTACAACTAGTAATGTCCCAGCTAAAATATGAGAAGCAGTATTATGGAAAGAGCACTATTGGCAATTACTATTAACAGAGAAAAACTCTGAGAGCACCCAGTGAAAAAAGGCATCAGTAGTGAATCGTGAGACCCAAAAATGAAAACACCACACTGCGTGCGCGTCGACAAGAATATTATTATTGCCCCAAAAGAGTATAATCAATGCTTGTTTTGTAATAGTCTAGCTTGAAAGATTTTATTGTATAACTAATGATTGGTAGCCGGACATTAATTCGAGAGATATGATGCTTTAATTGCCGTCCTTAGATGCACGGATAACTGAAACTAACTTCCATAGAAAGGGAAAGCAGGAGGCTTTATTTTTTAAGATTACCTAGATGTTGTACCCGGCTTGATCTCCAACTCGAAATAAAATGTTTTTCCGACGATGCTGCTACCATCTATCGGAACAATATTCTTTGTCGGCGGGTCTTCATACTAAAAATATAGAATAATATTATAAGCTTAAACAGTCCTAGTTCAAGATTCACTTTTTTGCAAAAGTTGGTGTAATAATTAGGCCTATGCTACTTTCAGTCGTAATTATATGAAATTCAACCCATTACATACCCAATACTTATCAGATGCGTCTGTGTTTAAGCTATACCAGCCAGGGCGATGTTTGAGGGCAATGAGATAGGCGCTTGAACCTCGCTCCTCATTTACAAGTTCACACCGCTTGTCCTGGGCATTGTAATTGATACTATTGCAACTGATGTCAGTAGAACAAGCGTGCGCGCATCGCAATGCACTTAGATTCATGGGAACGGCACTAGATGGCACCACCACGCAACCGTAGTTATCTATCCACGAGTACTCGTTAATGGTGTACAAACCTGCCGTTGTTAAGAGCAAACAATACAAAGGTATCAGCTCGTAGTATCTGAGTCGAGTCATGGCTGAAAAAAACATCTTGGTTAAACAAAGTAAATTGATTTGTGAATCAAGCTCGGAATGCATCAATGACGTCAGCGAAAATAGACGAGCGGTCACCAGCGCTTGTCATGCTTCATGAGCTTCAGGGTTTAACTGAACGTTTTGCATGGCCTAAAAATCAGTGAAGCGTGGTAACTGCTGGTAATCGCTTTTCAAGCATCCTTCGCTTTCTTCACGCCATTTTCATCTTTTAAAAGTAAACGAATTGAAATTTGAATCAATCAAAGCCTGGGCAATAATGTAACAAAAATTGGTCTATTCACCCGAACAATAAAAACATCGTCTTACTGACTAAATTTTTCTGCTTACTCAAGAAGCAAACGCAGCTTACTAAAGCACTTTAATCTTTTCACTCAAACATTAAAAAAACATCGTCTTAGTGACTAAATTTTTCTGCTTACTCAAACAGGCAGACAATTTACTGAAACACTTTGGTCTGTCCACCCAAACAGTAAAAAACATCGTCTTACTGACTAAATTTTTCTCCTTACTCAAAAAGCAAACGCAGCTTACTAAAACACTTTGATTTTTTCACTCAAACAGTAAAAAACAACGTCTTAGTGACTAAATTTTTTTGCTTACTCAACAGGCAGACACAATTTACTGAAACACTTTGGTCTGTCCACTCAAACAGTAAAAAATATCGTCTTACTGACTAAATTTTTCTGCTTACTCGTCAAGTAAACACAGGTTTGTGAAACATGACAGCGATTTACAGACAATTATATGTAAATTATTCTGTTGACGAAGTTGAGCAACTTCATATACAACAAAATGATATCGTTCATTAAGTGAGGGTCGCTTTGATTCTGATTTTTAATTGTTGTGAAATCAATGGTTTCTTCCGTACGTAACATGGCACAAGTATTGATGTTTCTCCATGGCACAAGTATTGATGTTTCTCCAGAAACACCCAAATGTGCTCCTGATCGCTACCTGTAAAAAGCAAAATACCGGAAACACGTTTCACGTGCTTTACAAAAGTTTACTTCTGTTTCCGGGGTCTCCACGTGAACATCAGAAATGAGTCAATACAGAAAGCTTTGAATAAACCACAATCATTTACGCAAAGTCTATGGTTAAGAGAACAAATAGTTTATTATTTATTTATTACTTATATATTTTACGTTTATTTCAGTACACAAAAAGTACCAAAGAATAATAAACAAAACTTAGTTAAAAATCACAATTAAAAGTATTACTACAAGTCAAATAAAATTACTATTTACATAGAGAACAGATAATTGGTAGTAAGCTAAATATGTAAAAAATACTTAGTACGTGCAGATTCCCAATGGGCAAAAATATTCGAAGTGAAAATGACATCAGATTAAGAATAAAACTACGTATGACTTCCTGCTTGAATTTAAAACTCTGCTACGAACGCTATAAGTATTTTTGCGTAAAATGACTTTAAAATGACTACAGCCATTTTCGGCACATATTCTAGATGCTGTGGTAAACAAAAAACTTCGTTAATGCAAAATAGCAGGCCGCTTTTAATTTCCTAATACTACCAACATTAAAAGTGATCAGAGGTTGGAACAGTAAAAATTTGAACAATAAGTTTCAAACAGAACACATTTGACACCAGCAGAACAAAAACTAAAACTTCTCCATAGAATATTAAATCTAATATAAAAAAGACGCAATTTTATCTGTGACAGCACAATTTTCTATAGTTTTTTTATTTTATATTTTTGCACAAACCAATAAATGTTTATGTTTAAGAACATTTTACGTTTAGTTACAAATTACAACGCGTAGTTTCTCATTTCGTTACAAGCTACAACTTCGTTTGTTAACATTTCTCAAAAATACGAAAAAAATGCAACAAAATTTCATAAAGCAGAAATAGAAATTATTGAAAAACTACGTAAGGACATTGTAAGGGTCTTTGGTCGAGACATGAACATTGAAAATCTGAACTTTTGTATAAGTTTGGCTCTATAAGTAATTTGCAAGACAGCTCAGTGCATGGCATAATAATGTCGTCGAAAAATTTTATTCAGGTTTGGTTTTAAGCCAGTTATACAGATCTGTTCAAAATGGGCCCCACGCCAAGAGGGGCTCCGTGTACACACTCAAGCTGAGGACGCTATGATGAATTAATGACTGTCTCCAGTGTGCACGAAGTTTCTTGATATTGTGAAAAAGTGAAACTATTCAGTCTGTCCTCCTATCCATGTTTCAATATGTTTTTGCTGATCGTTTATTTGCGTGAAATTTCAGTTTATCGCCGTCATTTACCTTTAAAAAAAGTAATTGGCGAACCCTATTCTTAGTTAGATTGTCATGGATTGGATTTTAATTTTACCAATTTGTGGACGATATTCAAACCCTCAACCTAGATTAACAGTTTCACAAGAATCAAAATAATTTGGCGATACTATTTGTAGAAAATGAACGTTACAAAAACCATTGACTTTGAAATGATTTTGAAAGATTTCTTGAATAAGAAAACCTAGTAGGTCAGTAGGCCACAAACAGCAGGTCAGTAATTATCAATGCTTGCAACTGAACATTAAAACTTTCATATGGGCTTTCAATTCTTAGTATATAATTGAGGCTAATGGTGGAGCCTTAAGTCCTCAATGCTTTTTAGTTGAGACTGACATGAAGCATAGAAATTCAATCTTCAGTTTTTGTAGGGTACAAGGTCCCACTAACGATTTTCTAATTGGGCCCCGCGCTCCCTAGCACCGGCCATGATAGTATTCCGTGCTCGATTTCCATTTTGCGGATAGTTATTTTACAGTGCCTACTGCTACTGGGGGGGGGGGGGGGGGGGGGTATTAAAACAGGCTGGTCATGATATGAAGCAATGTAATTGTACTGTATGAAATTATTATGTTGAAACAAATTATAACACCACTAGAGCACATGAAACTTCATTCCAGATGGGTGAGCACTAAATAGATACATTGTACCAAATGTCACAAAATTGCAAAACGCTACCACAAGTTAGCAGCATTTTACAATGATTGGACGATTGGCCATAACTGAAATTAGTGACCGGAACTTAAGCAAAGCCTAGCTTGGTTATTTAATGCACGAGGGACGGCAGCGAGAAATGTATCTGAGTGGTCTAAACCATTCAGTCCCTCATCCCTGTTTATTTACTCTGTTGAAACAAATGTAAATGTGGATCAGACACCTTATGTTTAAATATAATTTATTATAGGATTGGATCAGACTATTTAAAAACATGATTTAGGGTCCAGACAATTTTGGACTCATTTTAGATTATCTCTGATAATATATCAGTTTATATTACCAAAAGTTAGAACATTCCGATATAAAGGTACATTTATTCCATCAGCAACCTTGTGTTTCAATAAAAACATTTTCGTACGGGTTTCATCATTTTAATTAAAATTTGAATTTAATTATTTATTTTATTTTATATTGTCGTGTAATCGTAAAAACTACGTGCGCAGTGTGCTACAAGTTTGAATAAACAATTATAATCGAATATAATTAACGTTTTAATCCTGTCGCATTTATCCACAGCAACTAGCTCCTGTTTTGAGAAAAGTATTCTGGCTTTCAGTCTCCTGATTAAAATTATAACGCAGATTTGGAAAAAACGGGAGGACAAAAATACAAAAATTCGAGCCACGTGTCATCTGCACACGTATTCGGCGACACAGAATCGTAGACATTTCTAAAGTGTTTTACCACGACTACAAACAGTCAAATTAGCCTGGTTTAATTCAGCAAATTTTGCAATTTTTGAATGCGTTATGTAACATACGCGAAAACCACGCAAGCATGCTGATCATTTCTGCTGAAATTTCTTCTTATTCGATAGCTTCAGTTATTTATGGTTCTATTATAAATAAGTCGCTAATACATAAAGCAGCGGCTAATTAGCTGCTCTATATGACGTCATTTTGCCTCATGCCGTAGACAAACTATGCGGGACCAAGAAGTGAACCTTTTCAATATCATAAACCCGTGTGGTTGACAAATGATATTTACGAGAGGAACTAATTTAACTTTGCAAAAATATTTGTAGTTTGTGAATCATGTCAAGGCAGATCAGATATTGGAGTTGCGCAGTTTATATGTTTGTGATGGATACGCCTATATGAAAAGTGGCCATGCCTCGGGAATAACTCTAATGGGATAAACATCATTCGTGGCAGTTTTCGATCTATAATGATACAAAGATACATCCTGAGCCAATTAACACGCGCATCACGAGAAGCTTGTGGTAGTTAATTCTGCCCTAAGAGATCCCAGTATGTGATGGAGCAACCAAGTGACTTGCAGTGAAGTAGAAGTTGAATAAGACTGTGCAAATATTTGTGATTAAATACGTATTATGGTCAAATGTAACCAATATGTATAATTAAATAAATAAAGAGGTAAGTATTATGATGTCATTCTTTCTTTCATCTTTTAGTCTTTCTTTCTATGCTTCTTTTCTCCCTCTCTCTCTCTTTGTCTCTCTACCTCTCTTTTTCTCTCCCCTTCCCCCTCTTTCCCCCTTTCATTTGTTCCAAACAAATTTTACGTGATTATGTAACAATTATCATCTAATGATCATTTTGCGCCATTATGTAAAAAAAATAATGCGTTTATGTAACAGCCTAACATATATTTGATCGTGCTCTATAGTGGTGAGACAAATTTTGGAATGGGTCGTTTACTTCCTATTCTAAATGATGCTGATGTGACTTCAGCTGAATCTGGTCTGACCTGAGATGTTAAGTCTGGGCTAAAAGCGGGTGGCGTAGCTCAAAGGTAGCATACTCACTTACCACCCGGGAGGTTGTGGGTTTAACTCCCGACCAAGTCATGCCAAATACTTGAAAATGGTACCGTTGGTTCTTCGACCAGGCACGCGGGTTTATCGAAGTAACGTGCGGGTAATAATAAAAGGGACCACCTTGGAAATAGGTATAGAGTTACTTAAGGTGTCATCCTTGGAATATGTCCTAAACGAAATTATTATTATGATTATTATATCTGTCTGGTTTGGCTCTCTCAAACTCCTGGCAGTGCAGCTATAGACCAAATCAGACTGAGCCAGAGTCAGAACAGAAAGAATGTGACCTAGTCCAATAATTAGACCTCATCGAGATATGATCAGACTCTACCATAGACCATGACTATCCTTAACGGTTGTTTCATAATGATATGAAATTTGCTAAACAATGAAGTTTTTCGTGATTTATTACATAAAGCAGCATTTTTGTGACAATGGTGCATTGCTACATAATGAGGATTTCGTTACATAATGACATTCACATACGCTCAACACTTGATGAAAATCAGTAATCATTGCTCATCTTGGGTGGAACCCATATATAGAGTACCGAGTAACGACACAAGACGGTTGGTATAATTGGTCTAATTCCACTGTTCCTGTTTCACAACTGGAGCGTTGTTTGGACTGCAGAATCCTTTATATTATTAACTTATCATAAACTGTTTTTTAATGTAGTAATATCCATTCAAACAGCATGAATGTAGCAAGTGAATAATGTAAATATTAATGAAAAAACAAATAATTTATTTCAAATCTCTTATTCTCACTCTCCTCTCATTCATAAAAGATTTTGAACGAACGAATGAATCTCTCCCCTCTCTCTTTTTTCTCCGTCTCTCTCTCTCTCTCTCTCTCTCTCTCTCTCTCTCTCTCACTCTCTCTCTCTCTCTCTCTCTCTCTCTCTCTCTCTCTCTCTCTCTCTCTCTCTCTGTCTCTTTTCTCACTCTCTGTCTTCCTCTCTCTGTCTGGTAGTTTTTGTTAGCTATTGTCCAACATTCTACTGTCTGTTTCTTGTTTTAGCTGACTTCTGGATGGTTCATAAATGTTAAAATCTTAACCGGCACGAAACTCAGGGAAAATCTACATGGGCGCTTCTTTGAACAAACAAAACAGTAAGAAAAATGTTTTAGTAGATTTTTTTAGTAATTGCCATTGTTGTTGTCGTCGTCGAGGTTTCTTTGTGTAGTTCCATACATTCGTTGCCGCAACAATCATTATTCCTGCTGTTGTTGTTGTGGTTACTGTTGTTCTCAAGATTACTGTTGCATATCGAATTTAATTACTCATACTGTTCTTGTTCACATGCTTCTCGTAATCACATAATCCGGCAGTGGTCGCAGGTGCTGCTGTTGCTTTCGTTACGATGCTGTTGCGTTAATTCTGCTTTTACTTCGCTAGCTCCTGTCTAAGACCTGACAAATTATACTTGTTTTTGATGAAATTTTGATTTTATTTATTCCTAATCAACTTGAATTTTTGTTTTAGGCAAGGGGATATTCATTGGCACATCTGTGTCAAACCCAGGGGGTAGCAAGACAGATAAAGAGGGTAAAAAGGAGAAAGAAAGCAAAAACGCAAATAGAAGAACTGCTGAAAAAGATTTCTTCAACCAAATAGGGAAAAAATCGAAATCTAGGCGGCGCTGGGGTAACGAGTCGGAAGGCGACGAAGACGATTATTATAATTACGTCAACGAGATAGCGGCTAAAGAAAATATCATAACCGTCGATCCTGCAGAAAAAAGTAATTCTGCAGATCATAGAGGAAGTATAGATATAAAACCAAAAGATAAACCAGAACACCGAGGAGATATTATGGAAGAGATCATGCAGAAACTTGCGAAGAAGAATATAGACTTTGACAGCGCGGATAAACATCACAAGGCTGCAAAGGCGGATAATTGTATGATTGCTGCGGATTTAACTTTTTACAACAATCCGCTATCACGTGCATTAGATACAGGGTATCACTGAAGAACTATAATTATTAGTACTTTCAAATGAAGACTAGAACACTGGCCCAGATTATGATGTATTGTCGATCCTATGCCTAACTGTGCTAACTACACTTATAAGCATATATGCTTTGCTCGTTCTGTACTACTAAGTTAAAGTAACCAATTAATAATGATCGATAATTATTACAGTATTATCACGCGTCTGCATTAACGTGTACCGTGCATGCCATGAGCTATACGCCTGCAACGCAGCCAGAAGTTTTGCTCATTCTTAACGCATAGTCTCGTGGATGCTGACGTAGTAATGACGCGTTACTAGTTACAGGTAGAAGGTTGTTGACACGCAAGAAAGCTGCTCAAAAACTCCGCATGTCCACTTATAAATCAATTTCACAAGTAATAAATCTGTCAGGCGTGATAAAATCGCCTATACTTTACGAAGATCTTTTTCGCAACTTTTCAATTATTAGCAGACCTAATAGAAAGGTTGAAACCTAATAGAAACAGGTACCTGCTTGCTCTGTTCTATGTTTCAACGCATCACTGCCAGGATTCGCATTGTCGCCAGCATTAAAATCATTATTTTCGTAAAAATATAAAAGTATCATAACACGTATGTTGTAGTTTCAGAATTTAAAAACTTTCTAGTTATTTCAGTGTGTCCAAATGTAAGTGCGTATTAGTACTAGCCCCATCTTCTGGTTAAACTTCGCAATAAGCCTTCTTTGGCGTTGCAATTTTCTTCCAGTATAGGTAATGCAGAGCTGCATTTGTGCTTTTCATCAGAAGCTACATTTTTCATAAATTGCTCAAGTGACATTTAAAATTGCAGCCACGATAAATACGGGATAACATTTACAACCTGTGCTTTTAAAAATATTTACATGAGATTGTATAATCAATTAATTAATTACATTAATCACCTCCATTTGGTCTCTTAGCAGATAGAGAAGTTTTGTGACTGACATTATAACATTCACTGAATCGTAGTATCATTCAAACACGGTTATGAAAATTTCTTGATTGCAGTAATAAATTATGGCATACATGTACATGATATTGCAAAAGTATTATTAAAACTTCTTTGCTGATAAGCTAGTCAGCGTCATTGACGTCAGCAACGTGCGATGTTTTCAATTTTCACACTTAGTTGACTTCGCTGACTTATTTGAGTGCAGTTTGTCTCTTCGTCAATTCAACAAACACTGTACTACTGTAATAATTTGTAATAATGTCAGTAACAAGCAAGCTATAACTACAGAGAAGACCAAGAAATTGTGGTCAGTTTTGTGCATCTTCACATGACGACTTTTTTACTAGTTACGTTAGGAGGAACGAAAAAAATTTCTGGTTGGAGACGCTGTCTTTTTTAAGACTAATGACTGTATCGGAATGAAAATAAAGAGTACAATTGTATTATGTTAAATCATTTTTATTTTCTTTGTTTACGTGGCTACGAATAAAGACAATTAGATTGTTAAAACTGACAACACATTTATTACCACAGATAATTCACCAATAAGAACTATTGCATTAAATAATTTCAGTTAGATCATAAGCAATTAAAGCACAATGCTTATATGACTACGGTATTCTTAAGTTAAAGGATAGATCAGGCAACAAGCTTTTTCACAGAGTCGCTATGCGCACGCGCAGTTGCTGTAGGTCAAAGGTTACCACAGCAACGCGTCTTAACTACCACCGTGACGTGCATGTGGGAAAAGCAAAGCTTTCTGCCGCATTAGTTCAGCAAGTCAGTTGTTTTACATGGATTTTACTTAATTACGCATTAGTCTGTGCGTAGAGTGATTTAGTAGCAGCATCTTGCTTGGGAATAAGAAAACGTGAACTAAATAAGGTTCTAGTTAGCCGTTAAAACAATTATTATTACAATATCGTGGGCTACGATACGTTGTCAAAGGTACACAAACGCACTGTATGATATAATTAACCTTTGACCTTTCCAAGATCATCACCAATCGCTGGAATTGTGAAAAGGCTTATTAAAGCTAAGAGCAAGACTAATTCGTAGTACAGGCTATCTCTCGCTAATGTCGTGACATTCAAAGTTTGCACACGTCACGCATCTTCGATGAGACTATCACGCTTTCCTGATGGGAAACAAAGCTCGATCTGCAACAATAGTCGGTTGACACGTGAAACATTCCGATTATTGACAGGGTATGTGTATCATGCAAAACTGTGTCGTTCACGCTATGACTTGCATTTCAGTCACACGCATGAAGATTCATAGTAGATGCCCGATAGTCTAGACGGGACTTAAAATTACGCCAAGTTCGCGTTTTTTATTTTTCACACAATATGACAGGTCATATGAGGACGGTTTCCTACATACAGTTACAACTTACATACAGCTTACATACTACATACACTTACGGCTTGATGACATATAAAGTTTTTGAATAAATAATCTTTGGCCTTTGGCAAAGTGACGTACGCACTGATCACAAAATGTAAGTATTCGGGAGAAAGATCATACCTAGCTTAGCTATAAAATTTGAGCACCCCAGACATCAGTACAAAGTCCTCAAGCATAGTGCAAACGGCTTCACACAGAATTTAACATAACGACAAGTGTAAATTAGATGCAAAAGGGTTCGATCTCCTTTTGTCACGAGATGTTCAATGAATTTTTGTAGGTTAGGACTGAGTGTCCGTAAGGTCCTTTTCCTTTTCGTTATTTCCTTTTTTCTTTCTACCACCCTAGTATTTAATTCTCCTTATTAATTTTATTTGCACATTCGACATTTTTTCTTTCCATTTTGCATTCTGCTTAAGCCTTTACAGATTTATCTTCTTGATCTGAGACGATTTCCGAACATTATATTACATGCATTACAATACATATATTAATATTGTACATAAGGTCATGGCATTTTGGAAAAATAAACTAAACTAAACTAAACTAGTTCTAGATTAGCTTTTACCACGTCGAGCAAGGACAATATGCTATGATCGACATGGTCCTGGGCACTGAGACACCGTCAGTTACGCGCGTTCGCCCACGTAGTGTTTCAGTGTTCAGTCTTGCATTAAAACATTAACACTTTCGTGAAGTTTCTTTTCGATTTCATTTGCTGCTCAATTGTAATCTATTTTACTAGAAACTTGTACACAGTTCATGATCACTCACCGAAGATCTAGTTTAATCTACAACCAAGCGTGGAAGACAATTCTTGAAGTTGTGACTTATGAATGTTTTATGCTACTCTCTGCCGGGATTTATCAAACGTGTTACCGATCGATCTTTGACCAAGCACACAGATTTATTGAATATGGTACTGGTGACTCTTTGAGCAAGCACGCAGATTTATTGAATATATAATCGGTGACTCTTTGACCAAGCACACAGACTTATTGAAAATGGTACCGGTGACTCTTTGAGCAAACACGCACATTTATTGAAGTAACAAGCACATAATACATAACAAACGGGACCATCTTGGAAATAAGTAATGAATATCTTACGTGTCACCGCTGGACTATGCCCTAAACAACTGTGCATTAAAGGACTATTATTAACTTATTATTATTTATGTTAGAAGTAAATTTTGTAATCTTTCTCTGTACTAAAAATTTTATATAATATTGCCATTAGCAATTTTAATCTTTTTCTTATCTTAAATCAACCAAAATTTTATTACTTTTAATTTTCACTAAAATTAGATTGTAGTTTTTTCTGTACTAGGTTCTAAGATGACTTTTGTATTTTTATTTTATCGATTTATTTTATAATTATATATTGTCGATAAAGAGCTTTAACTGCTAGTGTTATTTATGTAAATGATCGATGTTAAAAAAATTTATCTCATCTTATCTTATTTTAGTAATATAACACTAAATGTACAATCTAGTGTTCTAATAAAAAATCTTTTCTACAACAAAAACAACATTTAAACAACACTGCTTTGTTTTACATTAATCATAATTATTTAATATAATATAATAAATACTAGCAGCACACTATGCAATACACTGATACGATTTCATAAGTAAACATTATATACATTTTATTACTAGCTTTTTATTATTAGCTTTTAAGGTTTTTCTAGGAAAAATTCGTAAAAACTAAAAAATGTAATATCAAAATTTGCTTGTAAAATTAAATAAAACTGAAAAAATACAGAAAATCTTTACAAAATGGCAGACAAGGAAGAAAAACGTGCTAAAACAGAAAGGAGAAACTTATTTTCTAATATTTAATATTAACATGATAACAACCTATACAGGGCTGCACAAAACAAATGTCCCTGCTTGTATCACAAAGAACATTTTCATCCTATGCATAAATATCAAAGACTTGCATAACGTACAATGCAATCTTGCTATCTCATAAAAGTTACTCACTGACTCTAGTCTCTATTGTTTCTATTTTTAGCCATAGCTCTCCCAGCATCATGGGATACTCAAAGTTCCCATTAGGCATTGTTCCCATTAAGATTACGAATGAAATTATGTAGTAATGTTCACACTTCATGCCACTAAAAGCTTCGAAATTCCTGCACACATATTGTAAACCAACAAGGTCACAGAGTCACATGTTCAAGTCCTAAGTAGTTCAATTTTTTATCATTTTAGATAAATTATTTAATCACTGAAAATTACGATACCTTCATAGTCATTAAAATTAACTTTGCAGCTATAAAAATAACTTTATAGCATATAATATCATATTGAACGAGTTCTTAAATGAACGTTACAGAGTGTTTATATTTGTGTGCAGCTGGAAACAAAGGAAAACCCAATGTTTTATACAAAGATATTTTGTGACTAAAAGCCTTTTGCCCCCTTTTCACTTCTTCATCACCTTCATCATATTCAAGGACAGTAAACATTTTCTGTTGTGGAAAGGAGTGATTTCTGCTGGAATGGCATTAAACGTAAAAGGTAACGTGTTCATTTACATGTGCATTTGAAGCAGAAGAAAAGTTGAAATTCGGTACGAACAGTATTTTTAAAGCCTCATCAAAATAGGAAAAATTCAAAATTTTCTATAGTCTTTCAGTACAAAATGAAAATTCACACAATCACTATAGTTTTTAACTACATCAGTTCATCATTCAAATAGTTGTATTTTGTTCACAGTAATACAGATACAGCATCGCACAATACAGTAAACTGTTATTATTAAAAAGCTAGAAGAATTGCTAAATGTCTTTACTTAAAATAAAATAACTGTCCAACGTCCTGTCCAAAAATTCCAAACATGATTGCAAAAGTTATTCTTCTATGTCTGCCATCGCAAGAAAAGATTAAAATATAGAGTAACTTAGATACTCATCTGCATGTTAGCAAAATTATAAAAGTTTTCGACAAACTGCATTGCAGTGTTTTTATTACTGCTGACGAATGCAAGTCCAGTTGTGCCGTATGCGGTATTCGCTACGGCTTTTTGACAAGCTTCCGTTACACCGTCTCCGTTGTACTCGAATCCGATCACTGGACCTGTCAATGAAACAAGTTAAGAAAAGATGCAATTTTAATAGGAACCATGTAAGTTCTCTTTTTCCAATCAGCAATAACCTCTTTTAAAACACACATAGTACTTAATCATTATAGCATAAATAGCTTCTCTACTTAATCTAGTCAGCCCCTCTTAAAAACACTGAATTTGAGCAAAACTACAATTCGAAATTAGGTAAAAATCTCTTACCCAGTTTAACCCTTTCACTATGGAAAGCAGAATGCTTCCGCTTATGTTTTTCATGCAAGGGACGGAAGGCAGTAGACTGCCGCCCAAGTTCAGCACTAAGCGCAGTCACCCAGGTCCGTTTATTTCACTGTAATAGCCATGCAAAACATGGCAGGAATGTTTAGCAGCGATTCGGGATTGGGATTGCAACAAGTAACGCTAACTAACCAATCAACGTCTAAAGCCAGGTGCATTCCACAATACTTGTACTGTATGGTATGTTCCCACACAAAACCACTTGTAGGTCATTGGTGAAACGTATGTTTAGTTGATTATTCTGTATTCTTAAAAAATGGTTGCATATATCGGATTAGTATTGTGTCTTTTGTGAAAACTGATTTCTAAATATAACTACATGCTTATTTATGAGGGTGTGCACGTATGTGTGTGCATGTGTAGAAATAAAACTAAGATTTAATATTAGTGCTCAATAATGAACAACTATTTGTTTATTTACAGGATTCTGTTTTAGTAACACACCACAAGAAATTATTGTCCAAAAGTCAATGAGTCCAGTTAAAAAGCAACTACATAGTGAAAGGGTTAACTATTGACATTTAGGCTTCTGACATTAGGTAAAAATCTCTTACCAAGTTTAACTATTGATGTATAGGCTTCTGAAGCAAATACACGTCTTGAGTCGTCTTCAGAAACAGACACTTCCTTGCTCTGAATGAGACTACAATTTGGCTGAAATTATAAAGTAAAATAATAAAAAACTGCTTTTAGAAAAGGTCATTAGAACAATTGGTACAGTGGAAATATAACTGCACAATTCAATGAGTTACAGGCACCAATGGTGCAACTAACAAAACAACAATGTTAAATTAAGCTCAAAGGCTCAAAATTTAAATGCTGTAATCAATTTTTGCAGAATGTGTTAAAGGAAGACAGGATGATTTTTCATATATTATCCTATTTTCAAGTCCGATAAAAAGTATACATTTTAACACAATTAATACTGCAAAAGCGTTTCTGATAATTAAATAGTAAATCAAAATTTAATTACGAAGGGCGAGCCCAACTATTGATGACATCACAAACTAACGTAATCTTCAACAATAAAAAAATATTCCACGAGCGTGTTGCACGTGTTTGCGAAAGCGAAAATTGAAGTACTGTGCTACTGTAAGATATTCAGTGTGTTATACTAAAACTAGGCAAGTTTTAAGATAAAAATTCAAATTCCAAATTTACCACTGGGCTCACACATGAGCTGTCGAATTTCTGTAGTTCGTCAGAAACTAACGCATCTGAAGTGAGCAATTTTGTGCAATGCATTTCCAAAATGAAGACGCTAGTGCCTGTCTAACTAGAGAATGGCAAAATGTATGTAACAGGGAAGATCTGGTGGCGCAAACGTGAAATTGTGTTTGTGTGGTAATAATTCTTTCGCGTAAGTCACTTTTGAAAAAATAGTATGTTTCCTTTCAATATTTTAAATAGTAGATTGTTTTGACCTACAGTTTAAGACTGGGTCCAGTTTTGTTTTATCATGATCGTAATGTTGAAGAATGGATGCATAAAGAAGTTGTACAGCCAACATTTAGCATTTCGTACAAGGTATCTAGTTTGGACGGTATGCTATCTATGAAGTATCAAGTCTCCGCAACTGCCAGTCAGGGCATGTTTTCAATATATCAGTTCGTTAAGGCAAGATGATTTGCCAGTAGAAAGCTACTGGGTCAATTAGTTGCACTTACAGGATTTCACAACTTACTGAGTAAGAAAATAACAAACAAAATAATGCTACCGTGCAATGAGCGTCCAAAGCAAAAAATATGATATAGAAAAGAAGTATATGCTTATGCAGAAGTTACCATCACAGAATGACCATCCAAAGCAATTGATTTGACAGTAAAATTAAATTTTATGAATTTAGATGCTTGTGGCAGTACCAGAACTGTGGACAGAATTAAAGATAAACCTCTCAGATGAAGCACTAAACTGTCCAGATGAAAATTTATTCTCCCTTAATGAGGTAAATAGCAGAGTACAGCATAACAGATGCAAGCACACCTATCCTGCTACAGATCAGAAGTAGCATTGCTGAAGCACAGCCTTCGGTCAACAGCATACTCCATACCCACTTAGTAAACAATCACAAAGTGCACGTATCCAGTTACTAATCAGAAGTAGCACTGCTTAACCACAGACTGCGGTCAACAGCATACCCCATATCCACTTAGTAAACGACCACCATTCTCCATACCCAAGATAATTAGTAATACATTATCAACCACAGATGGCAGCACCATGCACTCACTGCCTGAAGCTGCTGTGCCTAGCAATTTCACTGCTCAAATGAGGAGAAACTATGGAAAAAGACATTAATATCACAGTTGATGCTGTAATGAAACACTACTGCTCCTGTTAAAATAAAAACGTGTCAATATCTGCATGAGCCACACTTGGAATTTCTTCGCAATCACGTCATGCACATTGACATTATTAAAAGCATGATGCTGCTGCCATCTATTGCAAGGAATGCTAGCAGATAACTTGTAAAACCGCAGCAAAACAAAGACACCACATAATTATCTGCAAGGATGTTAATATGCAAATAGTAGTTAACTGATTTGTGAAGTCTAATTTGCTGTTGGGTAACGAACTATAGATGCACCACCATGCAATTGTTGTACCAAAATGATTAAATTTTACATACATTGTACAATAAATATTTAATACATACATGGCTTTCCCTCATTTCGTTAAGAAAGTTTCTCGCTCTCTCTGTTTGCCCACCGTCCGAAAAGAAAACGACTAGACACGACTGCAAGAAAAACAAGTCTAGGTATTAATCATATTTAAAGATACAGTCATACAGGATACAAACACTATAAATGCTTGTGCACTGCAGAATGTTAATTACCGTATTTTCCCGTGTATAAGAGACCCTTGTGTATAAGAGACCCCTTCAATTTTTAGGCAAAAATTCTGGAAAAAAGTTTTTTCAGACGGACATTTTTAGAGGGTAAAGTACAACTTTTTTCAACTCAGTGCGGTACTGAAAACAAAATAAAACCAGTTAATGTGTTGTAGAAAAAGAGTACTGGTATATATTAAAGTGCGTACCTGCAAACCTGTAACAGGAAAAGAGAAAACGAGGAGATAATGCCTGTGTCACGATGCTTGTATTGCTTACAACCGCTTCATAGTCGAACGCGACACGCAAAACAGTTGTAGAGCACTTATTTCTTTAAAATCATTAGTGTCACAATTTATGCATCTTATTGAAAAGACTTACTCCCATGTATAAGAGACCCCCTATTTTTAAAGTGAAAATTCTGAGCAAAAAAGGGTCTCTTATACACGGGAAAATACGGTACACATCCTAAAACTGGCAACTGTTAAATAGCTCTATCATATGTACATATTCAAAATATGGTACATTAGTTAAAAGGTAATCCATGCAGCATATAACTAAGCCAACATACAGTTGAGGGAAACTGATAAACACTAATTGATTTTCATTTCGTATAGCGAATGAGTTTTTTGTAGCATTTTTAAAACAAGTAACTGCTGCCACTGCTGCTTGTAAATTTGCATATATTATTGGTTGCTATTTTTAATGACTGGTTATTACAACAAGCATTGAAGCAATTTTGCAAAAAACTGTATTACATGAAAATAGTTTTAATTACATAATCTACTCATTAACGTATTTAAGATCATTCTGCAGTGATCTTAAAGCAATTTTAAAAAATTACATAAATGTTCAAAGTCCTTTTCAAATTTCAATGTTTTCGTAAACGCATAGCAATAAAATTTAATGCCATTCCAGTTTAGAAGTGCACAGTAATCAGCCAAGAAAAATTTTATATAGCAAAATGCCATGTGGTGTCAGATAAAATTTTGACTGTGGTTAACATGATTGCTTAATTTTGTAAAAACAAATGTTCTTTTTTCACTCAGTTGCTCTCCTGGTATACAGATGCTAATGACAATAGCTCATCAGTTCTTTTTTTTTCCTGGGTTAATACCGATATCTAATTGGGTCCTTACATTCCCTTATCAACAGTTTTGAGAAGAAACAGGATGGAAACAGCTACAGCTGTATTTAAAAAAAGCATCCAAAATGCATTCATGGCATTAATAACACATCTTCACATCTGGAATGCTGTTTGCAGTAAGAGCTTAGATCAGATTTTGTCTCTGACACGGACAGCTGTCACTGTTAGCCGTCACAGTAACTTCAATTTAAAGCATGAATATGGAGTTGTGCACCAAATGTATTGATACATTATATGGATGTTAAAAGCTTGTGAGTTATTGTTGCTCTGTAAAACTACGGTGAATATCTAACTGTCAGTGACAACATTTCATTAATTCTTAAATATTAACACATTTATACAAAACAAATAATTTAGCATAATAATGAGGATGCACACTCTCACCTGGTTTGTTTTTCTCCGCTGCGATGACGTCGCATACGGAACAACGCTGTCCTTGGGATGCGTAGAGATCTTTAAATTTTGAAATTTTTCTAAAGTTGGCAATGGAACGTAATCCTCTACCTTTGTTTCCTAAAAACAGCAGATATTAGCCCGATTTCTAATTGAACCTGTTACACTTCAACTGTTACAATTGAGATCAGAAAATTGGTATTTCTGGATACACCAAATTCTATAAATAGGTCACCTGTTATTTTATGTATATAACAATACATGCAATCAGCTGCTCCCTATTACCTAGATAAGAGAGTACATCTTCTCAGTGAAATTTTATTGAGGTAACAGTTGCACTGCATAGATATGTTTAGAAAACTACATTCTTGGCTCTGGAACGATTCTTCTACAGTGAATTTCTCCAAAAAGTACATATGCAGTATTACCATTTATTCCACAAAAACACAGGTAATGATATGTATGCGAACAAAACAAACTGGTTTATAAAAAATTCCGAAGAAGTTTGCAATCCCACACAATTTAAATACCCTAATCCTAACTTAACCCTAACCCTAATCATAACCCTAACCCTGATCCTAACCCTAACCCTAATGCTAACCCCAACTCTAATTTTACAAAACTAATTTCTTGTGTGTGGGGAATCGCAAACTTTAGACAACATTTGTTAACACTAAAGCAAAGCCACAACTGTTATTATAAAATATAATAGGGAAAAAGATAAAGCATGAAGAAAAGAAAGAAAGAAAGGGGTCACTTATCGCCACCTCATTGAGGAACCACATATCACAGCTTTATAAATTAATCTAACTTCTAAACTTAATGATAACTATAATTTTGACTTTACGCTGGACTTTGCATTCATCAACAGTTTCACTTAGTATATGAATAATTCAATAGTGCCGAGACAAGACTTTCAATATCGACTTTGAAAATTTACCAACTGCAAGAATTTGATTATAAATGATGATTCGGAATTTAATCAGATTTATTAGACAATCAATGAGACAGTTGGATTTAATCAAATTTGACTCAATGAAGGAAGAAAGATATTATTATTCAGTTCTGCCCGTAATGCAAAATTTTCACTTACAGTTCAGTGACCGCGCTTTAATACTCAGCAAAGAAAAAGTAAGAACATGTCTAACAAATAAGGGCACAAATCTAATAACACTTAAACAGGTGCCAGGCCATTTCTCTTTATCAAAGTTAATAACAATGTTCCGGGCAAAAAACACAGCAAGAAACTTCATGCGGGGTGATAAATGTGACTTTGTTGAGGGATTTATAGGCAATTACTAACACATTTATAAAGATTGCTACACCACTCCACCACTATACATGCTACAAGAATCATTACTTTTAAAAATCTGGCTTCATGGTGCTGAGGTTTTTATAGACTCACAGTCAAACACGAAGCCCAAAAAGCTGTTACAAGCTTCAGCACGAGAAAATTGCAAAAAAAACACTACACGATTTACACCCATTATATCTCAGACAAATCATCTCTACAATGTGTGTATTTATAACTTTTTAAGGAGCACAAGTCACTGAGAAAAATTACTCTTACTTCGGGTAACAATTTCCAATTCGCCTCCTCATCACCGGCTGCCGGAGTAAAGTCATGCACACTGTACCAGTTGTTATTGAAAAGACTGATTTCTGCTGATTTAAATTGATCTGTGAAATAAAAGTTTATTTTAGAGCCTAGATACACTTTACACGCAAACAATGCAGTTCTATGTGTAGATTGCCCTTGTTGAGCAACTGAGACCGATTCTTATAACAAATTCTGATTTCTTTTTAGTCCAAAATACATTTCATCATATTTTGAGGCTTGACTTGCAAGTTATGTAAAAATTCTGATTCTGTGAAAATCATGCCACCAAATGAAAGCCCATATATAATTTACTATTTGTCCTTGCTAATAGTAGCCAATTGTTTATCTGTGAACGTTTTGGAGTTATAAACCACCAAAGTGCAGGAACATCTCTTTAGTATCTCGGGAGAGCAGGTCAAAATGTGCAATTTTATAAAAATGTCCAAAACGCTGTTGCAATGGCCTTAAGAATCATCCCTCAAAGTTTGGCAGCTGTATCTAGTCAATCCCAGAGCATTTATGTTCCAAAATTTTGCAAAAATCCCCGTGCAAGATGATGGTGTACTTTCATTATTCTTAGTGCAAAATATTGAAATATTGAATTAGTACAAACTACTAAAATTTAGGAAACTAAATTAAATTTTTATACTAAGCAATTTGTTGTTGCATACTTTCAGCATTTCTCACAATAAGCACATTTTTTAAACAAAACAGCAGTGGAAGCTATCATACCTAGGGTACTCAAACCCCAAGTTCCCAGGATAAAGAACTCCAACACATATTTTTTTAAAGCTGTCTGACTATTTGTGATGAATTAAAATAAAATTTTTGGCAACTTTCATTTTTGCAATGCTTTTTATGCCATAACAGTATAACTTCTTTGATATTTTGTTATTGGCCAGCCCTGGATTAACAATTAAGCACAATAGTACGTACTCAAGTCACAAGGGGAAGGGGAGGGCGACGGAGAAGGTGCAGCACAGGTCTCAGTAGCATATACACCTATGTCTTACAGAACACAATCACAATCAATAAAATGCATTATCTCTTAACTAAAATGCCTTATCTCTTGTATGTGTTTCTAGAAGGCTTTACAGGATAAAGATCTTAGCAAACAGCAAACAGGTTGCATTAGATTGCACTCTGTCTTCTGTAACAAAACGACCAAGAAATGTTTCAAAACCGAAACACGTTGCAACTGCATTTTCTAGTTACTGTGCAGACTAATTGCATTACTTAGTAAAATCAACAGTGCAGATTGTCTTCCTGAAACTACTTTTTCCCTGTACGAAGCAAGATAGTAAAACATTTTCTTCATGAAAGTGACACTGTACATAGACAAGACATGGATGTTTTTGCTTTTTTAGGGTCACAAACAATTTGTGGCTGGATAAGAATACTTGCTTAAGTGTTAATATCATCAAAGAATAACTCTATAAATGAAAATAACAGCCAGCATCCACAAGGCTTTTATTCAGACAAAAACATCTGCAAAGTTTCGACTAGTTATGGTCATATTCATGCAACAATCTACCAAAATAAAAATGCAGGTGAATTGTTACATATGTAAAATACTCTATGGGAATGCTACTCTTCAATTCTATTTATTCTAGAATAATATAAATGCTACATATTTTACATTTACTTATTAAGAACAACTACATGTTACTCCAGAAAGTAAGATCAAATCAACTAAGTAGCTTGAAATCTTAAAATCAATGTAAGCTTAATTTTGTTCAGCTGGTAAAATTATCACTGAGCTGTATGAAAAACAAAATCACAGCATTTATAAAACACCGAAACAATAGTATACACGAGTGTAACAGCTTAAATATCATCCCATGCAAATAGAGTTAAACAGTACAATTGTACAGTTTGTCCACTGGTACTTAGTAGCTACCTGTTTTTGAAGTCAAAAGTTGTTGACCCTAACTGGGGCACTGCGGTTGGGCAGCACTTTAGGGAAACAGTTGGCTGAAATCCGGGCCTGTTATCAAAATAGTGACCAGTACTGAAACTGGACAGGGTCTACGTTGTTGTCTTCGTACCTTTAACCATTCAGAAAGTTTATATTACGTCATAAAAAACACCCAACTGCCGGAAAAAGAAGCAATGGAAAAGAATGATAGCAAGCATATTGATTTTTATTGTGTTTCCAAAGTTCTTTCAGGAATTGCCTCAGCAAGCAAGTTTATATGTCTTAATGCAGTTAACATGGTCATAAAACTGAACCAAAGGCTTTCAACCTTCTCCGCTGCGTTTAAATGTAGTCACTAAATTTATGGGCAACATTTCTGTTTCGGAGAACTAAAATTGAACTGTTAAAAACGTACAAAAGTTAAGAAAATATTGAATATAATTTCTTTTCACTTAGTATGGACTAAGCAATTAATAATAAATAAAGTTAGCTATACGTTTGTTATCAAGTAAAGTCACTACTATTATTATGAACACTCAGTACTGTAAGTACCGTCATATAATGTTGACAGGAAAAGTGAACTAACTAACTGAACGAACTAATTAAGTTAACTAACAGGAAAAGTGAACCTATTCTTGCACCAACCATACGAGCACTCTCATGAGCCGTAATGGTGCATTCAGACTAGCAAGTTTTCTCCCACGAGTTTTCTCTCTGACAGCATGAACAGCTATGCGAGTTCTCTCCGACAGTAAGCGAAAGCTGTAGCTTAGTTAAACTAGAGAGAACTTGCAAAGCCATTCACACTTGCGAATTAACTCTCTGCGAGAACTAGCAAGAGAAATCTCGCTAGTCTGATTGTGTCAGCACAAGCTAGCAAAATTACAGCTAACCAACACTCAAACACTCAAATTATTTAGCAAAAGCAGGATAGAGAAGAACAGTCTTACCCTCCAATTCTTCATAATTGTATTGAAAGCAAGCAAAATTCATTTCTGTCGAAGCTTCGATAATCGGCTGCGTAGAGCAATGTAGAAATAATCGCAGCTTTCGACAATCACGAGTCCTAAACTGCTGGCAAGCAATCACACAAGAACAGTCTGTGCAATTTCTTAGGAATACGCTATGGAAATAAATCAAAAACTAATTTCATTGCTAACAACAAGGTGACACTTGTACGTGTACGATTCATTAAGGCGTCATATATGAGTTATAGAATTACAAATTGAGTTTGCTGACAGAAAGCAAGCCAATAAAAAAGACTTTCACTTGATGAAGCCACAATGTTGTCTGGAATGTGCAAGCTAAAAATGAAGCACTTAACAGGAAAACCTGAGGTCAGTGTGGAGTGAAAATATGTTGATCCAAAATTCATCACCTCCCCAAGATAATTATTCTGTTTTTAATACATTTAAATATGGGAAATATTTTACTTCATATTTGCAAGTGTAAAAACTTTTACATAGTTATATGTCTCGTGAAAACTAGTCAAGTGACAACAAAAACCGCTTATGGCAATGTGCAAGAAAAAAATTACATAACAAACGCTCATATAGAGGCCTCTAGCAACACCTTGACACATAAAAGACGTCTGAACAACATATCAAAATGCAATTTTCCTGATCCTCGTTAAGTAAATAAGCTTTGTCACAGTTTTGTTATGCGCACGCACAGTTGCTGTAGGTCAGAGATTAAGTGTACCACGGCAATGCAAGTTAGTTACAACCATCACGTGACATGTGTGTAAAACAAAGCCTCCTAGCGTATCATTTCGGTAATTTCAGTGTATTATGTTTATTATCTGTGTATTAGTCTGTGCATACAGTGGTTTACTCTCAGGACCATGCTTGGGAGCAAGAGCAAAGTAAGGTTCTAGGAATCTGTTAAAACTGTTTCTATTACAGTAGCTTGGGCTGCGAGTCGCTGTCAAATGTATACAAATAACATAATTGGTACACTTAACCATTGACCTTTCCGCGATCATCATCAATCACCGGAACTGTGAAAAAGCTTACTCATTTGTTCCACTCGACAAAAGCATATATTTCAACGCCCCAGCTTCATTATTTACTGGATGAAAAGATGGACTGTGAATGGATTTCCAGTGTGCAGTTCAAGCCAGACAAGAATGTTCGAAGGCTGCTATAGCAAAAGAAACTCAGACGCATATAATAGTCATAGTGAACACAGTCATATCTAACTAAAGTAAGGTTGTATTGAATTGTGGCTATGAATACTGGAGTTGCAAATAAATGGATAGGTGACTGCTCGGAAAACTATTCTTGGGCAGTTTCATCTGCCATACTGCCTGTGTCAATTTGCTTTCAAATTTCTTTTTCCATAGAGCTATAATAAAATTCACGAGCTTCAAGAGCACATTTTTGTACAACTTTTGTGAAAAAAATTAGCCATTCTTGGCAACTTTTGCCCCTCCCTCAGCACCAAATTTGTCTTGCTTATCCAATGACCTACGCCTAACTTCAGCACAAAGTTTTGTGGAAATACGTTAAGTAATTTTTGCATGATCCTATTAACAAGCTAACAAATCAACAGCGATGAAGACAGAACCTCCTTGACGGAGAGAGGTAATCATAATCATAAACATTACTCACAAACAGTAGTTTAAATTGCATAATATTGATAACTAATAAGTAAACAAACAAACAAAAAACAATGTTGAAACTATAAACCCTTTGCAGAGTTAAAAGTAATTAAAATAATTGTACTTACAAATTACCCTAACCCTAACTCATATTTCATTAAGTGTGTCATTTTTTCCTACCGAATGTTTACTAAGCCATTTTACGCGTACCTTTTTGATCATGCACCATTTTATTCATCGAGTTTATAAATGTGGTTACCTTCCTTTGACTGGACCAAGAAATATTCTGCAATTTTTGCAGTCGTCCACAGTGACTTGAGCAGAATGGTCAAAAACATAAATGCCTACATTCTAGAAAAAAATTAACATAAATTTATATAATCAACTGTTGTCAAAAAAACAATATTCAGTTAATGTTACTACTGTCTTCTAAATGCCATCAGCCGTAGAGCAAGGTGATTGTTCCGCCTTCTTGTTCTGCATAATTATGGTGGCACAAGAACTCTAATAAGTTTAGTTATGTTTACTATTTATTTCAAATACCTAAATTCCACACAAATTTATACAGTAAAAAGTTGAAGCGGGGGCAAATCTAAATTCCACACAAATACAATAAAAAGTTGAAGCGGAGACAAAATTACACTGTTTTCGTCCTCTGTGTGTTTGTAAGCTTTCTCACAAATGTGAGATCTATGCGAGCTTACTAGGAGATTAATTTAGTTTAAGAAATATCACTTCTTTATGCTATGGTTAAGACTCAAGGACAGTACCTAAAAGATACAAGTACATACAAGCTGAAAAACCAGCACCGAGGAATAGAAGTTTAACTACCATATATTGGTTTATTGACTAAAAACTAAACAGAAAATGCTTAAACTATGAGTTCTTATCAACTCAAGAACCATCATGAAGGCACTTTCCCATCGCAAAGGTTTCTACAATTCTTACTTTCTAAACTAAACTGTTTTAGCTTACTCAAGCAAAAAATTAAGTCTTTTAGCCAACTGATCGGTATATTCCAAATACCAGTCTTTAGGTCATATGAGAAGACGTGCCTTTAAGTACAGTGAAATACAAATTTCTGCAGACCTAAAATCAAACAATAGGCCTATATATTATAAAATCGCTAGCAAGAATTAAACTTTATAACAATGAAAAGATCAAACAATGCAATACCTCACAGTTTTGTATGATGAACTGCTGACCCTTTACCTCACCTGGCAGTTTACCAACTTCCTGATCCTTTACATTGTCAATAGTGTAGTCCTTGGGATTTACCTTTTCCTTTTTATCCCTGAAACAATCAGTATTGTCACATGTTAATTAGCATGCAAAGTCCAAACAACAACCGATAATCATGTGCAACAATATACATGATCAGCGTGTATAATGCTAGCAATGCAACACGCAATACTCATTATGGTAATTCTCAGCCCAGTCTGCTTATATACCCATCACTAATGGATACTATTGATCTATTAGAGCTTATGTGTTAAAGCTGTACAACTGTAAATATTATTTAGGGAAGCAACAATCCTGGTTGCCGACCTGGAAACGATAAATCTAGCTGAGCGTAATAGGTCTCCTCCCTGGGGATTTCACCTACATAATTCATGATGAAAATGTTTTCAACTTTCAGCAGGAAATACAGCCTTCTCTTTGTTTTATAACCATTTGCATTTCGACAATTTTTATTATATTATTTGGGAGGCATAACATCAAATTATCCTGAAAAGTGTGAAACGTGTGGGGCTCACTGGGACCTGAAATCACTTTTGCTCAGTTTCTCTACTTAAGCCTCACGAGGCGCAAGCAATAACTAGCTTACACTAGCATGAATGTCACATCACCTAACAAGTAACAATCTGCAGGTAGCCGGCTTACGGAACCACAGTGACCTGTTAGTATAGAGAGCTAGATGAAAATTGTTCACGTTAGCAAAAATGACTAGAAAATTCACACTCTGGCAAATATGTCAGTTTAATCTGAGGAAGTCCTTTTTAAATTTCAAAATAGGTCAGCAAAACTATTTAGCTCATGTAGAGTTCTGTAGCTCACAGGCTGAAATAGTGCAATTGTTGCCCATTGAGAAATTTTGCTTTCTATACAGTAATTGTTAATTTTATTGCAATGAATATTTGCAGGCAAAAGCAGTCAATAGACCTAGAGGTGTTCTTAAGATTTGTAATGGTCACATTTTTATGCTAAGATCTTTTTGATACGCATTTTGATGTGCAATTATGTACAAAAAACAAAACATTTTTTATGGGTATGACAGGTTTTTCTCAAAAAGTTAAATTGTCTGAATCTGAAAGTAGCCAACAAAAAATCCAACGAGAATATGTTATTTTTGTAAATGGTGAATTTTTGTGTGCTAACGACATCTGTAGGAAAAACTTTAAAATTTCGTATAGCAGCTAACCATATCCTAGCTGGAACAATATAGGTTGTCAAGGTGTCCCTAATATGCAACCACAGATCTAGAGAGTACCCACAATCAAAATCCATGATGCAGCCCTTGATGTACATTGGCCTGCCATGGCTTCTAGCAACAGTGTACATCTGTAGGGCATTGGTAAAATGGGGGTGTAGATTTTTTTGTCTGCCCTTAATAGGCGAGCTAAAAAAGCATTGCAAGTGTGTAATTGCATTATTTGTAATCATATGGATAAACATTTTATTAGACAATTTGAAAACAATACCCCTTAGTGGCCACTAGCTGGGTTAACATGATATCAGTGCACTAACACATATTATTTCAGAATCTTTGCAGGAAAGTCTAGGGGTTTCAGAATAACAGTAAAACAAAATGAAACTGTACCATGTTTGAGATCGAACCTCAATTATAATGATGACTGCTTGGTAACCAAGCTATGTGTTTTGAAGCTATGAAGTGACACACAAGTAGAATATGGGCCCTTAGCAGTTACAGCTCTTTGTCATGATAGATCTGATATCGGACTACGTTAAACTATTTTGTGCGCTTTTATATGAAACATCTATACAACTACACCGACAAAAGCTTCTGAATATTGTGTCTTTACCACGTTTTCACTGTTGCTGAATGCATTGGACTGACCATCAAGAAACTCAAGCACAGTACAGCTGACCTTATTTTTGCTCCATTCAATGAAGCTTCAACAGGCAGAAACATGACCAGAGATTTTGGTAAATGAAAAAAATGAAGAAAAAAAACACCAGACATGTAACATGCAAACAGAATTTTTACTGTGGTGTTTACATTGAGTAACATAGATTTAAATGCAAATGCCGCGCATGCATGCACACTGGACAGTATGCAAAACAATTAAATCAACGGCTACTCGGTGCCTGGATTATTAGCTCTGGAAATATTAGACCGCTAAATTGTCTGTGTTTATGCAAAACGAATTATTTCATAAGCTGCAAAATTGCTTTCACAAAATTTTTGAAAATAGCGATCCTGCATCACCGTAACTAAAATTATTACAGCCGTATCTGATTATAAAAACATAAGCTGATAATAAATGTAAATAGAAAAAAACCAACCAAGAGTATTCTTTTTTACTACTGCCTCGCCGTTTCTCCTCCACAATTCTGCCTTCATCTTCCGACTTGTTTGGTTTTGAAGCACAGCAACCGCCCATAGTTTACCTTGCCAACGAGAAAATATCGTTTTATGAGCACTAAACCTGCGACTTCTGCTCGCTCGAAATTGCCATCATAACAGTGTTAAACACATGGCGGCTCTATACTTTATGAACCGCAAGTTAGATTTTTGTAACCCTAGCTGTGCTACGTATACAACATTGCCGTTGTATGCACATTTACGTGGAGCACAATCTAATGTAACAGGGCATAACGACTCACTGTAGACCTTTCGACAGCAGATGCCAGCAGGGTAAAAATATCGATCCGCGTGTTTGTTATCGACCAGCATGCAGCGAAATCGTTGTAGCTGGTATTTTATTTCAGCGAATTCTACAGCGCGATGATAAATAGCTGCTACTGTTTTGTGGCGTCCAAATTAACTTTACGCACAGTTTCTATTTCGTTAAAAGCAATGTAATGCGTTTTAGTTTCAATTCATCATTGTAAAAGTACAGTGACAATCGGAAGCGATTCAGTGCAGAGATCAGACCTCGATTCGAGCTCAACCGTTAATCAGCGGTTCAAAAGGGATTGATTTACTAATCATTTCACTTTGCTGCCAGTAGATGGCGCTGTTTATGGGGCAATGTACGCCACTCGTAGTCATAGATACCCTGCCAAAACACTTTGTCATCTGTGCTCCCATCCATGAAAGTTATAATGAAACTAAGAAAATATAATATAAACTATAGTCCATACATAACACATTGTTTGAGTTTGGTGGTCCATAACACATCTGTTTGAGTAAGCTCTTCAAAAAAATCTGTGAAATTGATGTGTTGAACTTGTTAAACAGTCTCTTTGTCAGCAGACTTGAGATCTGCATGTCTGCAACTGATCATTCCAATGTTCACTTAATTGAATTAAATTAAATTTACTTTTTATAACTACAAAGCATCAGAACTTGAATATTTGATCAAAACCAGGAACATAAAAACGTGAATGTAACTATTTTCTGAGAGAAATTATAGAGTGAAAGATACTTTTGTTTACTACACCCATTACGTATAGACTGATATATTTTTTTTATCAAATGTTCTAACAGACTTAAGTGCACTATATGTGCATGAGTCTACGTGGTACCATACAAATAGGTTAATACAAAAATACATTTTCACCTGTCCCAACTTTATTAAAAACCAGTATTCATTTGTTTTTTGTGCTACCAAAATATGTACCATAATAATTATTATTACGTTAGTGTAAGTTTAATGTAGAAATTTGCCTTAAAAACAATTTTAGTTAATTTTGCCAACTCATTGGCCAACCGCAAACAAATGGCCTAACGCGAACTCTTACTCTATATATTCACTGCTGCACTCTTCCTCTTTGTCTCTCCCTCTCCTTCCCCCCTTTCTCTCTCTCTCCCACAATAGGACATGCACACGTCACATACACACACTGTGACAGATATAAACACATTTAATTTAATACAAAATATAAGAAAATATATGCACCCTTTAAACAACCCAAAGATGGAAAAACTTTATTTCTCAGCAAAAATGGTCATTATGATTATGCATGTACAAGTAAAAATATAAAAACTGTTTAATAAATGGCATTGGTTCATTTCTAAAAATAAAATACCTGCAGTACATAAATATAAATCTTGAATACCACAATGAAGAACCCAACTTGACAAATAGCATCAAATCACCAATTAGACAACAAGAAAATATTAACAAATTACTCTCGTAAAGATTACTCTCATTAATATCTAATACATCTGCAAACAGTCAATTAGCATAAATAGCAATTCTGTTATCTTATGTAAAGTAAAAATTTCTTGCAAAACCACGATACATCATCAAATGCGTAAGATATACCAAACATGAAATGTTAAAAGCCAAGCACCATTTCTAAAAACCTTCTGCACCTTGCATGTCTGCTAATTAATCTCCTGATTAGAATGTGAAAAATCACAAAACATTCAGTTACCATAATAAAAGGCCTGGCTCTAAAACCTAGCATGTTTCTGTATGTACTCTTTCATAAATAACATTATAAAAAAGTTATCGTAAAGTAAATACAGTACGAAAAACATACACGCTAGTATGCGCATCGTCAAAAATAATAAATTAATTCAAAATAAACAACTTATTTCAAAAAAATTCTGGATGAAGGGAAATTCCCGAAAAAAGTGAAACAACTGCTTAGTACTACACATATTAAAAGTTTAGCATACAGTAAATCCTCGTTTCAACAGATTTCGGATATAATGGATTATTTCTACTGTCTATTCCATTCTGGTTACTAATAACAGGTCTGGCTACAACAAAGGCATGTGACAGGACTGGACATCAGGCTAGCATGTGATCACATTAAGGCAGGGTTCATATTCAGTATGCAGTAAGTGTGAGGCAGGACTGGACCTCAGAGTTGCAGGTGTTTCAGGCAGGGCCCACATTCAGCAGAAGTGTGAGGCAGGACTGGACCTCAGAGCTGCAGGTGATTCAGGCAGGGCTCACATTCAGTATGCAGTAAGTGTGAGGCAGGACTGGACCTCAGAGCTGCAGGTGATTCAGGTTGGGCGTCCCAATCAGCAGGCAACAAGTGTGAGGCTTTATGAAGCAATTTCGGGCGCATGTACATGTAATGTCCATTTATTTACATTACTGTACATTTCCTCCAATAAGACACGAGCTCTGTACGAGCTCTGTCAGGTTTAATATTGCATATGACCAGTTATTAGAGACTGCCTGACCCACTCAAATAATCCAGAATAAAGAGGGTTTACTGTAACTTCAAGTGTTTATCATAAACTACCCCTACAGGAATCCAAGGCAGTCTGTACAAGCTAATAAAACTTATATAAATTATAAAACCTGAGGTAACAGTTACACCAATAGGTTTTCCCTGATGTTAATACCACCTACAAAAACTCATTAAATAAGACACAAAAATTATAGGCCACCAGTTACAGAAACAAGCATGAAATAACACATGCATGTTAATAATTTAAATATACATATAAAATTAAAAATACTTTGACATGTGCATATTCTAGGAATGCAGTGTTGACGGACGGAATGCCTTACAATGCACTTTCACGGCTACACTGAATTTCCAATGTTTAAATACAATCACACCATAGCAAAATACGGATTGTCTCACGGATTTATGATTTATAAACATAAAAGTCTTTCGGTCAGCTATTTGTTTCAGACAGGTAAAACAAGCATTCTGCTGACTGTGCAATCAGATTTGCAAAGAAAACCATCTACATAATGTAGACCTGGAAAATGAAATAGTCAGGCCTTTGGAATGGAGAGTTTTTGAGTCAATTACACGATTGATTCTATTAACCATGAGTCTATAATAGGTGCGTACTGCATTCCAAAATTTCCAAATACCAAATGTCTAGCAAAGCAAATTGCACAAGTCATGCAAATAGGAGGAAACCACTAATCAGCAACAAAAATTTAGTTTTCACTTTTTCAAGTCAGCATATAATATGCTGCCACCGGGTTACTATACTTTGAAAGACCAGAGAAGTTAAATTAGTCTGTAATTTTTTAAAGTTTTTTACTGCTCTCCTAGCTGTTTCGTTCGTAGAGTAGCCATCTCCACAGCATCCATTAGGGAAGCACGGAATCCATTTCGCTCCAGTGAATGCATTGCGTATATGGTACATCCTGCCGGTGAACAAACATCATCTTTTAACGAGTCAGGATGCTGACCAGAATTGAGCACTAATTTAGCAGCTCCCTACATCAGTAAGAAACAAACCAAATTACCACTGCTGAAACTAAAAGTCATTAAAAGCCTGCTAATGATGGTACAGTAAGCCTGTAAACTCTAACGCATTTACCCATTTTAATACAGGTAGTCATTGACTTACGACCACAATATGTTCTGGTGGCGGATTGGGCCGTAAAACGAATTGGATGCAAGAGGACCCATACGTTCAAGAGGCGTGCCCCTGCATGCAAGACATTGTGTGTCTACGTGCACTAAGTATGGCCGCCACTACAATGAATTTATCGAAACAGATAGCAATTTAAAGTTAATTTGCATAAAGAAATAGAAGGACATATGAGTTATAGTCGGTTTTGTATAATTAATTAACTGTTGTGGTCGGACCATAAAATTGAACAGTCGTAAGTCGCATAGGCCATAAGTCAACGCATACCTGTAGTAAGAACAACCCTATTAACACCAAAGCTTTCAGCGAACCAGTAAAATAAAGTTACAGTTGTTAAGATATTTTAAATGACATTTAACTCAAAAACAGAGCAAATCTGAAAAGACTGATAATGAAATTACAGACCTTGAACTTTAAACCAGAACTATTGCAAACTACTTTTTACTATTTAAGATTATTGGTTCAAAACCAAACTCATCTCAGTAATTTTCCAAATTCATTTTCTTTGTCTATCATTGTTGAAGGCAATTACTCAAACAGTCATTAGCTGGTTCCCAAAACTAAGACAATCAGGGAGATGTCAACTAGCAGTCATACATCTAAACTGTAAATTATTGTTACATGAAGAATGTAGAGGGTAACAGCACAGGGTGGAAGAACTGCTTCTTGAATTAGTTTGTTCATCAGAGGTTCTCATGTGAACACAAATATGTTGCAAAAGCTGGATTTTGTCAGGGATACTTTTCTACAACAGAAATGTACAACACAAGAAAGAGATTTTGTCATGGCAAGCTATGCAGGAAGGGCTAAAACTACATTTAAGTTCCACATTGTGCTCAAAACTTTCAACTATGCAAAAAACTGACAAAGACAGACCACACAGAGATTCCAATAACCTTTTTTTAAATAACTCACAGGTGAAATCTAATTATAACTAAAAAAGCAAGATGGCAAATAAATTAACAATATTTTTCACACCATAACAGCATGTCCTGCCAGCCGTAGAGCTTGGGCTCTTGGCATTCCCATTTTCACAGCTCCATCTGCTAACGACTGAATAGCTGTAAACACGTAAGCAGGACCACTTCCACTCAATCCTGTTGCTGTATCTATAAGTGATTCAGGAATTTCTTCACAGTACCCTGAAATGTAGATTACACTGCAAATGAGAAGAACATCCTTGCCTTTAAGCATGCTCTGGTACATTTGAGAATTCATAAACAATGAGCCAGCTAGACTTTAGAACATTAGTTGACTGAGAATGTTTTCTTGGTTGGTGAAAATCTAATCTGCTTCAGATTGTATTGTATTAATATATTTGATATTTTTAATGAGTAAAATGAAAATCTTATTAACATAATTTACAACGTTTTAATTACAACCAAATTTTTGAAAACGAAATGTTAGCACCAGTAAAAGACAGCATAAATCTCACCTAGCAAGAGCTCAAAGAGTCAAGGTATCTTTTGCATCCTGACATAACATGAAATAACACATGAATGTTACTGCATGTTAATAATTTAAATATACATATAAAATAAAAAATACTTTGACATGTGCATATTCTAAGAATGTAATGTTAACGGACGGAACGCCTTACAGTGCACTTTCACAGCTACTCTGAATTTCCAATGTTTTAAATACAATTATGCCATACAAAAATACAGATTGCCGAATACAGACGCTCACAGACAGAACTGCAAGGACTTGTCTTGGCTTTTAAAGGAAAAAGCATGGATAAAAACCGTCTCTAAAACTCCACATATCCAAACTCATCCTAATTTTTAGAGTGCATTTTATTGTTACGACCTGGAACGTTTACTAATCAAATAATAACTCTTGCTAATTCACCTAGAAAAGTGTTGTTTCGGATATAAGCAGGTAGTGCCTCCTTGTGTTTGTTTTTTTGCAAAATTAGGCTGTTGGTCGACAGGTGAGCTAGGACAGGAAATAGGCCTCATATTGGAGACAGGATAGGAAAGAAGTCATTTTCGTTCAGTACGTCGTGTCGTTTAGTAATAAAATTTTGTCAGTAGAGTTCTCTTTAGCAAGTTGGTAAGATGCGACAAAGATGTAAGTTTGATTTCTTCAAATTTTGTCATATTATTAATCATTATCACTCTACTAATTAATTAATTTTTTGATGTTGGTTTAGCAGAATATGTTTTTATTTGCTTCAGATAAAACGAAGTCGAGATGCACATGATATTTCAGTCAGTCAGTTAAGAATGTCATGAAGTGATAGTGATTTTGGAATACGATGATGATTGGCCGTTTTGGACAATAAAAATCATAAATTACATGTAAAACACTGTTGGACTTGTATTTAGCGCATGTTGTGCATAAGTGCAATCAAATAATGTCAAATTCACAAGCACAAATATGATTTTTAGCCATTTTAAACTATGCTATCTTTACCTATACTTGACAACAGCTCTGATACAATTTCTGCATCGCCTTCCAGCACAGAATTTCCTAGGCAGAAAACCGAAGCACTCATTCTAACAAGAGCCGGAGTGTTTGGCATCACTCTGACGACTCTCGTAGATTCTGGAAGAGCCTGCATGAGACAAATGTGTTATGATGAATAAATCACAGAACAGATAAAAAATAAAACAAAAAGGCCTATAGCCAAAGTTTATGCCCATCGACACTCATTACTAACAGTTTAAGAAAAATAAACTATTGTGATATCCCGATCTAGTGATAAATACACAAAACTCAGAATGCCACTTTAGTGGGATAAAAATATTGGGCTAACAATAGAGGAAATCTTTGGCACATATCAACTTGGCAAGAGATCACCTTTGAAATGTGAAACAAGCACTTCAACATCTAGAACAGAAACTGAAAACTCTTTGTACTGCTTACTTCAGTCTCGCAGTTCGAGGTCTAACATGTCAACCACTGGTGTTAATCATCAAAAAAGTAAAAAAATTATTGTGACACTGCAATCTGCACACACGGCCAGATTAACATGATGGGCCCCAGAATTTGGGCCTATACTAATTGTACAAGGACCCCATACTCTTACACTTAATGTAAAGGGGCCTTATGGTTTTGAATATATTATAAAATATCTGGTGTACACTTAAAACAAGGTTATACGCTGGGGCGCTGTGAGACAAATTAGTTTTTTAAATGGCCCCCAGTTACCCATAGGCCCTAGGCCAATGGCCTACTGTGCCTATTGGTAAATCAGGCCATGTTTAGATAGTAATGCAATTTACGAACAATACATTTAGTCAAAGTAATGCTTTGGCAGACTTCTACACATGCCTTTACGAGATCATTAAATTTTTACCCTAACATATAAACTAGATTATTTAGTAACATGTGTAGGTGGAGCACAGATGGCACTGTAGTGTTTATCCAATAACCACCTTCTTACGTTAAGAAACATTTACATCCTAATAATACTCAGATTTTTTAACTGTTCAACTAACTCATCATCACAAACTAATTTAGCTAAGAAGGTGAACACAAACTACCTTTTCCATTGTTTTAATCGTCACTCCCAAGGCAACAGAAATGATAAGGTTGTTGCTCGTCACTTCTGCGGAAACTTCATTTAAAACTTTGCGCACGATATTAGGTTTGGTAGCAACAATAACGACATCACTTTCCCTCACCACTTGCTTGTTTTCATGTGTGCACTGAACACCTAGTTTCTGCAAATAATTAAAAAATGGTACAACATGGTTTTCTAACACACAAAAATGGTTTTCAATAGAATATTCTAACAAAAGAAAACTTGAAGTAACAGCGCAGTGCATTGCAACAAAGAAAATATGACGTAACAATACAAAATATTGTGAAAAAAGTTCATACTGTAACAGAGCACTATGGCAAAAAACATGGCATAACAACACAGAGCATTGTGGCAAGAAAAAATATGGCATAACAGCATAAAGTATTGTGACAAAAGAAAACGTGGCATAACAGCACAGAGCATTGTGACAAGAAAAAACATGGCATAACAGCACAAAGCATTGTGACAAAAAAACATGGTGTAACAACACAGAGCATTGTGACAAAAGAAAACATGGTGTAACAACACAGAGCATTGTAACAAAAGAAAACATGGCATAACAGTACGGAGCATTGTGACAAAAGAAAACATGGCATAACAGCACAGAGCATTGTGACGAAAGAAAACACGGCATAACAGCACAAAGCATTGTGACAGAAGAAAACATGGCATAACAGTACGAAGCATTGTGGCAAAAGAAATCATGGCATAACAGCACAGAGCATTGTGACAAAAAAAAGCTGTAACATGAAACCACCAAAAGCAAATATTGAACCCAGTAGTCACCAATCTATTCACTGACATAATTCAAATTCTGCACTCAGCGTTGCTTAACTATGGTCCCTAAACACCTACCACGACTACTTGACCATTCTCCACAAAACATCCAAATAGCAAGGAAATAAGTTATTTGAAGTAATAAAATATACCACAATGATAAAAATGAAAAGACATGATGTTTCGGTTTACTGCTGTACTTCTTGAACAAAAGAATAATAATATCATTAAAGATCTTATCAAAACTAGGACTTTTGGATTTCGTAATAATAGTAATAATAATAACACAATCACTAATCTAATTATTTACAATTTTTAAATTTGATTAATCAGTAATAATTTAAAAAATTCACCAAATTTTGATAGTTGCATTTTTTAATTTATTTTTTCTTATAAATAATTTAAATCTACTAAAAAATATCACAATGCCTCCAGAATTCAATAATGCTGGCTTACAGATATTTGCTCTAAGAAAACCTGATCTTGTTTTGGTGAACTTGCTATGACACGTCCGCTGGTCACCAAGCCTAAAAACAAACAATTATAATAAACTGCTGGTGTTACACAAAAGAAAATGAAGATTTGGCAAGTGATCGCCTTTGAAAAGTGAAACAAGCATTTCAACATATGGAACAGAAACTGAAAATTTTATAACTGAAAACTCTTTGTACGACATTACTTCGGTCTTGCAGTGCAGGGTCTACCATGCAAACCACTGGTCCTATTTTCTTGTAACTATTTTGTATTTAAGTGTAAAGTGTAATTACAAAGTGACAGTCAGAACAAGTCGCAGTGTAATTTCACTGCCTCACTATAAGTATTCCTGGTCCTATAAGAAACATCAAAACTGAATCAAGATTTATTATAACTAAGCTAAATTCACTTGTATGGTAATTAAAAATCGAGATTTTGTAGCTCCCGCTTTTTTAATTCTGTCAGTCTCTCAATTTAACGCTTTTTAGACGACAATATTTCTAATCATGCATCAGTCTAAGAAGATGTGTTTTGCAGTCACTTTCTTCGAATTTGACATTAACACACAAGTTTATTTTAAAAAATAGTAACTTGAAAATGTTTTCTTAACACTTGCCATATCAGAATCCATTTTTATTTATAAGCACACGCATGCTTAGACATCATCTACCTATAATCTTTATAATACAAATTTGCTACATTCGAAATCTATTACTGTAAAAACTAAGACACAAATGTTGAACCACTGCTTGATTTATTGACTGACTGACTGACTTGCTGGTGCAGATTAGCTGAAGACAAAGTGAGTCGAAGTGACTATTTAAGTACAATCAAACTTGCCATTAAACTCACATCTCATGACACAAGCAAATTTGTGTGCATTAAATGCACTACCTCTGATATGAGTTAATAAATAATTGGAATCAATCAGAACTAAGTTAAGAGAATATGACTACAATTAACCACCAATATAGGAAAACTACAAGGCAGATAAAGAATTTATGGAATGTTGAATATGATTACCAGAATCTATAACACCCTTTGCCATTGCTTGGGCTACTTTCCCAGCACCTATGAAACCGATCCGCATTCTGCTGCTTTCTGCAAAAAAAGCAAGAAAACTGTTAATTCATGTAACATCAGCTCTGTGTGAAACACCTGCTGTGAGGAAAATCTGCTATATAATTACATCCAGAAATATTAAGCGTCTATAATGGAAACCACACAATTTTTTACTTACAAACCCTGACTTTATATGCCTGATATAAGACGTGAAAAGAAGGTAGTCTGGAGACCACTTTTTTACACATCTGATCATTCAGGACTGTGCTCCTTTTCAGATGACTTCGAGACATACAAATATATATATAGTTCAGAGTCTTTTAAGGACATATGTAAGAGCACGTTAATTGGAAAACTGGATGTGAAAAATATGACGTAGACTATAGAGCCAAAACATCACATGCTAAAATGTACAGAGGAGATAGTGTAAAAATGATACCAAGTTTGATTTTACTGAACAAAAAGTTTAACAATACAAATAAAGAACTTCTCAAGGCCAATTTTTTCGATTTTGAAAATACTTAAAATGGTAACATTGTGAAACTATGTAAGTCACTGAGGTATGTAATTTACAAGAAAATGGTGGCAAGTTTCATTTATTTGCACATTTAAAAATGACGTAAGGAAAAATGTGTTGAACAAACTGATATGATTTGATGTCTTGGCTGACAAACTATATGTGTAATAGTTGGAATTTGTTTTAAAAGCTCTGTTTTGTTGTACTTTGTAAGTGAATGTATTTACTGTATTACAAACATTCTTATTGTGTATTGTAAGTCTCTCTTATCCCAAAGGAGGTCACTAAAAGAACAAGTTCGTATTGTATACGTACACGAATGAATGCTATGAATGTTACTGTGTACACATGTAAAGTCTTGAATGCCATCACACGAAACACGCAAATGAACTATGATGCAACTCACATTATGTAAAATATATAGGAATCATATAATTAATATAATAGTAAAGAAACAATGCAATAGCCTCATTATTATACAGATTAGAGCATTTTTTATCACGACGATTCAAGAAGTTACACCTATTTACAATGGCTAACTGACGCACAAGTTACAGAAAGATCTAATTGAAACACACGATAATTTATGATCTTAAAGTCAGCTAGTTCACAAAGATGAGGTCAGAAGTATCACTAGTTGTCATTGCGACATTGCATTTTATAAATGTATTTTAATTTTTTTTGTATTTCACACTGGTATCAAATGAAAGCAAATCAAAATAATATAAAAAGCGTGCATTGAATGACAAATCCCAGGAAGTAGGTTTACCCCAATGACGGTACAGTACTGACAACAGTCACAAGACACAAAAAAATTACAGACGGTAGACCTACGCTAAAGAAAGTCATACTGAGTGAATACTAGTCAGAAGACAAGCATTTATAGTAAAGTAGCTAGACAAAAATTTATATCTGATCCGAAATCTCGAACCGGTCCTGCGTTAGTATCTAGAATTGTTAAGAAACCTTAGTGCCGTGCTTGCATTAGACGCATAACCCAAAAGCCAGATGAAAATCCTGAAAATTATAATTAAAACCCAAAATAATTAAGCTTAAGAAACAAAATACCAATGATATTATTGTGGCAAAACGTTCACAAAATTTGACGTGATTTTCATACGCGCGCTGCCATCAATGTTGTTAGGATAAACTTGGCCGCCGGTTTCGATATTTAATATGCTAACAATCTTGTGCTTCGTGTGTCGTGTGCACAGGGACCACAGTCATACGTGTGTTATCCTAGCTATTGAAAAAATTGATCCGCGAGCCGTTATCTAATTACGGTTTTAAAATTGTAGGTATTAACGAGATAATCTGGTGACTTAAATTTTACTGCTAACCAATAATTTCATCAACAACCAACTCTACGTAATCATAATGAAATGTAAAAACAAGATTAATTTTATCATAATTATATAAACACAATTATTTAGTTAATGCACATTGTACAATTACTGAAAAAATACTTTTGAAGCTACTTATAGCTAGGGGTGAGCACCGAACGTTCGAATCGAATTCGATTCGAACGAGTTTTTTGTTTCGAATTCGATTCGAACCTAAAATTATAGATTCGAATAATTCAGAACTTCAATCACATACGTTCTATATCATAAACAACATGCAATTAACATAATTTAGCTGTGATTTCTGTGCATAATTTTAAGCAAAACGTCAGTGGTTTACTACAGAACAAAATCGAGTAATATGCATGATCTTTTTTGTAAGATTAATTTTTAGTGGTGGTTCAAGAACATGTTTGAAAATCTTTCAAACTCAATTCCAATTCGAAATTAAAAAGTTCGGTTGATTCGAATCTCACAGATTTGATTCGATTTCACTTTCTGGTAGGGAATGCTCACCCCTACTTATAGCACACCATCTACAAGAACACATTTTTTACTTGGAAGTCATTTATTTTACATAACAGTCTATCACCCACACAATTGCAATATGTCTAATATCAATCCTTACAAATATAACAGCAAGTAAAAAAGAATAAAAATTAAATACCTGCTTAAATTAAAATCTAATATGAGTCAAGAATGAATGATAAATTTCAAATTAGAATATACTGTACTATTATGTGTAACTTTCACTAAGAAGAAAACGCAACATTACTGTTCCTTTAATAATATAAGTTCTTCCTTGATTAACACAGTTATGAATAGAAACTATTCTTAATTCCATATTTATATGTATTAATTACATATCAAACATCAGTAGCTCACGTATCATCATTAGATTTTATAGTATAGTTTCTTTTTTCTGAATATGACTTAAGTACAGTATTGACTTCATACTCATTCCTAATTTTATCAAACATAAAGGCAAAAAAGTACAAAAGATTGTCATACTGTCCTTCGTAATTACAACAGAGAATTGTCTCATGGTACTCTACCAGGAAATAGTAAACTGCTTCAATTGTAGCCAAGTAGCTGTCATTCTGACGCTGGTATCTCCAGAACAGTGTACGATGCTTGCACAATTTTATCTTCGTCAGATCTACAATTTGTTTCAAACAAAACAAAAATGAAATACTTGAAATGATAAACAATTGTAAAGTTGAAATGATAAACAATTAGTTAGAAAATATTTAACGTAGAAATTTAAAATAGAACGGAAAAGGTAAATTTTCTAAGGAATACTAGCTCTTAGTTTTACTTTATAATGATGTTTTTTTCCTTTTGTGTTTTTCCTCTTTTTCTCCTCCTCTCCTGTACCCACCTTCTGTGTAAACGCTTCCTCTCCACAATTTCATACTCACTCAGGTTCTCTCTCTGTCTTACTTACCCGATACCTCTCAGGTCTTCTTTCCTTTTCAATCCCTGCCTCTTCTGTCTACGTCATTTTCCTACTTGCCACCATTACCTTGCCTTGCCTTGCCCCCTCTCTCCCTCCCCCTCTCTTTATCTCTACCTCTATCTATATAGCTATCCAGTTTCTATCTATTTGTTTGCCTGTCTGTCTATCTATCCATCCATTCATCCATCCATCCATCCATCCAGCCAGCCAGCCAGCCAGCCAGCCATCCTCCATCCATCCATCCATCCATCCATCCATCCATCCATCCATCCATCCATCCATCCATCCATCTTCAGTGTGAAATACTTCTTTGCACATTAAATTTTACTGTATTATTTGCTATTAAAAATGGAATAAGACACTTTCTGACCTTTAAGTCGTTCATCTGTGCATATACTCTTCACCTGATTCCATGTGCTGTCAATGAACAAAACCCTTTCAAATTTGCTACTCACACAAGCAAATGTGTCATGTCTCTCAAGCTTTAGCTTTTTATGTGGCACAGAAAAATCATCAGAAACAGTACCTTTAGTAACACTATTTTTCACATATAAATTGTTGCTGTTAATAGTTCCATGTTCTGTATTAGACGTTCTACAAAGAATACTTGACGTGTTGCCATCATCGTCTTTTAATGAGTTTGCACCTTCAAGCACTTGACTGTCAGTTTTTCCATTGGAACAAACTATCTGTTCTGCATTAACAGGTAAAAATCCATTTGCGACAGTCTCACCATTCACTCCCTTGACACATTTGTTAGCTGAAGTCATAGTAAGAGTTTGACTGACATCTACTTGAGTTCTGGCAATGTTTGCTGCTAACTGTTCCATTGTAATGGAATCATTTTCAGGAAATACGAGCAAAACCTAAAAAGTATATATGCTAGTATAAAGCATAATATTAAAAACAATTTTTATTTTAAGTCAAATTTTAGATCAACACATACTATTACTATTACACACACATATATGCCTATAAAACATGTATTGCCAAACATTTTAACAATGACTAATATATGCACAATTACTTTAATAAATCTGAGTATATGAACAAAGAACCAGCAATTACCCAGCTATTAAAATAAACCTACAATCTCCTGTCCTGTAAATACTACTGCATGTATAATATAATGGTCCCATGTTTTCTTGTTATTTTGTTAAAATAATATCACACAATAAAATAAATGAGCTAAATATGTGTAAGACTTTAATAAACTATGCTAAAAAACCAGTATGCAAGGCCAAAAAAATACAGTTGGTGAAAATTGAAAAACTAACATTAATTGCCACTTTCGACACGAGATCTAATGCATTGAGAAAGTATAACTCCAAAAAAATTGACCACAATTTGCTTAGCTCTAAGAAAGTATTACTTTTTCAATTTTTGATCTTATTTAAAATCAACATACAGCACAAATGGATGTACATTGCATATTTAACTCCCTAAGATCAGCACAGTATTACAGTATTCTAGTGCAAAGTTTTGTCAGTGCTTTTTTTAGGTTTACCTCCAAAATGGATTAGAAAATTTAGAAATCATTTATATTATGAAACCTTAAGTAAATAATGTATGAACTACGTACTTTGTTTTTATCCTGGAATTCTGGTATACAAGGGTAAGTATAAACCGTTACATCATCTGGTGCAAGAACAGCTGCATGAACAGCAGTACTTTTTCCTTCCACTTCTCGGGGATGCTTTATGATGTCGATCTTTAAAGGCAACTGTGTAATGACAAAATACAAGGTTATACAATAAATACTTAAAAGATTGATCAACTGTCACAGATCAACTAAAAAAACAACAGAATAAACAAAAGAAATGGCTGAAAATTGAAAGAAAACTAATAAAAATTAGATCACTCTGCTGCTTTGAAGTACGCTGGTCATATGCGCCGACGATATCTCAGTACAGATAATTTAACTATGACTGTAAAATGCGCAATTAAATGATTTCTGACATCTGAAATAAATTTCCTGACTGCTTTTAGAGAATCACCAATTAAGAAATTTGGTTACAAGGTCCTATTGTCTAAATAAACATACTTTATTATTCTAATAATAGTCTCAAAGAATAGATAAATATACATCTTAAAATGCAGCAACATGCTGAAAATTTTACATGACAAATATTATTGCAAATTTACAAAAAGATATGATAATGTATTAACTTGCGGCTCATAAGAATTGTGGTATCCATAGTGCAATGTATAATTGTTACTTGGCAAAAACTAGTGGAATGCAATAATCAACATTTACTGACATTGTTTACAATTATTTTCAACGGAAATTAATTAATAATCCTTCATATATTCACGACTGATGCCAAATATGTTTACTGTGCATGGCTATGTTGTACATGGCACTGTATTAGACTTGTTTTTGTAGTATCCATAGATTTACAGTTTTATATAAATCAAAGTGTCTCATTAGTTTTCTGTCAAAAATTGCAAACACGTTGATCGTCAAGCTGATCACCACTGTTATACTACAACTGTAATCTAGCAGAATATCTTCGCGATACTCTTGCATGCACACTTACAAATCACACACATGCACACATACAGTAGATTACAATAAAATGTTAAGAAGCCCAATTCACAACAATTCAACAACAAGTATACTAAGCTTACTGCGCTAAATATAGTGTTACGACAAGTTTTATGATGTCACATTGAGACATAAGAATGGTTAGGTACATAGCACGACTTCATTTCTTTGTAACTAAGTAACAATTGAAGTTTTATTTCATATTCTCAATGCAGAAAAATTTAGTTGTTATTAATTTAATGTCAAAAATGGTTAGGCATTACCAAACTGACGAGCAGGTTCTGTCTTACAACTCTAAACCTGCCAGAATATTTTTGTCATATATTTCATTTCAAATAATCCAGAAGTACTGTCACTTTTTTAACTGTAAATAACGAAAGTTTGCATTATCGAGACAAATTTTTGCCGCAGTTTGAGCACTAGAATTCTGTTAGATAAAATGATACTTTATAAGGAAGCCAGACATCATATGCAAATATATGCTACATCTATTACATCAGGCTGTGGGCACGCTTTGTGATTTATTGCTGTCATTGTAAACGACCGGAAAATTACAAAAATTACATTTAATTTTAATTAGCTTTCTAATCTGTAAAATCACTATTGCTGTAATAGATGAATTCTATCTACCTGTTACCTATTCTAAAAATGGGCTTAGCCCAATAGTTTTGCTCTCATTTTACTTCATTCTGTTTTCACTGGTTGGCTATTACAAGACCTTATACACAAATATCTTTTTACCTATATTTTTGTTGAAACTTCTACACAAGTAAATATTTAAAGTGTATTTTACTGTTATACATTCGTATAACACCTACATAAAATTAAGCCTATCTTGTCTGTCAAAATTCCACTGTATTACATGCCAGTTAATTGTGTTAAGCAACCTCTTCACCGGTACTTATTTGTGATATCAACATGCCTACAAACTAATTTTTGTGCTACCAGTTCACAATTTATAACTCCCAGAAAAAAAGTTCATACTTCTACATTTCCAATGGATAGCATGGATTCATTTGATGATGACGCATTTAGCACTGCAGTTTACTGGAATGCATTAGTGTAGTAAGCTAGGATTTGCAGTAACTATCATTACAATACTAAACCACAACACATATACTTGTGTACCTTAACGGTAGGTAATTTACCCTGCAGCTCTTCAACAGGCAAATAGCAACTATAGCAGTAATGCATCCGTGATCGGCGACACTTAGTACATTTGCTTCTTTTGCTAACTTGTTGAAGAGTGTCAAAAGATGCAATTTTAAGATGACTGAAAGGAGATTCTGAACTGTCTAAAGATGACGTCCCACTCATTTTTCAATCTGAAAAACAACAGTAACATTGCCATTAAAAAATTGCCTTGTAATTGTCTTCTTCTGGTATGTTTTAGGTGCAGTGGTTTTGGTTTATACTTATATTTTGATGATTAAATTTTATATATTAGTATCTGTTACAGGACTTATGAAACTGAACTAAAATTTGGTTCTCTTAAAATATTATACAAAGATTACCTAAATCCACAATTCACTATCAATGTATTGTGCAGTGATATGATCAACAAAGCTTACATAACTGGTTCACTAAAGTTCAAGACCATACCGTTCGTGTTGCAAAAATTGTCAGTCAAAGAAGTTGTATTATTAGGAGGTCAACTGAATACTGTGAGTCATTTGTAGGTCTATCTGGCAGTGTTTTCCTTTTGAGGGGCACTATCACACCTGCACCCAATCACGGGTACTATTTTGAATTTAGAGGTGCCATGTAGTATGCATCCTCTTGCAAAATCACAAGATGCTATAGTTCCAAGTGATTGTTAGAGTCACCAACCAGTGAAAGCAAGTGAAAATTCACTGTTTGGAAAGTAATTAAGTAAAACCCTCAACTAATAAATGACTTAGAAAACGAATAAAAGATAAAATCGGCTTTTCTTGAGGGATTTCTTAGAAACTCTAATGCCAGAACACTGCCACTATTGGTACCAGAATAAGGCACTCTCTTACTGGATGCTCTGTGGCATTCTCAGTCAATCGCCTTGCTACTCAGCACTCACATACTATCCCACAATACTGTTTCAGTTGTGCTTCAGCACTCCATGGTCTAGCAGAAGATAAAAATAATTATGTGTAAGTTGTAGGGCGACGAGTAACCCACTAGCCGAAGTAGGACACTTCCGGCAAAACACCATGTGCTAAATTTGCGGAAAAGCAGTGTCGTAGATGGGTAGCCCAAGTACGACACTAGCGATTTTTATCAAGAATCGAGATTTATGACATACAAAAACATACAATACAATTAAATTTGTTTTAGAAAAAAAGCAACTTTATAATAATGATGGATAGTCCTTGACAATTTACAAATGTCTTTTTTACAACAATATCATCACTATTATTTGCTCCATTAATATCATCATAACAGTAAACTAAGTGTCTAATGCTTTAAAGAGAGAAACTATGCAGGGCACATAACTCGCTAACCCGTTTACTTAGTAGAAAGCAATTATTTGTCCAGGTGGGAGTGAAAAGGATCACTTGTATGTGAAGCAAAGCAAAAATAAAAAATGATATATCTTAAACAAATGTTGGATCGCCTAAAAAGTTGGCTTATTTCACTTCAAAGAAGATTAATAGTGGCAAATATGAATTCTTCCAGCTCAGAATAAAATTCTTTTATTTTATCAGATGTATAATAAATTATTCAACGTATATTGACATTTTTAATTATTATTATTCCATAAACAAGGACAACGGACGGTGCCAGTATGCTTAACAACTCAATTCGCGACCTGTTTCTAGTGTCCTACTTAGGCAGCCCATGTGCGATGCGTCCTACTTGGGCTAGCCCATGTATGCCAATTGTCCTACATCGTCCTACTTATACCCTTGTTAATAATGGAATTATACAGGCTACTCTAATAATTTCTCATTGTCAAAATTATAATTAGTATAATCTACTACATTTGCATTAAAACAAGTTAAACACTTGCACTAATTAAACCAGGAATTGGCAAACCAATACAGTAAATATTATTGTAGTAATTTAATAAAATGAATGGGAATTGTTTAGAAAGTTATTTTTGCCATTTATGGCCTAGCCATGAATTTTCATTTGTGAATTTTAGCGTGTTCCATTACATTATTGGGCTCAACCCCCTAAATTAATAACTAAAATCTGGACCCGAATTTCTGGACCCAATATTTTAAATTACAGTATTTTGTTTGTTGGTGTAGAATATGATGCTAGAGGTGAACATAATGTCTAGAATACACTCCCATACTTTATAGTATTCTGCACCTCAGTTATGCTAGAGTAACTATGATAAAACAAAATTGTACAATGTTTAATATATCAGGTCACACAAGATCATTACAAGTATGCTGTGTTAAAATAAGGCTATCACAGTAATGCAATGATTCAGTGACTGAATCTACAAGAGCAAGAAAGAAAAAAGAGCATGTTAAGCACTCACTTCGAAAATTTCAAGAAAACTTTTTAGTACCCCCGGAAAAAATTGCCCTATTTGAATAAGCATTGCTGCCTCTTTGCAAAACTGTAACTAAACCACTGTTGGGGTATGCTGTTGTTGTTTAAAGCCCACGGAGAAGTGATGGAAAAGGTCCAAAAATGTTTTTCGCCAAATATGTTGATTTAAACAATATACCTTAGAACAGCGCGTGATACAAATGACCTTGTATAGGTGTTTAAGATAATGAACGAAGATATGGTGTTAGACCTGGATGAGTTCACTGAAAATTCTCACAGAGAATAAAACTGAAGAGCTTCACATAACACGCCATGGTGATGAATCATGGAAAAAATGCAAACACGTCGGTAGCTTGCTTGCATGATCAGGGCACCTGCAAAACAAGACAAGAAGGGCGGAAATCTTGCATGTTTGCGTTTGCATGTTTATTCCGGCTTTTCCAGACGAAGGAAGGAGACGTGAAAAACCCCAATCGCGAAGTTTTTATATCTTACCTCTTTCGTTTTTATTTATCTTCGTGCAGTTAAAAGTCAAGGCATTTGCGTTTTGTTGAAGCCACTGATACTCATAATTCATTTGTCACTTCAAATTAGGGGTGAGCATTAAAGCTAATTCGAATCGAATTTGTGACTTTCGAATCCTAATCGAACCGAACTTCGGTATTTCGCATTCGAGTTGAGATTGAAAGATTTTTGAACCACCAGTAAAAATTAGTCTTACAAAGTCATGCACATTACTTGATTTTGGTCTGTAGTAAAACCACTATTAGTTTGTTTAAAATTGTGCACAGAAATCACAGCTAAATTATGCTGATTGCTTGGCGTTTTAATTGTTTTAATGATAAAGGGCACATATGATTGAAGTGCTGAATCATTGAAATCTATAGTTTCAGATGCGAATCAAATTTGACATAAAAAAACTCGTTCGAATTCGATTCAGAAGTTCAAACTCGAATGTTCGATGCTCACCCTTACTTCAGATTTTACTGCTTCCAAATTAAGCTCCAACCTTGCAACAGAACTCTGGGAAAGAATATCTGCAATGGCTCAAGGAGCCAGGACGTAGGACTGGTTAGCCTAAATTACAGGCGACACAAGTATGGCAAGACACAGTGTGCATATATAGATCAAACGACAGGCATATAATATAAGAAACAGGACACAAAAAGAACAAGAGGACACGCATTTAAATTTCTTAAAATGAGCTTGTATGGAAGATAGAGCAAAAGTCATGGTCATCAATGCCACTGCTCTTCATAGAGAACCTCTTCACTGCAGTGACATACAGGTAAATCATTACGATCAGTACATCTGTTTAGGCTCCTGAAAGTAGTGGATGGAAAAAACATTGTACACAGAAGTTTAAGCATAAACGTTGAATTATATGCACCCTTTATACAAAGGAATTTTGCATGCACGTTCTGGATTTAAAGACTAGTATTAGTCTTAAGGAGTGTTGTTACTTCATACACTATGTACTGATGTAAGGCATGGTTAACTGAAAATCTGAAAGTGGTGACAACACTTGACTGATCCAGCTAACTTGATGACCAATTGGTCTTTGATTATTTGTTCTCCTGCACACTCCTAACGCTATCCTTAAACAGGATTTTATCCTGCTTAATTAAAAACTATATATGTATAACAATAATAGTCAATTTGCATTCTGTTGTAAATGAGGAGATAAAAAATATCTATATCTATGTTTAAAGAATTGTTTCTCAGTTAGACAATCTGCACAAAATGATCTCTGATACTTGAAATCAGACTTCCATCATTATTAGTATAATTATGGACATATTGCTTGGTAATGATTACCTACAATGTCACTAGTTATAATAAATGAATCATGATAATGATGTGACAACAGTTGCAGATGAAAAGATGAATGATAAAAATGTTCTTAAGTGACTTGCCTGTTTCTATTTAAATTGTAACTTCTACAGCATCTCCAACATGGTATCATACAGTGGATGGCAATACGCAAGAAACAGAACTTCGGAAGGTGGCATTTTTGGACTGTTGTCAGTGACGCGCAACAACTCGTTGAAAAGGTACATATTTTAGCGAAGAATTTCTATATTTAACATTTGTTGGAGTATTCTACTTTTCTTTCTGTCTGCATAATGTTGTGGCGAAAGGAGAATTTAAGAGATGGAACTTTCAATTGTAGAGGACTTAAATCTGATATTAAACAAAGTCATTTAGCTGATGATATGGAATCTTATCAATCAGATGTAACAGATGTACTGTCAGTCCAAAGAACACATTTAACTGGAATAATTACGCTTAAATGAATAATCATTGTCAAACAGGAGTTTAAATCTAGATTTCAAGAGTCGACTGAAAGGATTTGTATGCTAAATTGAGTACGCGAGTAAAAAAATTAAGTTTGCGGCCATAATGTATTTGAGCAAATCAAATCAATTCAATTCAGTTTATTTTTTCAACAGTTAAAATTCGATGTGAGCAAGCAAACTTGAATTGACACCAAGGTGATAGCTAAGATTTTGCATGTTGCTGGTTGCTTAATCGGTTAGATGCGCTAAGAGTCTTAATTTTGAGTTTTTTGTGCCTTTGTTTGCGCATAAGCACGAAAATATAACAAAGTAAAATGCGTCTTATTATTTTGGACAATTATGATAAAGTCAGTGACTGGACAGCGCGATACATCATGCGCAGAATTCATGTTTTTAAGCCTGGGCCAAACAAGTATTTTACTCTTGGATTGCCAACAGGTAGCACACCCAAGGGGACATACGAAAAATTTATTGAGTTTCACAAAGCCGGAAAATTGTCATTTAGGTACGTTAAGACATTCAATATGGACGAGTATGTAGGATTACCTCGAGATCATCCAGAAAGTTATCATTCATACATGTGGAACAACCTATTCAAGCATATCGATATTTTACCAGAGAATGTGCATATTTTGGATGGGAATGCAGCTGACCTAGTTCAGGAGTGTGTCCAGTTTGAAGAAAAAATTAAGCAAGCAGGAGGCATCGAACTGTTTCTTGGAGGAATCGGACCAGATGGCCACATAGCTTTCAATGAACCCGGTTCAAGTCTGGTGTCTCGGACAAGAGTTAAAACATTAGCACAAGATACCATTGTTGCAAACGCCAGATTTTTTGGCAATGATCTAAGTAAAGTCCCGACAATGGCGCTTACTGTTGGCGTACAGACAGTTATGGATGCCAATGAGGTTGTAATTCTCATTACAGGGCCTCATAAGGCATTTGCCTTACATAAAGCCATAGAGGAAGGAGTTAATCATATGTGGACAGTATCTGCATTTCAACAGCATCGTCACACGTTATTCATATGTGATGAAGATGCTACTCTTGAACTTAGAGTTAAAACTGTGAAGTATTTCAAAGGCTTAATGCACGTGCACAATAAACTGATAGAAGATCCTGAAGAATACATAAAGGAAAATGATGACAATGATGAGCAAAAAGGAGGAACGAAGCGAGCGCGCATTCAGTTGGAATCGCGATAGTTAAAATTTCAAAAGTTGTAATCTCAAAGGAACAGTTTTTTCTCAAATCACTTTCAAAGTGAAATTTAAAAATTTGTCACATCCATTATTTGATGTTATATTTGACTGCTTATTTGTTCCTCGAGTCATGCTACTGAACAGTAACTATTAACAAGTGCTCGGTTAACTATGTCTGGTTTGAATTTATTATGCTAGCTACTATCCTTTATGTACTTATTTGCTGCTGGATAGAATCTACAAAAATTTTGAGGCAGGTTACGCAGAGAAATGTAAAAGAACAAGTTAATGCATGCATTATGGACTTTAATTTTAGTTAAGGTTTATATATCTGTATTGTGACATGTATAATATGTTGTATCTATGTTTCATACTGAAGTTAGCTAATAAATGTATTTTCAGTATAATTTTATGAGCATTTTTGAAACCACATTTGTGTTTTGAAATGAAATATAATAATTATTTGACAAACACTTAATATAAACCTATTTTAAAGTACCCTAAATTGGAAATGATTTATTTCAGTTTTGGACTAGATTTCCTGCTTTACAAACTTAGGTTCATTACCAGCTATGATGATTAAAAGTATTTGATGCTTAAATAATTTACTGTGGACAGTTCTCAAAGGTAGATTGTAGCTATTAAAATGAATAGGCTAAACTCCTTCCCAATGGGTACATACATTTACATAAAATCAAAACCTTATTAACTAAACTTTCCTCTCTCTCCAAATTCAATGAAATTTGGAAAAGTAACAACCAACATACAAGTAAATCATATAAGAACAAGGCAAGTTCTATTGTTTTCTCTGTATGTAAACAAGTTTTTGCTAACTGATTGATAAAAATTTTGCCTTGCACTTGTGCTAGACAGTTACCCAGCATTGGTTGATCTACCCTGCTGTGCTCCTTAGCTCAGGCTATTATTGGCACGCTAAGGTAATTTTTTTGCACCTGGGGGTGTATTCACAGAAAATAACAGCAGCCAGCGCTGAACACTTATGTAAGCAGATTTGGTGTTTCCTTTTAAGTTATAGCGGTGAAATGAATCTGAAAAGAGTTATGGCGGTAAAGAGGGTGATATGAATCTGTTTACCTTCATTAATAAGTGAGGAGAAATATTGTCATCTGGCACCTGTGTACATGGTAGCAAGTTGATATGATTCGTTTTGTTGCTTTGGAAGCTATTGTTGAAAATCTTTATGAACTAAAAATCAAGAAAATTTCTTGACCTGGAAATGTATAGGAAATTTTGCAAAATAAAAGAGTGACACAGTCCTATTAATGACAAAGGCAACATTTATTCACAATCGCTCTGACTTGCTCATTTAAAGGACAAATAAAGGATAGTGGCCATTTAGCGATTTACACTTGCAACAATACAGATTAAGATGCAAGGCACAAATGACGAACAAATATGTAGAGTATACGTTCTGGTATTGGTAGCCACCAGTCTCTTACACAAGATTTGCTGTCACTAAACGTATGTAATCAGCATGAAGTAATTTTCAGGCCGTTTGCCAAGAAACATGGAACAAATGGATTCTATCACTTAATTTTATAACAATTCAGTGTGCATGTCGTATGTTGCACACGGAACAATCATATTATGTAAGTTTAGGAAGTGATGGATGATTTGTCAGGACAGTGAGCCTTGTTGCAGCTGGTTTTGCAGTCAGGGTCGCCAGTGCTGAAGTTCAGGCCATAAACTTCTTTCCATACTTCAGGACATTTTATTGGCTATGTGATTCTGTCCTATTATGTCCTTTTTGAGAAAAACCGTTGAGCTAACTTGAAGTGAATGAGCTATATCGAAGTATCAATAAAGCGGATTTGTTCCTGTTTACCACTTGAATCTATCAATATACTTGAAGTTGTGGGATACGTTGTAGAACATAATTACAACGTATCCCTCAGAATATTGATATACTCAAAAGACATGCAAGAACAAAACACTTTTTCTTTGATATGGCTCATTCATTCAAATCACATCAACAGTCATTCTCAAAAGGTATAATAATTTAATTGGACACAAACACGATATCAAATGCGCTAAAAAAATTCCAGCATAATAAATTAGCAAAATTTTAGCATTTTTATGCTTAGTAAATTATACTTGTCTGCAATCGGCTACATTGGGACTGGAAATCATATAAGACTGATAAGCGATCGCATAACGACCGGTAAATATGGCCTTCTTTAGTGGAATGGTTGTTAAGAGTTTTGTAGGTTTTTTGCTAATATTAAATACTTTTGCAAATAGACTGGACGACGACAAAACAAAGAAATTTCCAAAAGTGGGTTAGTACTAACTTTAACACTGAAGTACACTTTTTTACCTCTTTCTTGCAAACAAGAAAATGACAACTCAGTACGGCTTTGAATGTGAAGAAATAAAGCGAGAAATATCCGATGAGATTAAACTATCGGTAGATGATATGTGTAGCAGCGATATAAGTAAACTCCAAGGTGTAGCGAAATATGTATGACGAAGCACGAACAAATTGGTGAAGAGCTGAATTAAAAAGAAGTCACTAGTATAAAAGAAACATAAAAATTAGAAGTTGCTAAAAATACAGTGAAATTTGATCTTTCAAACTAAGCGTTGCTCATCTATTGATGAAGTGGATCTAGTGAAATCACATTAACCACACAGTGGCACTTTAGTGATGGTAAGGTGGATTTGCACAAAAAGTGAAAAATTTTCGTTTTTATTTTTTTATTTTTGTTAATGGTAAAATGTGTAGTCAATATAAAGTTGTCCTAAATTTTTCTGTAAATAATATGAATACTATTTTAAGAATTTTTTTTAATTGAGAATGGCTTGACATCAATTCAGTTAACTTTATATCAGTAAGCAAGTACAATGGCGTAATGGTGTACGAAATGATAATTACCGTAATTACAGTAATTGACAGTGCATGATACAAAGATCTGTGGATGTTGCTACTGATTTTCATACAGCAGCGGGCTCATAGAACTAAAAGAAAATAACTTGTGTGAACCCACTGAAGTGTGAAAAAGGAAAGATTTGGGAGGACAGTTGGAAGAATTGAGTGAGTTAGTGAAGCAGAAAAGTATGCTACCAACAGGAAAGCATAGTTTGCTATGCATGAATGTTTTTTAATCTGCCAGTTCAAAATTATGAAATTACAGGCAAAACGGTACAAAATTTTAGTGTGGGAATTTTTTCTAAAATATGTAATCTAATCATATCATGAATTATCATTTTATAAATTTGTCGGCATTCATATTTTTTTATTACAGCTATTATTGGTGGTGGTCTTGGTGGTGCAGCTACTGCATATTTTCTACATGACATTTTCAATGGGAACGTTGAGATTGATGTGTGTGAACCAGGCGGCATTGGCGGTCGTTTAGCAACAGTAAAGATTGGCAACAATGTATATGAAGCTGGTGGAACAATGATTCATCCACGTAACCAGTATATGCAGACATTTGCAGACGATTTTAGTAAGTGTTTTGCTTTCATGACAGCTTTTGTTGATAGAGCAACTTTAGATTGCAATATTAGGTGTGCCGATTCAGTGGCAGTGCGCAGGGAATATCATTGGTGGTGTGTCCATGCTGAGTAGTTCCAATTGGCACTGACTATTAAATCAGTGCACTCATTAAATGTAGACATTATAGTTGTCTTATCTGACATAGTTTTAAGTGCTGTAATCTGTCCGTTTAAGGGAGCATTTTATTTAGGTTTTTTAGTAATTAGCAACAATACCTTGCAATTCATCAAATATGATAAACTTTGGCTTTGTCACTTGTGTGAATAAATTTAGCAGAATATTGTGGACAATGCTGCATTTAAGGTATAACATGTGAATTCGTTTAAGCTACAAATGGAATTATATGTTATGTTATGCTGTGCATTACAGATCTGAAAAAAAGAGCTCGTCCCTCATACAAGATGGCTTTATTTAATGGGGAAGAGGTTGTATTTAAAGAGAGCAGTTGGAACCTAGTGAATTTAGCACATATAATGTGGCGATATGGAATGAGCTCAATAAGATTGGAGTCCTGGTTACACACCATGCTAACTTTGTTTGACAGGTATTGTATTTGATGTGATACTGTGTTACAAGCTTAAATTTTGTACTAATTAAGACTGCATAAATTAGACACAACTTTCACTGTACATAAGTTCAACTTGACAGAAACAATATCAACAATATGATTCTGAATAACAGCTATGTTAGTAACACCCATAGTTGGAATTATATCAAGTGAATAATGCATCTGCTTGCTAAATGGGAGTTTGTGAGTTTGATTCCACATGCTTGTGTCATACCAGACTTTAAAAAGTGCTACCGGCTGTTGCATTGCTTGGCACGTAGTATGAAGAATAAAAGGGGGGATAATGATAATCTGTGTTATGTTGGTGTAGTTTATTATTTATTTCGTTGGCAAGAGTTGCTTCTAAGTTCTTGTTAATTGTTGACCCTAATGCCGACTTTAAATAAAGACTATTTGTATTGTTACATAAGATAAAAGCTTACTTTCAAGATATGTATGTTTTGTGTACGGTATGGTATGTGTGATTGAAAAGCTATTAAGTGTGGTGTTTGTAATTTTGTAAAAAAAGGGCTTCAGCTAAGTTTGTTATTTTCCAATGACTAGTAATGTACTAGGTCGTGCATAGCTTGTGTGTGTTTCTGATATTCTTTTTCATTAGGCTTGTTTACTTTGTCACTGAAGAACTGTGCGTGCAATTCTGGTCGAGTTGCAGCCTTAAGGTTTTTCATTAACCAACACTGTCAAAAGTAAGGCACATTTGGACAAAACAATTTATTAGTGTAATCATAAGCAAAACACAAGGTTTTTATGTGAGATGAACTGCCGGTTTTCAGTGGCTGAAGTATCTGCTCTTCGCACAAATAGTTTCTTATGAAAACAAATATACTTAAACTCTGTCATAGTTAATCTCCGAAGCTGTGACAAACGTTGGTTGAGATTCATTTTTTCAAATCAGAGTTGCTTCAGTCACTGCAACATAAAAGCTTATGTAATTTGATAGGTGTCACTTGAAATACTTCAAGTGTGTGCTTACAGTTGTGTGCTTTTGTAGGATATACTCCCATCAGAAACATGGGTATGCCTTCTCCGACGTGAAACAACTGTTGAGCAGTATGCATCCACAATTTTACAACATGACAACGTATACCTCAAAAACCTTACTCAAGGACAAGGGAATGTCTTCACTGTTTGTGGATGAATTTGTGTTAGCAGCCATTCGAACCAACTACGGTCAAGATACATTTATTAATAGTTTTGTGGGTAAGTGATCATAAACATACCAAAATTTTCAAACTGAAGGCAAGTTTTCTTTCATAGTTATAGTATTTCTTAATAGTGAACTTTTAATGCAATCAGAATAAATATTTTATATAACTATTTAGAACTGCAGACGTAAGCCTCAATTTATCCCTTCAGGAAATTATTATATCATTATCATGAAAGTCACTTATTATAAAATAGGTTAATGTTAGAGCATTAAAAGTATAGGTAAGCATGTAATTGTTACCACAATTTTCAGGCTTTGTCTCGATGGCTGGAGTTGAAAAAGGCTTGTGGGCAGTAGAAAATGGTAATAATCAAATTCCCAAACTGTTAATAGAAAAGTCTGGAGCAAAAGTTATCTTGGAAAAAGTAACAAAGATAGAACTGAAAGATGACGATAAGTGGAGAAGTCTGTATACTCTTACAACGACAGATAATACTGGAGTAGTGAATACTAATGAATACGATCAAGTTATTATTGCTACACCACTCACTGATGACATGTCCAACATAGAATTTGATGAAAAGTTTAGGCCACCGATTAAAAAAGATCCGGGATCATATCACAGGACAGTGGTTACTTTTGTCCAAGGATGGCTGAATAAAACGAATTTAGGCTGTGATTTATCCGAGAAGTCTTGCAAGGATGTTGAATTGTTTCTTACTTGTAACAAGAGCTTGTTCTATAGTTCTGTCGGTCGACAAGTTCCAATCAACTACGACCCTTCTAATCCCATAGACACACCAGTGTACAAAGTATTTTCAAAGGAGCCATTATCAAAAGACCAATTGGATTTCCTTTTTACCAGCTTTGACACGGCAAAAACTATAGATACGAAAGCTTATCCTAAATACCAACCACCAGAATTTCTTCCACAGTTTGTTCTACACCGTAACATGTTTTATGTTAATGCAATCGAAAGAGCAGCAAGCGCTATGGAAATGGTCGCTATTGGAGCCAAGAATGTGGCATTGCTTTCTTACTATAACTGGAAGCGAGGGCTGGGAAAAGTTGACGTAAGATTTACACACGATCACACACATACAGAATTGTGATAGGCTACAAATAAGTTTGCATTTTTGTTTTTTAGATACTTTATGTATGTGCCAATTTACTGCCAAACTATGGATAATATTCATCAAATTGACAACCGTATACATTTTAATTTATAATAGATGGAGATGATTTATAGAGGCTTAGTAATTTATGTATTTAACTTTATTTTTTGTTTATAAATTAGAAAAAATTATGTAATAAAGTATCATGTAATTTATCATATAATTTATTGAATTTAATAGCTGCCAATATTTGTTGTATCTGGAGTTCATCAGAGTTTGTCAGATCACTAGAAATGCAACACATACACATAATTAGCAGATAACTATGTATAGGCAGAAGAGAAACAAACGTGCTAATGGAGTCAAGTCAGTTATGATTTTGTCATGTGTGACACAGGGGTTTGTAATGTGACTGTACATACTGTTGAATATGGTGAAGCCACATCACATAAATAATTGATCCTAAACAATGCAGTGATCATTTTTTTGAGTTACCTATATGGTTCGAGGGTAAAAGAGCTCTTTTTTAGTGGGAGAGAGCGGCTACCAGTTTGGCTACTGGACAAGCAGCCTAAACCCTCGCTACGCCACTGTTGGGATGTTTCATCAGTGAAACTGACGAACTTAATAAATGGCAATCACTGGACAGCATTATCAGCTATCTTTATTACGGGTATTAGTATTGTTTACTATTCACATTCTTATGGAACATTTCATTTCTTGACAAAATCTTGTTGTACGAATAGTGACTAGATTCAAAAACTGACATTTTCGCGACCATCATTATGCTGATCCTCAACAAGTTAAAAGTTAATAAGTATTCCTGGCCTGATTTTTAAATTACAACATTATCATTAAACATTTAGCAACAGACCAATTTGACTTCTGTCAGTGTGTACTAGCACACAGTGGAACAATCTGTAGTCTGGAAGCTATACTACGTGTAAATGATGTAACAGCACTCAGCATTTTCTGATGCGCTCTTAACTCAGTTATCAGCGAATGACCATGGCAATATCAAAATTGTCCAAATTTCGCAATACACTTTTGGAGATATGCGGACTTCCACTTGTTTATGCTGACCTGTAGATGACACTGTAAGCTGTTAGTACCGCACGTATCGCAAATCAGTGACAACCGCAAGCTTTGACGATCATGTTGCGATACAGTTTCATGATTACGTTTGCATTGTCGTTATAGTATAAAACTTGTATAGAAGTGAGGTTAGTGGGCACGCAGCACGGTTTAGGAACACTGTTTGGTTTCATTAGATGCACAAGTGTTTGTACTATAGCATGATTGCTGGCATTTAGTTGGTTATTCAATGGAAACGAACATTTTCCATAACAGTAGAAAGCATCGTAGCCATCGGGAGCGATAATCCAGTCCTGCAAGTAAAAAGAATATTTTATTTGCAAGTCAACAAAGTTTCTTATACCTAATAAAAATTGGGAATTTTGTGAATCTATTAAATTGATTTGTAATTTGCGAGTAAACCCTATTAAATTGATAAATTTTGTAACTGCGGGGAGATTCCAGTACTAGTATAGAATTTAGGAACTAATCTTGTGTTGTGTGAACGTAATCTTTAAAAAGTATAGCCTTTAGTAGGCTGGTAAGATTCCCAGTTTTATTTCACAGATTCAAGCGTTTTCAGTCATATACATATTCAATTTCCGGGGCAGAATATTATGAATACACACACTAATTAGGCACCGTTAAGTGCAATTACTGAGCACGCGAACATCTACTCACAATCTGTAAACTATGGCTCCCAATTCAATGCATTAACCTTCTAAGTTTGCAATTTTTTACTCAGTACAATTAAGTTCATTATTAGATAACTTGAACTTAATCTAGGGTATACCTTATGGCACAGAACACCAGAAAAAAGAAATTATAGAAACCTAGTAAAATGAAATCTTACCTCCCAACCTAAGTCTTTAAAGCTGACATATAATTCTCTTCGCTTGCAATTGCTACTGACCTTTTTAGCTGAAAGTATAAATTTAGTGATACCATTCAAAATTGGCTCACATTAATTGTACCACGAGAAAGTCACCTAAAACTCAAAGAGTTGTTCTATGTATTCAAGCATTATTCAACTTTTTTGTACTCTTGACAAATTCTGGTTGTAACAGTTGTTTCATTAAACTTTTTGGTACGAGTTGAATAAATGTATATATTCAACTCATTAGGTCATAGTGAAAAATGTTTTAATCTCATTTTTGAGCTGATGCACCGAAATTTTTATAAAAAAAAGTACAAAAGACATTCATGTCAATCTGCATCTTTCTGTAAATCTCTTACCATCCCAGTTTGCTCTATTGTTGTTAAATGATCGATCCTGACGTGGAGCACGTTTCTTGCGCGTCAGAACCTCCGGTGTGGTGAAGAACCCCACCATAAAAGGACGTTTTTCTTCTGGACCAAATCTTGTTACCAGTCCAGCTTCATGCGTTGGCAGTCTTCCTGTAAACAGCAAACTGATAATTAGATCTCAGATAATTCAGTTAAACATGATTCCACTGGAATTTATATGTACTATTACTCATTAGCAGCTTATAGTAAAGAGTAAATACATTAATGCAAATGTAACCAAACATCCTTCCCTTACCGCAGTAAGAAACAAATATTTCTATTCGTATCTCTAGTATTTTACTAAACAGTCATTTTTATATACTCAACCTACCCCCTTTCTCAAAACATTTTACTCTTGTCTGCCACCTATGCTCAAAGGTGTACGTTTTGTGATCAGTGAAACAAGGATTAGCAAATTGAAAAATACAAAAATAATCGAATAAACTGAAGATATTTTTCCATTCTTCATGGAAATGTTGTAATGGAGGGGCAAACATAATGCCTATAGAGAGTTCTACAAAGAAGCAGTAACGGGTAAAAGCTAAAAGAACATGAGTGTTTACAAATCTTGGAGCTTTAAATTAATAATCTATGTCAAAGATAATCATAATTCATTACAATTTTTACCAGGACACAATTAGTAATGTGTATACAAAGTTTGTTAATGAATAAACAATATTCTTATTCGACACAAATTTACTTACGGTTGTTATGCTTTGCTTCAATCAACAGACCATGATTACTAAAGGGGTCTAGTGTCCAGTCAGACAATACTTTTGTCAGATTAAATGTTAACCATCCACGATATTGAGAAGGGACAATCCGGCTTTTAAGCGCACGAAGTTCTCGCTTCCTACAAAATAAATCGTCCATGTTTTAATAATCTGCTCTCAACATTTTACTGTTGTCCTTGCAGATTATCATTCATAACTTTGTGATGAAAATGCATCGTTTGTTGTCCAGTTAGTTCGTCAATAGTCAAAGGCAAGCTAACACACATTAGTTTAGATCCTCGATAAGAATTTTAGCCATTTGTTTGATTGCCTATCACTTGTTTGCTATTTTTGAAATGCATAAACTCAAACACATATACGTAATTTACCCTTGTGCATCGGTGGTTATCTTGTAGATAATTATTGTGATATTGGCTTGTTCATCTAATTCCTCTGTAATGTTTTTGAAGATCCGCAACTGTGCTCCAAGTACATTCACTCCCAAGGTCAAATCACTTAGGTTAAATTGCAAAATCTTATCTCTTTCGTGGTCCAACGGATATTCATTTTTTGCTGAAAGAAACAACATTATATTTTTACTAAACAACTAAAACAAATGGTTGTTTAAAAAACATAAAAGATGGTTTTGAATTAGAAATACTTTAATTAATTATCACAGCTTAACTAATATTCATGTCTCTAATGTTAATCAACTAATTTAGCACTTTATTTTATTGAAAAACTAAAGTGGTGATAGTAAATCCATGATGTTACTTCATAAGTACCTAGATTAGCATTATCAAGGTTTTATGCCCACTGATTGACTAAATACCTCGCTCACTTATATTACTGCTAAGAAGCTTGTACTAGAGTAAAAAGTGTTTCATTCAATTTACTCTAGTGCCAGTGATACTAGTGACTAATGACTTCTGAAAGAATTTCACTGGTATTGCGACTGGATTTTTTTATTACTCCATACGTGCTGTTTTAAATTGATTATATATGTTCTTTCATCACCTATTATGACTAAAATGTAAACAACGTTGAAGAAGAGATATCAGTAGTTATTGCCAAACATCGCAGGTGCATGGCTGTAGCCTACTACAAGTTAGATATAGGTACCAATACGAAATTATACGATTATACCTTGATTGACAAAACCCATCACAGTATCCGCATAATTTAGGAAGCTCCCAGATTCTAAGTTCTGTTCGTCTTTGAGAATCTGATACAATTGCAGCATGTATTGTGGCGCGGAATTGTGCTTCATGTCTTTCAGTTGACGAGGTCTGTGCGTCATTCCTAACAATGATAATATCTCTTCCTTCATTTCTGTCTGATCGCCGAGTATTTGATAACTTGGTAGCGATGTTGATGCTACGTTACACAGACAAATCACAAACACGTACAGCGCGTAGGACATGTTTCATCTACTCGAAAGCGTCATGGCCTCAGTCACTCTGCAGTTTGCACGAATGAATGAATACCCGGGCTAAATATAACATCAAAACGGCAGTCACGCGATAATAAATACCAGAGCCTCGCAAGCTGAACTAGGAGGCACGCTTCAAGTAGCAGGAAAGAATCGGGCTTACGAAAGATGAAGTGCTCAATCCAGAAGAATGGGACTAAGAGGGACTGCTTGGATGAATGGGTCTGGTTCAAGACTCCACTGAGGTTCATAACAGAAAACAAACAGCCTTTTTTCTTTACAACTCAATTCAAGCGAACTCTAAATGAATGAACGTGACGAACATAATTTGGACACGATGAACGTAGTCAAAATGAAAATCACGTGTCAAAAACTAATAAAATTGATTTGCATGTGATATCATGCAGTCTATCACGTTTAGACTAACGTCCAGCTAGCGCTTTAACCCCCCCCCCCACACACACACACACACACACACGACAACTCGTAAATCACGTCCATCAAAATAATCTTCAATTTAGTGAACGGATACTGTACGTCTGTCAGTCTAGTAAACCGGTGTAGACTTTTCGTTCATTGCGTACAAAATTACATCCAGCAAGTCCATTGAAATAGTAAACGGACGTCCTTCATGTCCACCGGAATATGTCCATCAGTTTAGTGAATGGACGCTTAAAATTACGGCCATCGTGTGGAAAATCACGTTCATCAAATCCAACAAAATAGGGAGACCCCCAAATTCAACAAATTTATAGTACACTACAAAATAAAAACATTTTCTGTTTGTATATATCATTGACTAGCATTTTCTCTCTTATTTTGCGACCTTTTTCCAGGGCACTCCAGACTGATCACCTCAGGTGTAAATTTGTGCAGCATTAATTAAAAAAAATCCTTTAGTATGCTTTAAATTACGCCTTGAAATTGCTGCACAGCAGAAACTACACCTGATTTGAGGTACCGCTTCAACATTTGTTTTGTGACATTTTTATTTCTCAAAAAATTTTGTACAAATTTTAATATAGTAAATATCTCCATCAAGTTAGATGATAAAAAGACAGCATTTAAAATAGTTCAGTGCAAACTAAAAAGATCTTGCCTCAGGCAGATTTTCCACCTAGTGGTGTGGTCCAACTGTTCTGGCCCTCGTTACGCCAAATTGAAATTAATGTAGCAAGTACAACATGTCAACAACCAGTCAACAAGTAGAACATGTCAACAAGTAAAACATGTCAACAACCAGTCAACAAGTAGAACATGTCAACAAGTAAAACATGTCAACAACCAGTCAACAAGTAGAACATGTCAACAACCAGTCAACAAGTACAACGTGTCAACAAGTACAACATGTCAACAAGTACAACACATCAACAACCAGTCACAATCATGAACCTGATATTCAAGTATTAAATCTAAAGACAGTTGTTATCCATTACAGATTTTATCACAATACCAGTTTGCTAATTAAGCCATGCAATGGCAACAAATAACATAATTGATAAACATCATTAATAAGCAATTTTATCCAAAGGTTTATCTATTAATTCTTCATACAATCTAACTGGCATAAGGAAAAGTCTAATGTACAACACTGCCCAAACATGTGAATGACACTTTATGGTGATTTTAAAAGGTTTGGTGGCCCAAGGAGCAGTTATTTTCAGATTTGCTCTAAAAGTGCCAGTATAGATTCTCTGCTTTACTTACCCTGCTTATAATTTAAGTAATTATAGTGCATATGTATTTACTTGTGAATTTCTCTCTGTTTACATAGGCAGTAAAACTTAAGCGAAACATCAGATGAGATACAAACATTTATTGCTTTTACTTTTCCTAGTGCTTGTATAGTATACTACAGTACCATGACACATTAACGACCAATATGCGGACATTCACTAATTTTTGTACTGCAGTCACAACCATGTCACAATATCAACGAATCGTTAAGAACATTTACAGTACTGTTAATCTATTCGCTTAATTTTTGTTAGCACAAGAACAAGACAATATAAACAAATGAAATTCATGCCTGCGAAAAATAATTACACATTTCTCAACCATGAAAAATTAACAATTAATAAAAAGTGGTTGCCAACAAGAGTCAAAACTTATTTTCTAATCTGTTATTAACTGTTACAATAACTTTAAATTAAGCTATTATATTACACTTAATAGTTATATATGAAACTGGTGCAAAAACAAATTTGTGTAATTTAGATAATGTGGATTCAAAAATCCTATTTGTAAAGTCACACATTCAACTGTCATCGACGTCAACATCTGCAGCTTCAACAGATGACATCTGCAAGATACAAATTTTGAGACAAAACATAACCCATATTTCAGATCATAAATTCTCAGTTTGCCATGCACTTCTATGATCAGCTACTGTTGCTTACAATGAATACAGTTGATAATGCAGTCTGCAAGCTACTAATAAACATGAAGCAATTGACCGATCTGCTCTTCTATAAAAATGCGCCGCTGTTATAATGTCCATCAATAATCATATCGCCATTTTTTTATTTTACGGCTTTATCTAGGGGTAAGCATTCTCTACCAGAAATTAAATTCGAATTGAATCAAATTTGTGACTTTCGGATTCGAATCGAACTGAATTTCAGTACTTCGAATTCAAACAAAATCTAATTTGTGACTTTCGAATTCGAATAAAACCGAATTTCAGTATTTCGAATTCAAATAAAATCTAATTTGTGACTTTCGAATTCGAATCAAACCGAATTTCAGCATTTCGAATTAGAATCAAACCGAATTTCAGTATTTCGAATTCGAATCGAATTCGAGTTGTATGGAAAAAGAAAATTTCAGTTTAATGTATAACCGATTGTATATAAATGTAATAATAAACCACCAATCATCAGTAATCAACGAGAGATTCTGCAAATGACTTTATTGGCTGTTACTGCATTGTCTTCAAGCACTTAATGTAAAATGTTTTAAGTAAAAACACTTCTTTAAATATGCTGTTACTCGGTGTTTTAATAATGCTGCATTTCATAAAAGGCATTACTCATCCCTTTTACCTTAAAATACACAACATCATACACATCATTGTAGTAGAATATTTGCCCACTGGTTCAATTTACTTACCTTGGTTTGCAGTGACTCCCGCTTAGAGCTTTTGCCACTTTCTGCGACAGCTGCCTTCAGGTACGCCTGTATTGTTGGATGAGTGAAGCCGAAGAAGAGAGAACCAAGTCCATTAGCATCAGTTATCTCCCTAAACAAAGAGAATAATCAAAATTGGTTTTGTAAATAAACCAGTGATGTAAATTAAAGCAACTGCATTTGACACAATTAATTTAGTTGACTATTTGATACTTTTATTTCATATTCCAAAAGCAAATTTTAAAGAGATTTTTGTACATTGGCCCACACTGATAGCCTCGAATGTAGATAATACATCTTTAGTAAATTTATTACTTACGTAGCCAGTTCAACTTTAGTAAATTTATTACTTACGTAGCCAGTTCAACTTTAGTAAATTTATTACTTACGTAGCCGGTTCAATAGATTTTAACAGTTTCAAATATGTCTCATCAGCACTTGAACCAGTGAATGGTTTGTCAGGTTCTTTCTCGTGTGTAATCTCAAACTAAAATGATATATACAATCCTATTAATAGCATTAAACTATGAAAGACAAAACAGTTTTATTTGTTATACTACAAAGCAACTATTAAACACAAAATTTAATCAAGTAGATGAAATCTTCTAACTTTTCTAGCTGCAAAAAGAAAGATAAGCTGTTTCACACTATCAACTATTGTGTGAATTAAATAAAAGTACCAACACATGATAATACAGTCAGCCTCGAATATAAGGGACACCTCGGGACCGGAAAAAACCGTCCCTTATATCTGAGGGTGTATCTAGACCTGTACTTTTCTGCACTTTTACCCAAATTTTTATGGATTATTGCTACACATTCAGTGCAAACGGTATGTAGGAAGCTCCTTCAGTGAGGCAAGATGTATGTGACCGCGTAAACCAAGCTGTTCGAAGACCCTGTTTGCAAAAAATTGAGGTTAAAACTTGCTTTCGCTTTGATCATAGTGTCCCTTACATGCAAGGTAATTTACCAGGGTTTCTATTACGTGGGACCTGGAGATATCATCCCTTATAGCCAAAAGTCCCTTATATACCGAGTACCTTCTATACGAAGATTTTTACATAAGTAAAACGTTACGAAAAATCGGGACTGGTGGTCCCTTATAAGCGAGTACATTTTTATTTTATGAATTTTACAGTAAAACTGGAAGGCACCAAGCAAATTAAATGAACTTTGAGAACTAAACAAACTTCACACAACTTCATCCTTCAATATACATCTTCCACCCCTAAGCCTACAAAATGGCTAAGCACATTGTCAATGAAATATCAATAAGCTGTGCTCACTATATATAGGACTACACTAAAATTACAAGAAAACAAAATCTGTCTACCTGTTTGCTATAGTTCCTATTATCTCTATTGTTTAGCAAACATGCATTATTTAATAGCAGCTTTGCACAATAGCATTGATGCATTCTCTATCAATAAGCATACTGAACTGTCAAACTATATTTGTGGCAGCCAATTACTAATCACACAAGAAACACTACTAATTACCCGACGATTACTTGCATCATCCACTACTGTGCACGTATACGAACAGACTTGCTGTGGTTGGTACACATCAGTAAACAATCGTGTACTGCTAAACCCTACAGGACACACATCCGCTTTATCAATTACCTATAATAACAATGACATTACTAAATACAGCAAGACACATTGTCAAATATGCAAGCAAACACCTACGCAGAAAAAACCCTATTGCCACATATTAGTTAAGAAAAGAAATGGAACTCGGTTAGTATGCCACTTTTATAGATAAAACTAGAGATGGTACCTTCAAAAAATTTTAGGAAAAGTTATTGACTAATTAACAAAAGATGTGCGTGCTGCGATGTTGCATATTATCATATAAACAATCTTCAACATATGTGTGGTTGCATAGCAAAATCATCCATGAGTCGGCAGTTAAGCTTTACTAGTTATTCACAGACCCTGAATCATTTAAATACCAAGTTCATCGCTCTAAGTTATTTCTGAGCCCAGATAATTCATGTTGAAGCTGAGGTGCAGGCTACACACTGAAAAACATAATCTTGAGAAAATCGCTGTTCAAGTTGGTCATTGTTTTTTCATGACAACTACAAGACACTTAGCAACTGCACAAATGTTGGTTGTTAAGGACTTTGCAAGAGTAGCCTGAAGTTATGTTTAAACTGACGAATATATGGGCTTGGCAATTTTTAGCGTTTTTTGAAAATTTTCTTGATAATTTGATGTTAAAATATAAAAACGTAATATATAGTAATAGTAATAGTAATAGTAATTTTATTTTCCTCCAAAAATACACGATTTGATAATTGAATACACAAAAATACAAACAAACATAGGAGAAAGGGTGGCGAAAAACCAAAGGTTATCGAGTCAACCACCCTTCTCAAAGGACAGTAAACAAAAGTACGCTAAGGACAGTAGACACAGCTATATTAAAAAATACATAAACGTGCAGAAATTCAAAAACAAAAATACAACAGCAAAAAACAAAAATCAAAAACCATGACAAATTTACGAACTACTAAGCAAAATACCTTACAATTGTTTCTGATAAATACATCTAATAAATACACGATAAATACATAAACGTACAGAAATACAAAAACAAAAATACAACAGCAAAAAAGTGAGTTTGCACCTCATAAAAAATGTTTTTAAGCGAAAGTTACCATAAGAATGTGCATCTAACAGACAAAAAAACTGATTTATTTGTAAGTTTCAAGAAGTGCCTTAGCGTACTGTTTTTTTAGCGAATGCAGAGGTAAAGAAGTTATATGAGCAGGTAGAGAGTTCCATAATACTGATCCCTGATATTTTAACGACGTTTGACCCTTAGATGTATTAAATCGTTCGATGAAGAAAGAACTGCTAGTAGAAAACCTAGTGTTGTAACTGTGAATATCAGATGCTGGCGTATAGTAATTTAGAAACAATTCTGGTAGTAGGTTATTCTTAAATTTGTATAGAAATTTTGCAAGCTCGAGTTTGTAGATATCATTCAGTTTTAAGAGGCCCAATTTAATGTAGGATGGCGTTGCATGTTCCCGTCTACCAGAAAATGTCATCAGCTTAACTATAATGTTTTGATGAGTTTGTATCGGTTTTAAAGCATTTGAAGATGCAGTGCCCCAGGAAAGAATCCCATAGTGAAGATAAGAATAAACCAAAGCATGGTATATTAGTTTTAGTACATCTGTATTTACGTAGTGTCTTATCCTCGCAATTATGCCCTTGATTTTGCTAATTTTGTAGGTTATGTGTTTTATTTGTGTAGACCATGTTAAGTTATCATCAATGAACATACCGAGGTATTTAATTTCTTTAGACCTAGTTAATATTTGATTATTCATTGAAATCTGGAAATTTTCATATGCGTCTGTTTTGCGGCCAGGCGTAATCAGCATGTATTTTGTCTTTTTATAGTTAATAGACAGTTTGTTAGCTTTCATCCACTGATTAATCTTATGCAATTCACTGTTAACTGAAGTTTGTAAATTAATTATCTTTGTATCTGTTAAGAATAGATTAGTGTCATCTGCAAACATTCTAGTGTGGAAGTTTGAACAGTTAACAAGATCATTTATGTACAAAAGAAATAATATCGGGCCTAGAGTAGAGCCTTGTGGTACTCCACATGTTATAGTAGTTAGATTTGAGTTAGTAGCTCCAATGGAAGTGTACTGTTGTCGGTTGTGCAAGTAAGATGCAAAGAAATTTTGGGATAGTCCTCTAATACCATAATGTTTCATTTTTTGGAGTAATATATTATGTTGTACAGTGTCAAAAGCCTTGGACAGATCTAGGAAGATGCCACACACAAATAATTGTATATTTAAAGGTTGTTTTTGTAAAAAACAAAAAATTGACATTTGACCAAATTTCTGGTACATTCTACTTTGATCATCATAATGCAGTTTTAATTATGCCGACTTATGGACGGTTTTGGTTTTCAATGCATTACTTTAACGAGTATTTGTACACACCTCTCCTAACTGGTGCACTGTAAGCTCCCCCAGCTCTATCGGAAGCACCGGTTTACTCGGGATATCTGACTGAAGTTTGCTCTTCTTTCGAGTCACTTTTTTCACTTTCTTGAACCTTGCATCACCTTACAATTACAATCAGATAACAGAAATATAGAATGGCTGCCACTGCTTCAAATATTAATACATACACCATGAACACAAAAATAAGAAATTAATCTATCTAATAAATGTCATTACTGTTTGAAATTCTTCTGTAAGCATTAAATAATGATCCACCATAGGAATGGAACTCAAAACTGCTGAATAGATATGCTAAATGACAGGTACAAATACACAGTTTATCATAAACTAGCACTTACATTTTAACAACAATAGTATGCTATTTTTTTCTTTGCTGAATAGTAATTACAGTTATAATTCGGCTACAAAAAAACAATGAGGCATACATTCTATCAACTTTCTAGAAGCTTGTTAAATAATCATTTAATATAAATTTTCTTTGCAGTATGAAATTTAAAAGGCTACAATTTCAAACCTAAATAACAAAATGCTATGCATTATTTTTAAGGAACTATGTCACAAAAAAGCGACTGTCAAATTTAAGTTAGCAACTGAGATCATACTACCTGCATCATTTGAAGATAATTTCTTTTTGGTATCTAATTTCCGAGCAGCGGCTCCATCAACATTTGATGTAGATGTAGCAGCTTGAGCTTGTGTCACTAAATTTGCCAGTTCACTAATTGACTGAAACTGTAGTAGTTTCTTCAATAGAAAGCTGTAGAAGACAAAACATTCAAGAGATGATAGTTAAAACTGTGATAAAGTTACATGCAGTATAGACTTGTAAAATTGCACACTCAGATCAAGTCATTTCAAGTTTTTCTACCAATTTTTAAACACAAAAGTTATGTAAAGTACTGACAGCAATCAATGGTTCACGATACATTTATTGTGTTATAACTTTTCTATCAAAATATTTTAGGAAATGTGTACAAAACTGAAAACAAAATGAGATTTTCATTGACATTGCTGAAAATTAGGAATTCAGCAAAATATTACAAAAAAGCCGTAATTAAGCAAGAATGCTAACAGAAAAGAACGTTTTACAGTTTTTAGTTTTTCAGACTTTCCGGCGATATTAAAATTAACCTTAGCATTTTTTCAAAATTAAGTTTGAATGAATAAAAAGTAATTGATTGCTATGAGACAATGTGGAGGCAGCATAAAAACTAGAAATAAAGTTTTGGGTATCAAAATGGACAAGGAAATAGATAAGTGGCCACAATGCGCGCTTAGTGACTGTAGTTAAGCAAATGTGAGCCTAGTCAGAATATCGACGGGTGACCTCCAAGATTCTGGCAAGTTTTGGCTCCTGCACTGCTTTAGCTGACTGCACATGCACACATAGTTTACATCTGATCTTAGAAGATTATTTGTGATAACAACCTAGAGTCTGGTCCTGCTACAAGTCTTATCTCGGTTGTTGGATGCATTAGACGCTGGGCACAGCACATAAAATCTGTACTATTATGTTTTTTACCTTAATGTATAATTGGAAGAGCAAATAAAATAAGCAATAGCAAAACATAAATACATAAACAAAAAAGATGAGTAAAAGAAGAGCAAAATGAATGCTGTAAGTTTGACATCTCAATTTATGTTCGACAAATTAGAAACAACTGCAGTCACACTTTTTTCTTCTTTAATGTCATTTTTTTCCTCTTGTGATGAAGAAACACTATTTTTGCTGAGCAGTTCACTACTCTCAAAGACGAGATTGAGCATTTAACAGCAGAGACTACTTAAGGAAGATGTGTGTGATTGAAGCAAAACAAACCTAATTGTAAACAATAAGACAATGAACCAGTATCTTTACCATATTTGGATGGTTACACATCTTTACCAATAAGGTAAAGAACCATGGGTAGGTTGGCAAGTGAAATCACCCAAAAAAGTTTTTCTGGCAGTCACCCATCTACTTCCTCACTAAGCTCAGTATGCTTCACCATGCAGTTAAGCACACAATGCTAAATGTCTTTTACGTCTACAAAGAATGAGCAGTAGAATTGTAACAAAAGTAATCTGCCTTCAAGACAATGACGAAACATAGTAACTACTCTAGTAAGCATACACTGTGACAACTCAGCTACTCAACCCAATAAAATTGACAAAGAGGCTAAACAGCTATTGAAAGTAAGACAGACCTCCTCTCTGCACGTGCTTTCAAGAGTCTCTCTTCTAGATGAACAACTTCATCACACAATGAAGCATTTTCCTACAACAAACAATCTACATTCACTCGAGCACCGTGTGGAAATGCAATAAAAGTACGAGTACGTAAGCTCCTCGCTTAACGACCCCTTGTTCAGCGACATTTCGTTTTAACGATGCCAATCATTTGACACCCTTTTTTCACTTAACAATGCACATTTCTGTTTAACAACGATTTTTTACTTTTCTCAAGGCAAATTTTTATTTGACCAACAAAATTCTTACCTAAATGTATGCAATAAAACAGCTCATACTGTGTTATACTCTTCTAAAAATGCACTAGTAATGTAAACAGTGCAATTACTATACATGTTTTTGCTTCTCGATTGACTTTTGATGCTACTAGCAGTTTGTATCTACTATCAAATGACCAGTGAGCAAACTTTATGCAAGGAATTTTGCCTACAACCTGTTGCTGTAGCAGCCAGACTAAGTATGTACGTAAAATTTCCAAGGTTGCCTCAGGGCTTGGTTTTGACTCCGCAGTGTTTGTTGTTCTACAGCTGACTAGGCTTAAACATTAACGAAAGAGAAACCGCTATAGCTACGTAATGGTAAGTAAATCACATACAGGCAAACAGGAAGACATTAATCTGTAGAAATATGAATAAAACTTATAGAATGTTTAACTTGTATGATTTAAGCTGTATTGAGCTTTGTCACTGGAACGTATGTCAATTCTTTTACATTACTTTTTACGGAAGCTCTTAGCTTCACTTAATGACGTTTCGCTTAACATAACATTTTGTTGGAAGCCATTAGCATCGTTAAGCGAGGGCTTACTGTAAGCAATCTTTTTTTATAGAAAAATCAGATGCAAATCACACTCACAAAAACAAAATGTCGGACGAGCTTCTGTAGACTTCTGTATCGTCGTTTATAACGATGGTTCGCAGCCTGTTTGTAATTACTTGTCGCACTCGGTGGCATTGTGAAGAGTAAACCTGGTAAAACCTGCAGATTTGAACCGGACCTCCTGCCCTAGATGAATGAGATACCATAAATAGCACTAAAATTATTTGTACTGAAATTTGCAGCGCTAACTATGTTTAATAAGTTTAAGAAAGTCTTCATAAAATCAAATATCTGTTCTTGCAAAAAAAGTTTGCAAATCAAACTGGCACGGCACTATAAAATTATAAAATTCAAAAAAAGTTACTGCAAGTATTTTAAACCAATTGAAAGTAGCAATTGAAGAAAATGAAAAAAAAGTTAGCACTGACAGAAATCTACCATGCTCGAGAAGCCATGCTACCTCTTTTATTGATGATATTCTTAAACCGTGCAAGGTTCTGCAGCAAAACAACAAAGCTGGAAGACACCACATACACCAAAGTTAAGAACCAATATTTTTGATGAATTTTTGCACCATGTCAAAAATTTTATTCTAACCATACTTTTATAGAGCCTTTCTAAAACTACATGCGATATCAAATATATTTATGTGCTTTTTCAAATGAATGATGGATGTGGGTGTCCCATTTTAGGTTACACTGTAAGTGTAGGCCTAAATGTTTATGAATGGCGACTCTACAGCAATCTTATTAAGATTAAGTGTTGGTTGAACAGGCAGAGTATTTGTGCGGCTGAAAAGAATAACTTCAACCAGTTGTGTCAAGAGTGAATGTAACATTCCCTCAAGCTGCCCACTGGTGTATTTTTGTTAGATCCTCATTAGCGCATGTCACACACAAAATAGGATCTTCCATAACTTTAATTAGAGGTGGAACTGGGTTTCAGTACTATATATGGTTTGCTGTGGTTATAGTTGTATTTTGCAAATGCAAAGTAAAATGAAACAAACAGTCAAAATTGAACATCAGCTTAAACCCGAAATCTAAATACTCAAATATTTGTAAATCTTTCGCTCTGTAAAACAAGACACTTGGTTCATTCACTCTGAAAATGAACGACATGTAGCTGCTTCTAAGCGAAACAATAAAACATCACAAGGCATTTATTAGACTCACGGTTAATAAAATCAGTCGCTTAATTGACTCAAAAACACCTGGAACAGGCTTCTTCTATTCAAATGTATATAAAAATTGTCGGTGACTCAAAACTCCACATAGTTGACTCAATATTTTTCCTTCGCATACGTAAAATTAAACACTTGTGTGTGCCCAAGGTGCTTTTACTGCCTTTATATCATATTTACATCAATTTTGGGTGCTATAATATACGTAGAAACAGTCATGTTAAGTACAGCTTTGTCTGTAAGCAGGTACAGTACGTTTATCATATACACTAATATGTTAGCGTAGAATTTGAATCTTTGAATCTGCTTGTCGTCAACAATTAACCTCGTTGTTTCTGGAAGCTAAACATTTAATCACTTGCCCAGCTGTTTGCTTTTGAAGCTCCTGCTGCTTCTTACAAGGTCATCACCAACTGCAGTTCAAGCACTAGGCGACTAGGTGTTTTGTGGGAATATGTGCAGTATACAGTAACAGATTTTCAATGTTTTTATCAAAATTTTATAAACCAACTTCTTCATAAAAAAAAACAAGGCAACCGATCTTGCATGAATTTTTCTAATTTTTAATAGTAATAATCAGATTTTTGAGATTTCTTTCTTTTTTTGTTCATTCACTCATATAAATTCTGCTTCTCAAATAATTGCACATAGGTATTTTTGACATTAATTTGTTTCATTAATGATGACTCATACTTGTACAGTATTATACTAAACCTTTCGGTTAATTGACTCAGTCGGTTATTGGTCAAAACACTTCCATCCCAAAGTGAATCTATTAAGCTGCGCGTACTACATAATTTGTATTGGGTACCACGGGAAAACTTTTTTTCAGAAAAAAGCAATACATTGAAACAAAGATTAAAACATTAATATCAATGATAACGTGAAAAATTGAATCATACCTCCTGCACCAACATGGCTGCAATGGCTTCAGGACTGGTTGAACTTTGCACAAAACCATGTGATATCAGTTGAGCGCGTATAGTGGACAAGTGTGCCGGCCGGGCACATAGTACTGGATATAACACTCTCAGCCAAGCTGGTTCTTCATAACTGCAATGAAAAACAAGTATGCCACCATCAAAGATATTATGATGTATACAGACTTTAATAAAAATTACGATGGCATGGCTAAAGAGCAATGCATGTAATTCCAACTAGGAGATCTAAATAAGTTAAGAGGGGTAAGTTGAAAGCCCAAGAAAAATGACTTACTACCTACATATTACAGATTTTTACAGATCAAGTCCTAGTTTTGGCATACCCTAATCAGTTTATGAGTTTGGCATGGTTTTTTTAATCATTACATTTACATAATCCACATTGAAATAATGATTTCAGAGTCAAATTTGGGCAGTTACAATGTTAAAGAAGTCTTTACCTACCATTCTTAATGAAAGTATTTAGCTTTTCAAAGTACCATAATTGTCGAGTTTATGTTAAACCAATGTGAAATCTTACACATATATAATATATGTAACGAAATAAATTGACAAAAAACTGTGAAATACACATGATCCATAACTAGTTGCTACTTCAAACAAGGTCTCACCACTCACAAGTTTTGTGATGTTTCAAACAAGTTAAACCCTAATTGCAAACATAACTGCAGAATTTAAACAGAAATTGATTCATCAGCAAGTAGAGAGTTGATGAAGTACTTGCTAGGGGTATCATGGTTTTGAAAATTTATGCACAAAGTGAGAAATGGCTATGTAAGCAGATAATATCAACAGTCACGGAATATTATTGTTCAATGAAAAAGAATGCTGCATAATCACAGATTTAATAGCTGATATTAACATGCTGCCTGAGATTTCAGCTTCAGTTAAATAATGACAAAAAGTCAGGAAGAAAATGTACAGTAATATTGACAATGACATTTTTTATCGCTTGACTTTCTTTGCACAGAAAAACAGCTGCACTGAAAATCCAAAAGTTTCTACACAAATTTAGTAAATGGTTAAACAACTTTCAACATTGTTTATATATTATTAACACTACCAGGTTCATAAGAAAATTAAAAAAATGTTATACAATTCACCACTGCGCAAGCTGTTATTCAGGCGGTAGAGGCAGGGCCTACTTTACGTGATTGTAGATAGTTGTAGCAGGACTCATTACTAAGACAATGAATATGCAAGTGTCTCAGCCACCTTCGTACACGGATATAATTATCACTCAGTGAAGTAAACACTAAACAGCTAAAACCAATAACTGAACAAAACCTTATGGATAAATGGATGACACACAAACTCGTGACGCGTTCCATATTTTTTAGGGATACCAGCACGTATTTGGCAGACTGGCAGTCTCACATCCATTCACTGACCTACTTCAGAACTGCTCACTTCGATTACCAAGAAGTCACTGAGAGGTCCGTGACCATTTGGCTGTTTGCTCCACTTATGCAGTTATTACTAGTCAGCTACCACTCTCTTTTTATAATTTAAATGCCAATAAAAACAATGCATAGCCTGAAATTCAGCTGTTTAAGGCAACATATAAACTGCCCTTTACGTGCTGATTACAAACACAATTCATAGTAGAATTATTAGCTAACCGTACCTTTCATGATCTGGAAGCCTCATCATCAACGTACTAGGGCTTGAAGTTGAAACACTTTCAGGTAAAGCAGCCATCTAATTATGTTCCACTTCAACTAAAACAGATTACAGCAAAAGCACCAATAAAATAATTAAAAGGGCATAAATATTATGACAAAAATTCGCAACAATATGTATAAAAAATAATTTCATTTTCCATTTGTCGTTGTTTGCGTGCTTTTACGTTCTAAAACATAGCACGCCCCACCTGTTAATGCCATGCATTCTTGTCCACCACCATTGCCCACGATGCATTATCACTCAAATCTAGAACTGTATCTGCAAAATCATTTTGCAGTTTATATGTCGGTAGTTGACACCCTTTTGGTTTCTTTTTGTCGTTGCAAGAGTTTTACGCAATGCTATAGGAAAAGGAGACTGTTGAGGTAGTCTTCAGTTTTCATCATCATCTTCATCGTATGCCCATTACGTCTATTGTAGACATTCATCATCATCATCCAATAAATCATCGTCCATGGACATGATTTTGTTTACCTTCCTATGCCTGGACTCCCTCCCTCCCTGTAATGCCCCATATGCATTTATCTCTAAGGATCAGTGCTAAAGTGTTTAAATCTTTCTGTGCAAAATCTAACTATGTTAACACTTGTCCTCCTGCAGGCTTTTTGGCTGGTTCTATGGCTTACCGAGAAGTTATCTTCACTGGAATTTCATCATTGGTACTATTGTAGAACCAATATTTCTATTACATTAGGCAGGCACGCCAGGCAGTCAGCGACAATATGGAAGATCCTCAGACGGTTGATAATTTATTTTCAAAACTTTCAACATTGTTTATATATTATTAACACTACCAGACTTATAAGAAAAGTAAGAAAAGTAAAAAAATTGTTATGCAGTTCAACACTGTGCAAACTGATATTCAGGTGGTCCTACTTTAATTGATTGTAGATGGTTGTAGCAGGACTCATCACTAAGACAATGAATATGCAAGTCTCAGCCACCTTTGCACACGGATATAATTATCACCCGGTGAAGTAAACACTAAACAGCTAAAACCAATAACTGAACAAAACTTAATTGACAAATGGATGACACGCAAATTCGTGACGCGTTCCATATTTTTTAGGGATACCAGCACGTATTCGTGAACTAATTTTCAATTTGAATGAGGTAGCAGATGCTGTGATTGACACACGAGTGGGTATCACTAATGAAATTAAAATAGAGGAATCTGTGTGCATGGGAACTGGTGTAGGTCCGCTTTTGTGCTGTGCAACAGTAAATAGAATAAATTCTTTTGATAAAACAAAAACAACAGTAACTTGTGAGCCTGAAACAGAAATGACGATGTACATAGATGATATTCCTATTAAAAATTGTAGGAAAACAGAAGAATTAAAAAGAATAAAGTTCAGTGTTAAAAAACACAGTCAATGCGAACAAAGGTGACTAGAAAGAAAAGAATTCCCCCACTTAAAGAAAAAATTAGCAAAGGAGAACTTCGAGAAACACAAAGCTATAAATACCTTGGTGATTGGCAGAATAAAGTTCAGTGTTAAAAAACACAGTCAATGCGAACAAAGGTGACTAGAAAGAAAAGAATTCCCCCACTTAAAGAAAAAATTAGCAAAGGAGAACTTCGAGAAACACAAAGCTATAAATACCTTGGTGATTGGCTAAGTGAGGAAACTACTTATAAGACGTTAATTGATAAGCGAAAAGAGCAGAACAAATTCAAAATCGGCTATATTAACTCCTTGGCAAATATTAATAATATAGGAATAATGTCACTAGAAATAAAACTAAAACTTTATGAATAACTTGCAATACCATCTTTAATTCTGAAACTTGGTCAAACATGAAAAGAAATGAGCTTGATGAATTGGAAAGTATTCAAGGTAAGTCAATAAGAATTATGTTGGGAATGGCTAAAACTACAAGTTACTGGGGGTTAATATCAGAATTGGGATTTGACCAATTGAAGAACGTATTAAGTACAAAAAATTAATGTTTTATAGAACTCTTTTAATATCAGGAAGTGAAAGGTTAGCCAGCAAAGTTGTAGTACAACAGCAAATGAAATGCCGGCGTGATGATAATTGATATAGTGAAATTGAAAAAATTGCAAACATTTATGGAATTAATATTGACAAGCAATATGTGAAAAATCAAAAGAAATCAGAATGGAAAAAATACGTAAAATTTAAAATAACATCTGTGATACAACATAAATGCAGTGAAAGTATTAATAAGAGCTCAAAATTAAGATTTTTGGAAAGCAATGAATTTGAACAGGATTATTTTACAAAATTCAGTTATGCAGAAGTTAAAAATATTTGGGATTTAAGACTTAATATGGTCGAAGTAAAAGCAAGTTTTAAGGGTTTATTTATAAAAAATTTAATGAGTCCCATATGCGATAGTGAATTAGCCACAACAGAACATCTCTTTACTTGTAGCAAATATAAAAGGATTAGAGAAAATGTAGGCGAAGTCTCAACAGAGGATGTTAAAAGCTGTTGTAGTGAAAATTTGTTGAAAGCATCCAAATATATCAATTTTATAGGAAAAGCATTTTGAAGGAAGTAGGTGAAGTAAATTTTAAAGAAGCATAAAGGTGCTGCAGTGTTGAAGAACCCTTTCATCGTTTGCCCATACAAGTGGAGAGGGATGAGAAAAACCACATTTCGTAGCGCTGCAACGAGCGCATTTTGGAGGCCTCAAATGAGACCCGAGTTCTGGTACATAGACTTCCTCAAGCGTGAAAAATTCTATTTTAATAAATAGATTTTACCTACATTTATCTAGGTAACATTCATTGTATTCTATTGTAGTAGTCATTTACCAAGATTAACTATCTGGCAAAATGTGGAAATGTGGATGGCCAAACATAAAACTGATTTGAGACTGTTAAGTTTACAGCCCGCCCACTGTTCATACAATATTTAATAAGGTTGTGTGCGTGCTAATTTTTCCTACCGGACACAGCTTTTAGACCATTTTGTGGTTGCTAGAAGCTATTTCCTCAAGTAAGTTCACTAGTTTAAAGCTAAGCTCACTATTGCGCAAACAAACAAGAGTTGATGTGCTTCTTGGTTTGCTGCTAAAAAATTTTAATTTAAGAAATTATATATGTGGACGCACGTGCGTCAGTGCGCAAGTTGTGGACTTAAAAAATACAATATATATGTATATACAAAAACAACATCACTTCAAAACAGCCAAAGTATTTTTGTAACTTTTTAAAGTTTATTCAAGAGAAAATTAATAACAAACTAAATATCAACAATACAGATGAGTTCTTAATTTACCACCATTAAAACAGTGAATGACCTTAACAATGCAAAATCCAAGCATGACCCCAATGTAATTTTCAATACAGTAACATGACAAGTGCAATAATTCAAGATAGTTCTGTTACGTTTATTACAAATTACGTAGAAGAAGACTAATGCGGGCACTTGTTAAGATTTACCAAAATAATTTCTTTTCATAGAAAAATCAATTAAAAAACTTTATCTTATCAGATATACAAGAATGAAAAAAAAAATTGGGCAACATTTTGTCTAATCAACTTGATTAATCACTGTCAAAACAAAAAAGAAACTTTCCAAACACAATGATAGCCATTATTAAAACTGACAAAGTCAGTTTGCCAAACTGCATGTAAAATAATTCAACCTACTTTGCATCTGATGAAATAAAACCATCATAATTTTCATGATTAATTCATTTTCAATTGCATAAATTTTAAGTCATACGAAGATTTTCTATTACTAGTATGATTTTTCTTTGTATGTTGACAAAAAACATTCCATGATGCCTAGTCAAAAGTCCAACACTGAATAAAGTTAAACAAAATGATAAAAGAAGCTACATTCTGACTACGCTTTAAAATTCATACGTACGTACACACAAGTATAGCAAAAGACGACTGATAATAACTATTACAATTTACAATACAGGCCACTATTTACCAATCACAGCTGCATAATATGAGCATAGACAATGCTTAATGACACATTTAGCACTATTGCACAATAATTGACTACAAAAGTTGTCGATACCATTATTACGCAAATTCGTACATTCTAAGATTTCTTTATACTTGCCCCAACGATGTGAACAACTATAGAATTATCGGTTCCGTCTGTCAGTCCACCCACTTTTTCTCAGCCCTGGAGTACTGCCCCAACGAAGTGCCAGCACCTATAGAACTGAAGATCTATAGAAGAGCTGGTTCTGTTTGTCTCTCTCTCTATCATCACTTTTTCTTCACACTGAAGTACAGTACATATACAATACCTTGTGCAAGAGTAAGGCATCGTTCAGACTCAAAGGCTATTTATATTTGGACCAGTAGGTGCAGATTTGATTTTTTTACAATTTTTCAAAGATCTGCGCACAACAAATATATGATATAGTAAAAATATGCTTACTGCTGTAATAGGCATCTGGCAGTGATTATAGAACTATTGGTTCCAACTGTCTGTCCATCTGTCCGACTGTTGCCACTTTTCATCGGCTCTGGAGTAATGTAGGAAATTGATACTTTGCACACAGGTAGGACATCATTCAAGCTCAGAGACAATAAGCCAAGCATAGAATTACCTGTCCGGTCTGTCTGTCGGTCCTGTCAATCACTAACATGAGTTATGCAGAAAACATGCAGTGATAGAAGATAAACTAGACACTGTGTAGCAAATAACGCTTTAAACATGACTTGACTTTATAGCAAAGAAAAAGGCAAATTAATATAGTACAAGACAAACAAATGGCAAATTGCATAGAAGATTTGCAAAAACACTTACTCAGATATTTACATGTAATTGATTTGCAAAAAATTCTGGAAAAGTATTATACTCACATAGCCTGATCATCATGAGTGTGACGTTATAAACACTACACCTTATAAACATTCACTTTACAAGTACATATAAAATGGCATACGAACTACTTTAAATTCTTTCTATTATAGCACAATGCATTATTGTGAAACACTATTATTATACTCATTAATGGTAAATCAAGCACTGCCAAGGACCACACACAAACCCAGGCAAGAATTTTCCAATACGTTTTCAACAAGCTCAGTATTGGCAGCACTGTGATAGTTCACAGGGCATCATTGCTCGTCATGTGTTGATACACGTAAATATTGCTAGAGGACGGTACAGTTGGTCCTGTTAGTTCTGGTTTGACTTACAGGTGAGAGTGGAAATTTTCAAGTAAATTTGCACACAGCTTCAGATAACAAGCGATCTCAGGCACAATTTTAGCAATCTCTCTCACGTTGTTGCCTAAGTCGGAGACTTCGTCTTAATGGGAAGAATCCTTCATTACATTCCATTTTGGATTCATCCTTATTCTCGCCACCTGCTTCTGGAGAATGGTATTCCCATCGCCCAATTATTCCATCCCACTGAAACACGACAAATTTCACCATTTCCAACAAATACATACCACTTACTACCATATTATTCTACGAAAAATCTTGGCAGCCAAAAATCAATTTCAGTTAAAAATCATGAACAGGTATGCCATAGTATATTATCATTAGTCAAACGTTGTGCTATACATGTAAATACTAACTAGCCCACATATTTGATGACTATTAAGTAGAACTTTAGATCAAATATAGTCAAATGCACGCTAATAGTGTCAGAAATTATGCTAATTATTCAGAATGACTAGTTCTTACAAATTACATTACATCACATAAATTACAAATTTTCAAAAAACAACTGCTAGAGGCACTTTTTACATGCAGAATTCGAAAGCTTGCATAATGCAACAGTTACATACCGAAGACGTTATAATGTTGTTCTCATACGGATGCCATGAAACATCACGCACGCATGACCTGTGCTGTTTCTGCTTGGAAACTATTTTTCCAGTTAAAATGTCATAAACTGCAAAAATACAATTATGTGAGATTAAACTGTACCACATACACATGATTTTGCAGCAAACGGAGATGCACGCATTTTCTGTTCAGCCTGTCAGAATAACCTTACTGTTTTAAAAACCTGCCATTTCATTTCAACACACGACTGAATATAATAATGTTATAGTATGTGGCAATATGTTTCATCCACCATCAACATCTCTGTTACTTTCGAACTTGTATTTGACTGACTTGTAGCAGAGAGACTTTGCAAAATACAAATTAGCCAGAAGTCCTAATTATTTATAAGTATGCATTGATGTGTACTGCGTGTTCTTGAAAATACTCACTCAAGAAGCTTCCAGTTGCGCAACCAGTAATTATATATCGCTGGCCTGTGGTATGCATTGGTGAAAAATAGGAACGAATTAAAGTGTGCAGGACGCAATGACCTCTGTATGTCATAAGCGACGTATCACCGGCAATACTTGTGTTTCTTAACACTAGAACAGAAAAAAATGAAATATAGTGATAGCAGAACTATGAAAATGTACAGAAGACAATGGTAAATAACAAAAGGATAAAGTCAGTGACTAAAATTTATACATTTAAATACAAATACATTGCATTCCAAAAAATGTAAATAATGGATTACAAATACTTTGAGAGCAATTAGAAGCAGGTTTCACAAATATTGTCCTGTGCAAAAAGGTTCATAATGACTGAATATTCTCTGGAGTCTTAATACATCAACCATATGGGTAGCAGTAGCATGTTACACATGTACGCAAATATTGTAAAATTCACTGAAAGTATGCTAGACATTGTTAGTATTTTATTTAGCAAAAAAAATTATTGGGGTCTGATTTTAGTTTACCACACAACGTTTGCCTCAATGAATTTTAATTGAGCATATGCTAAACCATCTGATTTTGTAAATAACAGGTTAGTACGAAATCTATAAAAATTAAATCCCACCCTAAATTTTAATACACTCATACATGCCTTGACAACTTGGCAAGTTTTTTCACATCAGTAAATTCATATTAACGAAACAATTTTAGGTTATACTACCATGTTGGTAAACATAAATTTATTTGGTACACAAACAATATTTACATGGCTAATCCATGACTAGTCCTAAGCATATTCGAGTTTTGTTAATAACAAAAAGGTACCAAGCAAAGTGTAAAGGAACATAATAGCAAACTTACTGCGTCTTGGTACACTCTGCCATCTGTAATCCCATGTTTGTTTTGACACAGCTTTCTTAGTAGCCGTTTGTGCATCTTCTGATGCAAAACGTCTAACATCCCACAGCTTAATTGTTTGGTCTTTGCAATTACTTATCAGGTACCGTGCGTCACCCTACAACATGTTGAAATAACTTTTGTCAGTGTATTAAATAAAAATTTTTAATGTTCAATGATAATGTATTGTCCAAAAGAGGCAAAGACGTTAATGTTTTACAAGTAGTTTAACAAAATGGTTTAGGTTATTAGACATTAGACACTGCAGTATGTGCATACATTTGAAATGAGGGTATAAATTCTTCACAAGATAAAAAGAGTTTGAAAAAATCTCAATTAGAAGTCATGAAGTTATTAGCTGATGCAATTATTTTTATTCAAAGTGCTTATTTAAGTGGGCAAAAGAAACACTATTTACTAATTCCCAATTTCAGCTTGTCATATGTTTATATATTTTCTGGACAAACATGACCACAGTGAATTGGTGAATACAACAGATGTATGCTTTATTACCCTTATAATTGTCATGCAAACATGCACTAAGAGATTATATAACCTTATTTGAAAATATCTAAACAAAATCATAACAATAATCAATAAATACTAATAACTTTGTGTTCTAATACAACTTTAAATGTAGCTGTAATAGATCACAGCTGCACAAAAAACAGTTATGTCAAATATTCAACATGATTATAAATATGCACAAATCCCATACACAAGAAATAACAAGTTACTCAATAAGTTCAAAAGTGCACAATAACACACAGACCTTAGAATCAATGAAAGTAATTCCGTCCGCGTGACCAGCTAAAACACCAACCGGGTGTGGATCATTCTCAGACAATGTTCTCCTATCCCATACCTACATGCAAAGTATGTACATAGTAGTATATAACATATATGTACAATGCTAAATGTTGTTAATATTCTATAATGCAGCCTTCACCTTTTTGTCGCAACCACAGCACATGAATACATAAAGTGTTTTGGCCTTTTCAATTTAGTACTTTTCGCTACCCATCATTTTGATTGTTTGCTACTTGGAGAAAATTTTGCATATTGCTAACCATTATCGTGAAAGTAAAAAAGCAATTTTTTTGCAAAATTGTTAGCCCTCACTTATCCATGACTAAATATTTTAAATTAGTGCAAAAATTTGAGGACTCCAACTTTATAAGATGCTACAGAATGCTTAATCAGTCAATTCGCCACTAAGAAGTTTCATCAGTTATTAAGCATTGACCTAGTGAAAGATGCATTCAGGATACAACAAACAGTTGTGTACTGTTTGGTAATTATAACAACACAAAAAGTGTATAACAACACATGAAAACCAAATGATCTGAATAAGCTAATATTTAGCCTAATAAACTAACATGACAATGGTAAAAACAACTTAAATAAGAAGGATAGTTTAGCAGTTATCTATAGCCACAGCAAAATAATTTCAATTGCAAATATCTATGAAAATACCCTGGCTTACATTTATTGTTACAAAACAATATCCTGCTTAAATATTTTCACACGTTATCCTGTCTCATACTGTTTCTGGCTAATTCTCATTGTTTCTGTAATTTATTCTCTAATACAGCTAAGTTTAATAAAACTATGTTAAACCAACACAGATTCACATATCCAACAAATCAGCTCCCTGAAGTTGATCCTGGTAAATACAGGACTCACTTAGTAAAGAGGTGGACATCTCCAAACTAAGCAGTCTTGAATCTTTGAATCCTGGTACAGAATGCACAAGTCTACCTGCTCCACTAAATGCAAGAAGAAGCTCTTCTCTCTACATATGTATTTAACTTGCAATTGTAAAAATAGCTGTGACAAACCCAAAACAAAAAGAAAGCAAAACCATTCAGCAGTAGCTGTAACTGTAAAGTCAAAAGAAGTATCATAGACCAGCTTGCTTGCAAATTGAGCTATGCCATTCAAAGTATGCTATTATAAAATGGTCAGAGGAAATATATATGTTCCTAAGTAAATATGGTGAACAGATAAACTAGTTTTTACATACTTTGATTAGGCCATCGTCGCCACCACTATACAAAATCTGGGAGGTGAAATCCGCAAAGGCAATGCTATTGACATCATCATCATGAGAATCCACCTTTGAACAGATTAAAAGATAGAGCATATTATTTAAAGCAGAAAGACCTTTTTTCTTTTGATTTAACTGTGAATTTCATACTTTCTTAACAAACGCATTGTTAATACGTCCTTATAAATCTGGTATTTTCAACCATTACTTGATCACAGTACTTTACGTGGCTGTAGTTAGTAGAGCCACCTAAAATCTTGGAAGTTATGTTAAATAAATCCATTTTTGTCAACAGATTACTGATACCATTATTACAATGAAAGCGCTCATTGCTTAAAGCAATTACTTTTACATTTTAAAATACTAATGGCCACTTACGAGTTCTTATTACCAAAAACCAAACAATGAGAAAAATACAATTCGAACTAAATAGTTATTTCAGAGACTCTCAAATAACAAAGCCTTATGAAATTCACTTAGTTACATTCTTGATAAATAATAATAACTGTCTGTGATACTACAACTGTACTAAGATGTCTACATTTCGAGATTTAATAATCACCTTCAATGTTCTCTCATTCCGCTCACGATCATATATGTACACACAGCCATCATTGGCTCTAAAACATAATAATTAATGATTATTGTTTTTTTCGTTTCATTTTCATTTATTTATTATATACCTCCACTGTTAAACAGAATGATCAGTGTATTCCTTTACAAAATTAACATTGAAATTCTGTACATAAATCTCTGCTGCTTGCTTGTGATCAATAAACATTCTTAAACTTAGGTATGAATGCAATGTGTGTAAGAACTGTAAGTACACTTGTAATTGCCACACATTCTGCGTATTGTGATATACATTTTGTAATAACACAAAGTACTTTGAAGAAAAGCAGAAAAGCTACCCACACAATGCACATTAAACACTGTAATATCAGTAAACTCCACATACTGCATTACTGAACAAAAATGTTTAACAACTTTTTTGCTAGTTGGTGATGCTACTTCACAGACAGTTGTTCAGTATTTGTTAAAAGTTTTTTCCACAGAGATATACATTGTAAAAAGAACAGACAATACAATTGACAAGCTAGAAATACCAACTCATCATTTGAAAAAGTTAAATTAGATTGAACTTTTGTGATTCAACTTTAACAGTGACAACAGGTGAACTTACCCAGCCAGTATCTCGGTATTATCTGTTGAGAACTGTAATGAAAACACACAGAAACGTCGTTCAGATGGCCTCAAATCTAGGGCTACATGAGTATCCAAAACACCGTGTATGTTGCACATATGAACTACAAAGTACGAAAAAATTATCGTTTACCCTCAAAATACACTAAACATGTCGTGACAACAGTTTAACCAACAATTAGAAAACACTCAAGAAGAAGACAATCGTTTAAATATTTAAGTGTTTGTTGTGTTGCCTTCGTGTTAAATAGCAAAACATACATTAAACAGTTTGAGATAAGTGTCCCCTCTTTGACACAATGGTTTGTACTCACTGAACTCAGACCAGCTTGAGTATATCAGGAAATTTCCATCAGGGCTGAAAATAAAGAGCAAATGTTCGATGTACTCATTGTATTACCTATGTTTTGTAGATGCACTTGCATCAAGAAAATGGTAAAGACCTTATCTGGGTAAACAGACAGTAAGCAATTCCAGTTAATATAAGCAAAAATATGGCATGGTCAAAGAAAATCTTGCATTCTTATTTACAGCTAGTGTTGTTTAGTCAGTGGGGTGCTTCTTTGATTAGTCCTTTCATGTCACAACAAGCTTACAGTGACTTATGAGCAGCTCATTAATTATTTAAAAAAAATGCCTTGAGAAAACAAGCATGTCTGTAGTTTCAGTTTAATTAAAAATGATTTAGATGTTTTTTTATAACTTTCTTGATATCTACTTCACATTTACCTTATAGAAATTGAACATACAGCGTGCAGTTATATTCCAAACTTAGGGCAAAAAAATTCGAATAGACTAAGTTTATGACTCTTTGAGTTTGCTGATAAAAATCAAAAACCCAAAAAATGCGTACATAACCCCAGCAATTACGAATTCATAAAAAATTTAATGATCAAATATCTTGATGAACTGGCAGCTGATACTTGTTTGCATGAAGAATATTATGACTTTTTAAATAAAGCTATTGCACATAATAATAGAAAAACGTTTAATTAGTAAAGAATCAAGCCTAAGTTGTTACGATAATATTCACAGTTGTTGGCCCCCCACCCCTCTCAAAGTTTACTAATCACGTTAAATTTTAACATCAAGTCTATCCTGACTGTCAAGAAAACCTGCAAAGTCAGTCAATTGTTATAGACATCCTAGGTGCCACATTGGTACGAAGACAGCATTGTCACTACACAGACACCCTTATCTTAGTAATTTTGATCGACAATAAGCATAGCCAGATCGTCAAGATCACTGAACATAGAAATTCACATGTGCATTAACATTTTTTGTCTTTCATTCTAGCTGGATTTTCATGATTTTTTCTAACAACTAACTCTGTCATCCTCATCTGAGATGAGTAATGAACATTTTGAATTCTGTTTTAAAAGCATTTATAACAGTTACTCCTCACATAACAGCCTAGCACATCACAAAGTCAAATGAACACTAAATAAGATGAACACACAGTCACTCCGCACATAACAGCCTAGCACAACACAAAGTCAAATGAACACCAAATAAGATGAACACACAGTCACTCCGCACATAACAGCCTAGCACAACACAAAGTCAAATGAACACTAAATAAGATGAACACACAGTCACTCCGCACATAACAGCCTAGCGCAATACAAAGTCAAATGAACACTAAATAAGATGAACACACAGTCACTCCGCACATAACAGCCCAGCACAACACAAAGTCAAATGAATACTAAATAAGATGAACACACAGTCACTCCGCACATAACAGCATAGCACAATACAAAGTCAAATGAACACTAAATAAGATGAACACACAGTCACTCCGCACATAACGGCCCAGCACAACACAAAGTCAAATGAACACTAAATAAGATGAACACACAGTCACTCCACACATAACAGCCTAGCACAACACAAAGTCAAATGAACACCAAATAAGATGAATACACAGTCACTCTGCACATAACAATCTAGCACAACACAATGTCAAATGAACACTAAATATGATGAACATATAACACCTGGCACAACACAAAGTCAAATGAACACTAAATAAGATGATCACACAGTCACTCCACACATAACAGCCTAGCACATCATAAAATGGTAAAACAATGAAATCACTGGCTTACTTGAACAGCTTGTTTAGTTTAGTACATTTACTAAATCATTTTGTGCATTCTATACAATGACTAAGTAATGTACCAAATAGCTAGGAAAAGTTTGACTCAACACGAATTATGTTCATTTTGCACTTTGCCAAAGTTACTTTACGCATTTGATTACACAAAAAAAATCACAGCAAAAAGATTTATTTCACATTTTCTCTGAAATGCATAGGTGTTACATTAAATGCCTAGGTTATATGAAATGCCACAGGTGTTATATGAAATGCCTAGGAATTTTATAAAATGTCTAAATTTTACACATTGCCTATAACATACTAAATGTACTTATAAAGTTTTTATAGAGCATTAAGTACAAAAAGATTGTGATATAAATTTACTTTATATTTTTAGCTATCGACAAATATCATTGCTTTACCTAAATGCAGTATCTACAACACTCCAACCAACATCTCTGGCTGTGACTTTCTTTATTTCTTCAAAATTGTGATTTTCTGTGTTATATATTCGAATATGTTGATCTGTAAATAGAAATGCAAACATTTTTACAGAACTATAAAACCTGTGTTGCTCTCGTTCATATTTACTAAACCGGAAGTAACTAAAGAAACTTTAAATGACAAAAATATAAGAAATTTTACCGGTTTCTGTGAAGGTGATGGATCGTACAATTCAGTGTCATTAATAAAACACCAATTTACCTTGACAAGCAGTAAGAAATATGTTCCCATCTTGAGAGTATTCACCACAAAATGCTTTATGATGATATGCTGCAAGCTTGGTCATGTGATTTGGCAAAAACCTGAAAGAATTTTAAAACAAATGATTACTACAAGCTTAGTATATAAACTGCATCAGCAAGCTAGAAAGACAGCTTATAAAATAGACTAAGTTAGAAGGGTGTATTTTTCTTAATTTTATCCAGTTAAATCACTTATAAAAGTTTAGCATGATTGGATAGCCGAGATCATCCTGAATAGAATAGCATCTAATTTGTAAACATTTAATTATATTTGTGCCCATACAGTAGCAGAAAAGTCCTACATGTCATATAAGACCTATTTTGAGTGGTATGGTCCTAAGGAGTTAATATCAAACAATGCCTTGATCAGCTTACGTGTGCGATATGTGCGACCGATCACCAGCAGTTAGTTGGTTGTATCTTCCTATTCCTAGTTCTCGCTGAAATATAATCATTATAATGCAAACAGCACCTTAAATAAATGTAGTTAATAATTTATGTAAAATAATTTCAGCTCAATAAAAAATAAAACTAAGAACGCAATCATAGTGATCATCTTTAAAGAGAAAGAAAAGAGAATTTTAATCCATCACAAAGAACGTTCCAAACAAGTTATATTACTCAGCATCATGCTTACCTGCTTGAAAGACTTATGTAATTAGAAAAGAAAATTCCTAATAATTTAAAATATTCACATCAACTGGTAAAGAGACACTGTATCGCCATCTCAGTGTGACTGATTCACAAAAAAAACAACACATTATTGATAATATAAACTAAGTCAAATTTTTGCTTAGTTAGTGAAGAGTGTACTTCAAATGCTTATTTTTTCAAACTTTACGCAGTGTTATCTAAAACTGTTTTACACTAGCGCCACTTACGAGTTTGACACAAGGTAAGGTCAAAGTATAAGCAAAGCAGTAAATTTGAAATTTGAAAGCCTAGTTTTAGTACAACAATATCTTACAGGAGTGCCGTATTTCAATTTTTGCTTTTGCAAACAAGTGCAACAAGCTTGTGGAATATTTATGCCGTTGAAAACTGTGTTTGTTTGTGATGTCATCAATAGTTGGGCTTGGCCACAATTAATTAAATTTTTAATCAATAATTTGTCAGAAACACTTGAAAAATCATCCTGTCTTACTTTAACACTATGTATGACAATGAATATAATAAATTACAAAGCACCTACTTCATAAAGAATTCCTGGAAAGCTTCTTGTACATCTGTGCTTACAATGTTGACCTGTATGCAACAAAACTTGTTGCCTTATTTCATGATCCTAAACAAAGAAACAATGCAAAAACAATTCAGGTTGCCCATTTACTTAATATAGCTAAACTTTGTGCGGTTTGTTCTGCATGTACTACAACTTAAACAGCCATATAAAATGCTAAGAAATAGTTTAAAACAGAGAGTTAATATGGTGGCAAATATGACTTCAAAAGATTAAAAGCATTTTTCAATTAAAATAAGAAGGCGACAAGAAAAACGCAAAACGTCAAATCCAAAAAAGAGCTGAATAACTGAGATGATCTTTAAAAGAAAGATAAAGGCTTTCAGGAAGTTCAGCATATTTCAATGTACAATAGGAAGTTTCTAGCAATAGAAATGTGATATTGCACATTGCCTTAAAGTCACGACCACATGGCATGTTCATTTTAAATTATTAAGGACGTGAAGTGACAAACGCAGTAAAAAAGCAATGTGTCAACACCAGTCGCAAAATAGTAAGCTGTAGCCAGCATGAAAACTTGTCACCGTATCCACTTACTCTCACGCTAGTCCCCTTGCTTCTACACTAATAAAATGTGATGTGAAAGTGGTTAAGTTATAAAAAAAGAAACTTACATCTATATTTTTTGTGTCTGGGTCAACTTGAACTGCAAATAGACAAAAGAAACTAAAACAGGGTTCAAATATTAAATGAACGGCAACTGGTTTTTAATTCTACGATCAAGCAAAAAATGCAAGGTTTGAGATATCTCATTTTGTGCAGAAAGTATTAATGCTTCTGCATTATAAGTAGCAGTAAATGCTATGCAAATTCAATGGAAAAGGCCACATTTTTAAGATTCTGAGGTAACATACCATTAGGATCACCAGCAGCGGGAACAAAATCTTCATCCTCCTCTTCGTCGTCATCATCAGACATGTCCAACAAGCGACCAATCCCCATGTCGCGTCCACGGATTACTCTTACTTGCCCACTAGAACTCGATATACATTACGAAATTAGTATTATTTAGTAGGTGCACAAATCGCACAATGTCTAAGGAAAACTACAGAAGAGTTTCAGCTATATTATCATATCTGACATATATCTGTGTAAATCATTCTTTATGTAAATTTTATGTGTATATGTATTATGTGTATTCTACGAACTTTTAGTTTGAAATAAAAATTTTACTTACTTATTTACAATATTAACTGGTCAGGAAATGTAACTAACTGGTATCAAAACCTTTTTAAACAGCAACAGCACTAATTTTAAATACCAAGATAATAACATGAATATTTGTTCACTAGACAAAATTTTTAACAGCGACGGCTCATAGCAGAGATTATAGTGGGGGAGTTGCTTCAGAATTTTTTATTATTTCTTGGGATGCAAGAAAGCCATGATTAAATTATTAAAAATTTCTGTAAAATAAAAGAACCAAAAAAAGCTATGAATTAAATAGAATAGGCGGAAGCAGGATAATCGTCTAATTCTGCAGTTTATCACATTCAAGAATATGGTACATGGTGTTTAAGCATAACACACGCTAAGTCAAAAAGAAGCACTACTTGCACAACAGGGTCGGTAGTGCTCTCTCTACCTAGTATGCAGTTTCTTATCTCAGACATGTGCACATGGTCACATGCACACAACAGCCAAACACTCCATCGCTGGAGTTGTAAAGCACACAGTTCTGTCACGTGCTCTGGTTCTGTACAAGGATTTACAACAAGTATGTACAAGTGAAATGAAAAAATTAAAGAAAAAAGACTCATTATATTGAATTGAAAATATTTAGTGAAAACAGGGGGTGCTGCAGTTCCACAGTGCCTATACACGAGCCAACACTAATTTCTCAGAAATCTCTTCAGACCCATAAGACTTAAAGATCAGCTCACATTAATGGCAAATAGTTATTTAGATCTTCTATTGCTGAATAAAAATTCTGCATAATAGCAAGGCTGGAGTTCTATTCCATACGTGAATTTACTTTGAAACCCAGATTTCATGAGTCAAAAAGTCAGAAAAAGAAGCCTGAAGGTGATCCAAGATCCCCTGTCAGGCTATGAACAATCTTATAAATTACCATGACCTAAACAACAATTAATGCAACATGCTGAAATTGCTTATGTTATGTATAACACAATTTCAAAGTACCTGATAACGTACTAGTAAGTGGTGATGTACTTTTAAACTCCAAGTTTCAAATTTTTCTTACAAACAGACATGCTGCCTTATGATGTCCATTCACTGATATTACAAGGAATGATAGTCTAAAAACATCGATGGCTTTAGCTTAGAAGCCTGTGCTCAATTCTCAATCAACAATATTCACATCATATCTCTCATTAGCAACAGGGGCAGTGATAAGCCTATTTGACCGATTTCTTCAATTTGGGCCCTGAGCCAAGAGGGGGCCCCGCGAACACGCTCGAGATGAGGCACTATAATAAATTAATGAGTGACCAGCATGTACAAAGTTTCTTGATACTGTGAATGTACTGAAATTATTCAATGTGATATCTTATACCTATGTTTCAATGTTTTTTACTGGTAGCTTGTTTATTTGTTTTGTAATTTCAGTTTGTCAGCTTTTAAAAAAGGTAACTGGCGAGCCCCAATGCATTAGTTGTGCAAAGTGCACCACCGTGCATAAACACGTGATTTAGTTTAATCTTAGCGTAGGAGAATAGCGTACTACACGAAGCACGTTGGTGCTAACATAAGTATAATTCTCATATCTTTTTCTGTTCTTTTCTCATTTCAGCCATAACATTTTTTACTTATTCCTTTTCTACATGCTTTTGTATAGAGATTGTCCCCCTTGTTTCTATTTCACATTCAGCCATTCTTGCAAGCTATTATAAGCTTCTTGAATTACTGCAGTAGTATTATCGTAAATAGATACTAATTGTTATCATTACATCTGTTAACTTGAACTAAAATTATGCAATGACATACATTACATGAATGTAAAATGTATACTACTAGTATGATATACTATTGAAGTGAAATAAATAAACTGAATTGAATTGAATTAAGCAAGTGGCAGCTCGTACCTAGAATTAGTGGGGGTGGTGCTTCAGAAAAGTTACATCACCTCCAAACAGCAAACATGCGAAACAAAACAATGCATTTTTTATTTCACAGCCGCAAAGCCAACTTTTCTGTCGGTACCATTCGGAATTAAAGCCACGAATAGCCTCCTTGTTGTTGTTTATTCCTGATCGAGATATTTGAATATTCCCGTGAAGCACAAAACATCAATTTTCAGCTTTTGTAGGGCAGAGGGCCCCCATTCAATTTTCTAATTTAGCCCCGAACTTCCTAGCACCAGCCCTGACAAGCAACCGCGATATTTTTTTAAATAGTCACGCACCTCTCTATTTTCAGACAGCTGCATTTGAAAGTTATTCCAGTTGTTCCTATTACCTTTGTATCAGATATCGAAGTACTGTGGCCAGATCCATTGGTTCGTCATCCCCCAGATCATCGCCAAAAGCCTGCTGTGGCCTTCGTTCATTACCATCTTCTTCGTCATTGTCGTTCATATTTCTCCTAATTCTTCGAGATATTCGGCTGCCCATAAAGTAGTAAGGCAATCGTGCCCACTTTGATGCACAAGGGGATCAACATTAGACAAAAGTTAAATACTGTATCAATCAGAAAGTGAGGGTAAGAATGTTTGTAAACAACTGATACAACGTGACGAAAGTCAAACATAGGGACCGCCACTTGCAAGGCAGCTAGAAAAGCAGAAACAAGCCAAAATTTATTTGCCTGATTATGGTTGTTGTAAGCGTACGTGCAAATCGTTTGGGAAACGGTGATAATCTGCGATAAGCGGCACAAACCCCGTGCTTTAAAAGCAAAAAACAATTAGGTAAGCTTAACTCTCGGAAAAAGCTTAACCTTAACAATTTTCTATGATAATCACACAGCATTAACGAAGTACTATTGCGTGCAGTGCTGCAGTTACTACCGCTATAATAATCGCCAAACCCAGTCTTATCAAAATACGAATAGCCAGGTGAATACGGCCTGCAGGCGGTATCAAGACATTACGCGCCCTGGGCTTTCCGTTCAGCCCATTTCTATTAGGAATTTGATAATTTATTATTATGAAGTACAAAACACAATTACTTACTTATTTATAATTGGAAACACAAAAATCGTCGCTGCTACCTACATGGATATTGTTAATTATGCATAGCGTTATGCTCTTTGTAATGCATACTTTGTGTATAATTAGACGGTGCAACTGCTTGTGGTGTGGTATTGTTTATGTAATAAGTATACTCGGTTTTTGTAGGATTCTTATACTCACGAAATAGAGTAACTGCTTGTGGTGTGTTATAAAATAGGCATTTTATATGAATATGAAAGAATACGCATTTTCCAAAGAGGAGAATTCTTTAACATAGAATCTCTGAATCTAGCGCCTCTCAAAATTTGGCGCCAGGTGAAGACCTAGTTACGCACTAAATGTCCCTATTAAAAGTGTTGCTTGCTCTCGCCTAAATAACCTGATATCTGCCCAACTCGCTGGTTTGGTAAACTTGCTGGTTTGGTACCTGACTAACTGTTAATGACTAATAGAGAGATCCAGCCCTGCTAATAACTGCCGTGAGCTTTCCTCCGATAAGTTCACCTCTACAATCAAATCCTAAAAGGTGCGACATTTTTTATGTCCGAAAGCTGAAAGGACCAACCGATGCAAACTTTGATATCATAATTCATGCGCATATCTCGTTATTAAAAGTTTTCATTTTTCGCGAGGTAGGTTTTCCGCTCGAGATTACGCAAAGAAAAACGTAGACTGTAGTAGACCGCAAAATAACATGTACGAAAACATTAGGAGATCGAGAAAATAACATTCGTCATGTAGGTTTTCATTATAAGCCAGTGATCTATAAACGGAGATCACACGTAATGATGATTCTGAACTGGCTTCATTAGCCAGGCGGAAAAATCACTCCCTATTTCCTAATCTAATTAGCAATCAGTGCTATACATACAGAGTTGCCTTGCAACAGGTTGTAAACAATCAGTTGCAATCATGAAAAATTTACTTGCACAAAAACCTTTGCGGCATTCAGCTTGTATATCTGAGCCGGCAGATTTGTGTGCATTAAACAGAAAGAAAATTGTGAAGGAAAAGTAAAAAGGTGTTTTAAGCGCAGCGAAACTTTTAAATTCGAGCAATGTTTAAGAATTCTTATCAAAGCGGGTTTCTCTCGATATTATACAGCATTGGAAGCAAACCTCTTCAAATATGGGACAAAAAGGTGTGAATATATAACGTAATATGCGACATCTAACGTAAAAGTCAGCTTTGATCTTTAGGTTGCGATAAGTAAACACAGCAGAGGGAGAAATAAAGAGGAGCATGAAAGAGAGAGAAAGAAAGTGTGTGTGTGTGTGTGTGCGTGCGTGCGTGCGTGCGTGCGTGCGTGTGTGCGTGAGAGAGAGAGAGAGAGAGAGAGATACAGAGAGAGACGGCTAATCATAGGCCCTACTCTTTAACATGTGTCTGACGGAAGTTTTGCAAATGCAGGTTCGCAATGGTCACATAAAGAGGATAACCGATAATGATATACAATCGCTTGTCTTGGAAATTATGGGAACTAATGTGAGGTACGTATATACATATTACCACCGTGCTTTTTGCCAAGATTTAAGATTTCGACACAGTTGCACTTGTGTAGACTTGCTGAAATGTCCTGTAGTCAGCGATAACATCAACTAACACTCTACAATTTGAAAAGAATTTAACAAGCATTACACCTTTTGTTGTGATAATTCTCACAATTATTGGAAGCTGATTTCTAAACCAATGTTTTCTTTCAGCACAACTTATATAACGTGCCCAGCTGACCCAAAGAAAACTCTGGGAATTAAGCTTCCATTTCTGGTTATGATCATGAAAAACCTGAAAAAGTACTTCACTTTCGAAGTACAGGTATGTAAACACTTCAAAAACGTCGTTTAATTTTCTGGGCACTATTTATAATGATGGTGAATTTCGTAGCATTTTTACATAGGTGTTACTATGCTACGAAATGCTATGCTATACAATACTATGCTATGCTATAACATACCATACCATATCATACCATACCATACCATGCCATGCCATACCATACCATACCATACCACACCACACCATACCATACCATACCACACCATACCATACCATACCATACCATACCATACCATACCATACCATACCATACCATACCATACCATGCTGTGCTATACTACGCTACGCTACACTACGCTACGCTACGCTACGCTACGCTATGCTACGCAACACTACACTACACTACATTATACTATACTTTACTATACATTACTGTGCTGTGCTGTACTGTACTGTACTGCACTTCATTTCACTACACTGCATTATACGTCTCCATTTTAAACAAGCATCAAAGAATGTACAAATACAAAGAATTTATAGGCCCTTTTCACATCTGAGTGGTGACAATATCCCACGACCATAGCAATGATTGCCGAATGTTAAAAATCTTATTACAGGTGTTGGATGATAAGAACGTGAGGAGACGATTCCGAGCGAGCAATTATCAAAGCGTCACTCGAGTGAAACCATTTATTTGTACAATGCCTATGAGGTTAGACGATGGATGGAATCAGATTCAGTTTAATTTATCTGATTTCACGAGGAGGGCGTACGGTTCAGGCTACGTAGAAACCTTACGTGTACAGGTATGCATGTATAGCGTAAACACCAAATAGATAAGTAGGCCTAGAGAGAATACTGTGTGTATTGTCGGTGTCGTGTAGCATAATAGGCAGGGAGAATAAATCCCCGATTGTTTTTTTTAAATGAATCAACGTACGTGCCTGTGTAGTGATGCGAGTGAACTCATAATTCCAACATAGGTAACATAACCCTAACGATATAAATAATAACGATGCTGTTTTTTAATAAGATGTAAAAAGAGTAGCTTATATACAAGCGTGACGACAAGAATTATGATTGGTGCAACCACCACTGGATTGGGTATGTGACTGACTCTTAAATACTTACGTAAAGTCATACTTAGGACGGGAAGATTTGGGAAGTTCTCATTATACTCGATGAGTGAGCGCCGTGGCATTTGGGCTGTCAATTAAAGCAGTCTAGATGGTCTTAATTCCCGAATTTCCCGTGGTCTCGTAACGAGACACTCAGCGGCGGATTAAGGGTTTCACACAGGAGGTGCGTATCACCCAATAGGCTAACTAGGCTATAGCCTTGTCACCAAAGTTTGAGGGACGTCACATTTTACAAAAAATTCTTATTGTCCTAGGAAAGTGTGTATACTTTCATATTCGTGTATTTTCATTTTATAACACATCACAGTTAGTGAGTGTAGCTTTTATATAAATGCCACATAACGAATAGGTGTAAGGTATTACAACACAAGCTGTTGCTCAGCCTGCTTGAACATAAAGATATGTAATTAATAATGACCATGTAGAAACTAGGTTAATGGTGTTTCTTATAAACCACAAGTAATTTTTTAATCTCTTCATTACATAAACTACCATAAATTCACAATAGAGATCGGCGGGATTGATCTATCAGCCTATGGAACTTCTCCGAAACTATAAAAAAATGTTAATTGTTGTGGAACTGTTCTTCAGTTTTTATACAAATTTACCAACTGCTATTCTCGTTTCTTGTGACGAATGGAAATGATTTCGCCAGGGTTAACCAGAAGTTAAATTGCTGTTCGTCATTGAGGCTACCTCCGATGAGGATTCTAAAGCGACACTGCACATGTCTAATTGTTCTACTCTTACAAGTGTCGAAACATTGTGTGTAGATACAGAAACTGACCTAGAATGCGTCGTTTAGTTTATTTGCTTATAAGTAGTTATCAACTCCAACATGACTAGCTAGAATGATAATGTAAATCGGTTAAATGATGTACGTTTATCAATATCAACATCAACAATAACTGTGCGCATTTTGCTGTAACTCTTACGAAATGTAATGCATGATAATATTATGCGTACAATGGCAGTGCTTTTACACGCACTAAGTGAGTTATAAGCTTGGAACGGGCCTTTTAAATGTTGCTACGTTGCTGAGCTGACGTGTTTTTGTGGAGCTCTCGTCGTTTGTAAGTTTGTTTAATTTTGTGAGTTTTTGCCCACCGATTGTGATAAAAATTATATCTTCTTTTTTGTGGAGCTCTCGTCGTTTGTAAGTTTGTTTAATTTTGTGAGTTTTTATCCACCGATTGTGATAAAAATTATATCTTCTTGATCCTTGAGTTGTGGACTAGGACTATATAAACACGATTACAGCGATTATTTTGCCGGGCCCCTTTTGATCCCGGGCCTTAGGCTTCAGCCTATTCAGCCTATAGGGCTATCCGCTACAGGTTATAATACAATATTGTAGTTGTTTCCAGCTTTACACGACCGTAATCACGAAAATAATCATTTCTTTTGTTGCAAAAACTTTAAATGATTTTTAAAAGTTACGTGGTAATCAGGCAATTGGCGAGGTTTCCACGATAATTTTAGCGCATTAAGCTGCATGATTTGTAGCGCAAAAATGTAACTAAGATAAATACTTGCGTGACTAGTTACTTTGAACATTTACTTGCGCTGGCGCCAAAACATCTCGCGCCTTAAGTATCTATCGTCCAAACGTCCTAAATATCCGTATGTCTGCAAAAGGACTCACTAAGCTCTTATAATGTTAATAGATCACCCACAAGAACAATAGCTCAAGACATGTATAAACATGAATACACAGGTTCAGAAAGTAAGAAGCTTTTCACAGATTTGCTAGGGAGGTGAGCGAAATGGGACATTCTTTTTGAAGTACGCGAATTTCTAGTTAAGTTAACAGGAAAACAATCTTAAGAATTACACAGTTAAAAGACATGAAAAATATTGGAATTAAAGCGGTTTACAACTAGGAAAGTTCAGCAGCAACAAAAAACAACTGTCAGAAATCAGGAACTGATAGAGAGATTGTACAAACCGCCTTAACAAATGACCAAAGAGTCAAGATATATAACACTTTTTAATGAAATACTTATATTCAAAATAAAGTGATGTTAATAATAATAATTCAAAGTTCCACTGCGTACAGTTCTTGAGTGCGCTTGGTATATGGGCTAGTTGACTGCTCTGATCAACGGATTTTGGCTCGAGCATGAAAAACCGATCAGCTTCCACTTGTTATTTGTATTGTAAGAAATGCAAGCCTAAAGTCCTCTCTGGTGCCCTTAGAGAAACTATTGAAGGCATTATTTGCTAGATAAACAATATTGATTGTCAATGTGAAAAGATATTGGCATTGCAAACTTGCCAATGGATGACAAATCCGTATGAGATAAATTTATAATGGAAGGAGTTATGTAGGGCTACATTTTTGGCAATGGTCAGCTACAATACTAACCCTCTCTGTGTAGTTATTACAGATACAGCATGTAGATTTCATTTTCAAACAGAGAGGTTTCCTGAATTGCCAAACGTCTGCATTACAGATTCATGCAAACTGCAGGATTAGGAGAGTCTACTTCTCAGACAGACTGTATTCGGAGGAAGAGCTACCAGCCGAATACAAACTTTACCTACCAGTACAACAAGGACAAGCTAATGTTGCCCAGATGTAATTTGCCAAAAATTAACAGCCACGTATGGACTATGCAAAGCTGGAATATGGCTCCCGATATCTTCGCCGACTAAAGATACATTATTTATTTGTCGCAATTACAGTCGAAGAACTATTTGTCTCAAAAGTTATATTATAACTACTGGAGATTTACTACTACTACTACTACTACTACTATTGTAATGTGATCAACCTCTGCTGCAAATCATAATATAGCGGCAAATTGTGCAGCAGATGAGATAATATATACTAAAGGGCATTTCACATACAAATGCCATGTTATTGAACAATATAATCAGTAAGCACTGTAGAATATAATCAGCTTTCTGTACCTGCACTTAAGATTAAATTAAATTTATTCACTCAGTATTTAATGTTTTTTATTTTTTGTTTGATTAATTTTCTGCCGAATGATTCAATTAAATTATGTACGAAATAAAACTTCATCATGCTAACATTTCCACACTCAATTTTGTAACTGAATTTTCGGCTTTTTTCTTTCACCTCTATTTCCTCTTCTTCATTTGTACAAGCAGTTTTTACGTTAATCACAAGTATCACGCGTGCCTACTTATCAATTTGATAGAAAAGTGTCAAAGATGATAAAGGCTAGAGATGCAGGAAATTAGATTAACCAAATTAAAAAAAATAAGTTAGAAACTGTATTTGCAGTAACAGTTATTATTCACTTTAGGTACTATTCCTTTTCTTAAAAATTCTATAAGTCTTCAAACAGTACAAATACAAATAAGATCAAGACATACATTACAACGTCAAGACTAATTGGTATCACATAATAAAAACATAGAACATTACAACTTTTTACTTGATTTAATAAAAAATAATTCTTTGTACTTTATAATGATAAAACAAACAATAAAAATACCCAAATAATTGGTAGCAAAATAAAATCAGACTAGCTAAATTTATCTTTTTGTCTAGTGACATACAAACTCAACCTTGAACAGTACAAAAATATTCACAAAATACATAAACTTTCCATTATTATTGTACAAAAGCTCATAAAAAGACAGAGAACTTGGCACTAATTCTAATGATGTAGCCATTACTCTTGAAATAATTAATTACAAGACAGTTTCATAAGACAAACAAAGAAGGCATGTGACATGTGTACGACCTCAGGTCATAAAAGGGAAAAATGTTTGCTTCTTATTTCGACTAAATGCAGAGAACAGGTTCACGATAGTGTGATGTAACTTTTGTACATCGCTCACAGGAAAGAGGCAGGAAAAACAGTAAAAAACAATTTTAAAAATACAACAGTTAAATTATTTTGTCGCTAAGCCGAAGTGACAAAATCCCTGCACTCATCTACACAGCAACAATAAACTGTTCATCAAGCTCTAAATATAATAGTTCTTTACATTTGCAAAGTTTTTAAGCACATTTTGACTTAAGTCACCAAAATAAAGGAGTTTGTCTACGTAGGCCTTTCAGTACACCTCCCTCCTTGACAATAATAGTCACTTCTGCCTATGGGCCTTGACCCCTCCCCCCCCTCTCTCTCTGTATGCTTTATTAAAGGGCTTTGTATAGAACTAAATTATAGCATCATGTGACAATTTCTATTTCATTTGTGTCTAATTATTACATGTATTAAAAATTAACACTGCTACACATCTAAACATCATTAACAATGAAGAAAAATACAAAATATAAAGAAAGCATTAAAATTTAACTTGTAATGACAGCAATTATAGTAAATCAGTAAAGCAATACCAATTTTACAATCAAATGAATTGAGCTGTATTCAATGTTGTACTTTGGTAACATGTTTTCTTAACAACTAGGACATAATTCTATCCAAAGACACAATTTGGAAATAAACCACTCTGCTTTTTGCAAGACCGTAAAGTTTTAATAATCGATTAAAATGCAAAGTTTTCATTGCACGGAAAATTATAATAACAAGATGTCATAAAAAATAGTAGGCTCACAGCCTTGACTGACAAGATTCACAAACCTAATTTCCTTGCGAGTCATCTTTGCTATAGTTCACTCCAACAGCTTGAAGAACTTCATCCATTATTTTGGCAATGTTTTCAGAATCAGCATGTGTCATTTTACGGCTTTCCAGGAGACCTTAGAATACGTAATTATGCAATATATAACATACAATGTACATCCAAGTTCAAGCTACAAAAACAATAGCTCGAGGTAAACAGGATAATTTTAGAGAAGGTAAGTTCGAAATAAACCTGCAAGGCTTGCTTAGCCAACACTGCTGTAGTAAAAAACTCAGTCTCGGAGATCAAAAGTCATGGTATTTCTTCATAATTAATATCAATTAGGTCATCACAAATATATTATATTATGTTATATTACATATTATATTATATTATTATGCAGAAACTTTGGCATACAACTTAAGTGGAGTCCTTTTACTTTGAATATGCATTGGATTTATCATGACTGTTTCACTGTGTTTATTATCTTATATTACATTACATTACATTACATTACATTACATTACATTATATTATTTTATTATGCAGAAACTTTGGTATACAAAGACTTAAATGGAGTCTTTTTACTCTGAATAAGCATTTGGTTTATCATGACCGTTTCACTGTGTTTGAAAACAACTTAAACTGTTTTCTCTTTTTGTCAGCTGAACATACAACTTACCTTCCATTATGCAACGTCTAACTTCCTCTGCTTCGAACACAAGCCCACCACTATTTAAAAAGTTGAAAGGTAAATCAGGTTTCGGCAAGTCAGTTTTGATTACCCGAGCCGGTTTACCTTGAATAACACCAAGCGACTCTTTTGGAAAGATTTCAAGGTGCGTCGGACACCAAAATGGTAGCACCTGTTGGAAAAAGGAATTTCCAGGTTATTACTCCATCATCTCCATTAGAGTATCGCAAAAAATTGGATTGCAGAAAAACTGAGAAGTTGGCTCTTAGTTACGGATTTTGAAAAGTACAGACTGTAACTTGAACCACAGATCCTATAAAAACATTTATACAATAGCTTTATACAAGCACTCATGCTCAAATCTACGAAAAAAATGCTGGCTAATGCAAAACTCTACAAGTAACTTTAACTTGTAATTTAAGAACAGGCATAAACAAAATTAATCACGATATCTGGAAGTCAAAATGATTTGCCAGTAGAAGAAATTAAATGTTTTCGCTAAGATTACCTTCATAGCACCATCAGTGCCACATATAAATGCAGAGCATTCCTCTTTTACAGCCATGGTGTAACGTAAATTAGCAATCCGATTCTTACTGTATAGCAGTGTAACACCAACCGATTCATCAACACCTAAAATTTTGGAAAATACAATAACTATATTCAAAACGCAGCCATGTGTACATCCTGTCCACACCCATTCAAGACAGAGATTGCTAGAAGAGTGCTCTGTGTAGAAGCACGACAACCGAGATGAAATCCTGAACAGACCCTTATTTTTTCTATAATGTAGTAACCTTAGCGCATGCTGTGCAGCAGTAAGCCTTTAATCAAGTATTGCAAAAATTTTACATACAAATCGCCTTAAAGGAAAACAGGACCCTTAAAACTTGCCAAGTTTTATTACAACACACTGAAGCACTGTAGTTCAATTTTCATTTTCGCAAACACGTTCGACACACTCATGAAATATTTGTGCTGTTGAAATTTGTGTTTATTTGTGACGTCATCAGTAGTTGGGGTCACCCACCACTAATGATCCAGATGTGAGCATACCATGAGGTCCATGACTACTTCGCTTTCTCCTTGCCCTAGTCCTCACTGCACGTTTATCAGTTCGGCTTCATGCAGTGGCATAAGCCTGAGCATGTGCATGGCCCTTGGAAGTCAGTCATTGTTTGATGGGTCTAAAGCCGCATGGAGGGCTTTTAATATGCAACAAATGTATTTAATATGCTTTATTAATAAACAAATGTGTAAAATAACTCTTACTTCTCACGGGTGATTACTTACCATCACTATTTAATGTTCCAGCAGCTACAATTTTATAAGGATATTCATTCATCACCCAATTTGCAAACTGTATAGCATAGACGCCAATATCGAACGTTGCACCACCACCAAGTGCTTTCTTCTGCAGTCGTTCCACGTTTCGCAGGTCTACAGAAAATGTCACACTAACAGTTACAACATCACCCACTGTACCGTTGTCTATGGCACTCCTGACTTCCTGATAAATAGGAAAAAATCTGCTCCAGGCACCTTCCATAAAAAAGAGCTGCCCTTTTCTAGCAAGAGCTATAAGCTGTCGGGTTTGCTGGTAGAACAATGTCAATGGTTTTTCACAAAGCACATGCTTTCCGGCATTTAGAAAAAGCTTGCAGAGTTCGTAATGTTCTGATGTTATGACACCAATGTATATAACATCTGAAAAGCATGAACATTTTGTATTTATGATCAGTATCAGCACCTGTTTGAAAAATTAAGTTACAAAAGTTTTATGCTCACAAATGGTCATAACAAAATTATACTACTTAAATTAGAAGTTTTATACAGTGTTACTGCTAAGACAACCTCTGAATGCAATCCATGTGTTTTAGTACAAATAAGCTGATAACATATTGTGCTTACTATTAAATATCATCCAAATATTTAATTTATTATTTCTGTCCACAAAAAGCACAATATCAAGGTATGCAAGTAAGAGTTATGTGAGAATGCAAATGCAACTGCAACTGGAAGCATGGAAACCTGGAAGCTTAGGTAATACTCTTACACTTACTATACCTGTCACTTCTACTAGAGATAGATGACATTAAGAACTCATAAAACTAATTTATTGCACAACCTACAAATTACAGTAAGTCCTCGCTTAACAATGTTCATGCGTTCCAGCAAAATTCAATGTTAAGTGAAATGTCGTTAAACGAAACCAAGCTTCCATAGAAAGTAAGGGAACTAAGATACGTTCCAGAAACAAAAATCAATACTGCTTAAATCATATAAATTAAACATTTTATGAGTTTTATTCATATATCTACTTACGTAGCTATAGCGGTTTTGCTTTCGTTAACATCTAAGCCTAGTCAGCAGTTAAAAAATAAACACTGCAGAGTCAAAACCAAGCCATGCGGGCGACCTTGGGAATTTTACCTACATACTTAGTCTGGTTGCTATAGCAAGAGCTCGCTGGTCACTTGATAGTTGATACAAACCGTTAGTAATATAGGCGTCAGTAGTAAGTCGGGAAGCAAAACCATGTATAATAATTGCACTGTTTACATTATTAGTGCATTTTTAGAACAGAACAATGCAATGTGTGCTGTTTTAATGTATCAATCTACATAAAAATTTTGTTGATCAAATAAAAATATGCCTTGGGCAAAGTAAAAAAATTGTCGCCTATGTGAAACGTGCGTCGTTAAGTGGAAAAAATGTGTCAAAAGATCAGCGTCATTAAAAAGAAACGTTACTAAACAGGGAGTCGCTAAGCGAGGACTTACTGTAATTGATAATGTGTTTTTCATGTAAAAGTCAAAGTTGTTGTAAAGATTTACTGGTTAGTCCTCACATTATCACATACCAACACTTCCATCATTTGCTAGTTCTGCATAAGAACCATATGCACAATCAATGTTGTGCTTCTTGGCAAACATCTTGGCTCGATCTAAGCTTCTGGCTGCTACACAGCTGACCTACAAAAAATTACTCTTATGAATTGGCTATAAAAGACAATAACATTACATTATATGGTAGGTGCCACTCAATAGACTTTGCATTAACAGACTTAAATGTTTAGTTTTCAGAAATTTTTGGGTAACGAGGTAATTGCAGTGGACGAGTGGGTAACAGATTCAAAGCAAAACTGCTACGCTAGTGTATTAGCGCACAATAAACGTACCTGCTTACAAACAAAACGGTACTTCACATGATTGTTTCTGCATATATTACAGTGTACAAAGCTGAAGTAAAGATGACATAAAAGCAAAAAATACACTTTTGTGCACCATACACATGTCATACTTTAAATATTTGAAGGAAAAATATTGAGTCAATTATGCGGAGGTATTTGAGTCAATTACAGACAGTTTTTATGTACATTTGAATAGGACCATATGAGGCCTTGCTGAATCTATTAAGCGGCGTGCGCCTAATACATATACTTCACATACTTAATAAATGTAACAACATGACCGTAAACCATTTATAATATATACTTTTTAATTTAAAGCAAAACAATTATGTAAATTATACAAATCGAGCAAAAATTTTCATAACATATTTTATTATTATCCCTGGCATAAATCAGACTCATAATCATTTAAAGAAAAAACTATTAATTGTATGTAAACAAAATGACCATGTGACGAAATATATATATATATATATCAGCAATTCACAAATTCCAGAATATGCAGAAATTCCCGTCTTTTAGCCAACTTAATCATAAAATCATATTTTTGCTATCTTATATGAAATTTTGAAACATATAACTTGACTTAACACAATGGACAGGTGAAGATATCAGCATTATTTTATTTATGTAACAGGTGATAATTATTGTACCTGATGTTCAGTGGCAGGTAGGGTGTGAAGTGCCACAACAAAGTCATGAGAAATGGCTCCTGCTCCAACAATTCCCCAACGCAATAGCATTTTAAAATTTCAGCAGGTGTCAACACAAATGAAATAACAAATCTAAAAGGAAATAAAATGAAATGACAAATTTACATGAAAGTCAATTTCTTACTATGTCAAACAAAACTATGAGACAGATCTGGCAAGATGTACATAAAAGTTGTGAACAAAAGCCCACTACGTTGCATTTTGTATTGACATTCTATGGCCAGTTGTACAGTTATTACCAAAAACAATTGATGATAAAAACAGGCAAGGAAAGCAAACGTAGAACAATGCATTCACTGGCACTGTGTTGTGATATCTAAAATTTTCAAACGTAGATGGTGCTTTGATGCAACAAGCTAATCTGAATATATTGTCAAGTGCTGCTAGGCCTGTAACAATTCATCGCTGCATCGTGATTTCTTTTATTACGAGATGCACATTACCAAAGTGCACACGCATTGTGATAAACTGCGTCAGTGATATTGAGCAAAAAAGCATGAACTTGACCGTATGCTTATAAAAACGATTTCGAGTGATTCAAGCTGCAGCTGTGGAATGTACTGTAGATATCTCTCAATCAGTGTACAACAGCAGAAGTTGACTTGCCACAGGCGCTGCTAACAGCCAAAATGGTTGATCTGTAGGAGGCTAATTATGTTGTTTGCACAAAAATTTGTGAAATCACAAATGTAAACCAGAAAATACAGAAGCAACTTTTAAACCTAAACTCTAAAGTACTAATTTACATTTTGCTTATCTGGTGGCTTACTATGCAAACAATAGCCTACACATTACACAAGTAATAAATAAAATCAAATGTTTTGTCGAGTTATTTTAGCAATCCTAAAACTGTTGATTGATAGGTATGCTTAGCATTCATTAACTGCCTCATCTACGATCTAGTTTTTTATAAAGCTGCAAACATTAACACAGGTGTACCATGAGGTTAGTGTCATGCTACATACCACACAATGACCTAGGTTTATTGTTGCAGCCCTAGTAACTGGCTGCCTCACTATTAATAATAATAGTTTAATACTAGTATTATCGGTGCTTTTGAAATTATAAGTTTTCTAATTTTACACACAGAGTTATCATCCAATGAATCATACGTCCAGGGACATGATTCTGCTCACCTCCCTATGCCAGGACTCCCTACTCGCCGCAATGCCCCAAGTGGATTTATTTCTAAGGATCAATGCTGAAGTGTTTAAATATTTCTGGGCAAAATCTAAATATGTTAACATTTGAATATAATATATATGCATTTCTGCATATACATTATCTGATCCATACTTGACTAACTCAGCATTTAATTCATCAGCACCCGGGCTTTCGTTGTTTTTCAATGACTTTGCCGCATGCTTTACTTCTTCTTTAGTCCAGAGTCCAGAATAGCACGTGCAAACGCAATATGGCCAATCTTGACGTTATTATTAAAGTTTATTGCATATTTGTTTTGTTTTACGACTACTACTATGTATAAAATTAAAGTCAGCCAACTTGACTATATGCTGCACTGTTGCTAAGAGTGCACTATATCCTAGTAGATTAGTACATGTATAATATTGTAACTGCTGCAAAGTAAGTAAGTAAGTAAGATCACGTAATCGAAATCGTAGTCGAGACAGTGTAATTACATGTGTCTCCACTTCACCAATTCCTGCACTCATTGCCACTAATCGTTATGTTGCTAGTTATATAAATTACTATTATTATGAGTTTATCTCGCATAAAATATAGAGCTTACAAAAGCAACAGGGTCTGAGTAAAATAGACAAAGGGATGGTAGTTAAATAACAAGCGACCTTAGACACAAAGGTTATTGAAACTCAGTCCTACGATTATGATCAAGCTCCAAATAGGTCTTTGACGGTCAGTCTAGATTTTTTTGCATGGGCTGGGTGGATGGCTCTCAATGAGTAGGCTATTTTTAAAAACAAAACTTGGGACAAAAAAGCAGGAAGCACATTTACCAGCAACAACTAGTTAGTAACTCGAACTCTTAACCTTGGGTCAGTAAAGTTGTTATCCCAGCACAGAATTTTGTCACAAAATGGTCGAAATCTTGGAAACAATATTATTTTTTTAAAAATAATGTCATCGTATTGGTACAAGATTAGATATTTTTACACATACAGACAATTAAGAATATAGACTGCAAGTGTATTATCAACTCGTCATGCACATTCAGTTTGGTATAATATTTGATGTGCACATTGATGTTGTTCAACAGTGTTCAACGACAATGCACGGTCAACAGTCCAATTTTGTTCCAACTGGTGCAATATTTTAGACATTAATAAATCACCTTCACACAAAGTGGTACAATATGCAGCATGTTGGCATAATGCTGAAAAACCATATATGCAGACGACTCACAAAAATAAAAAGTAACAGAGATCTTTTATGGAATTATTTGTCTTTTTTCCTTTTTTTGTTTAAACATGAGATTCAGAGATCCATTTTTGCAAAATTGGTACATTACTGCTTAACTAATTATTGACGACACAAAACATTTATGCTTTACATACAAAATTGAAAAATATATACAATAATGAAATGGAATGGAGTCTTGAAGCTAACAGGATTAGGTTGACTCGCTGGAGCTACTACTAGAGCTGTCTGTAGACATTACTTCAACATCATCATGTTCATTTTCCTTATTCTGACCTCGATTTTCCATCACCATTGCACTATGACTGCCAGCTGTTGCACTGACTGTGGGTGCCATTTCTGGGGGTGGTTGCCATGCCAACGAACTACCTTGAACTGAAAATGACAGAAATTAAAAGTATGCATTTTCATAAACATACAGTTTGCTCTGCTGTCTGACAACACTCGCCCAGTTCAATACTCAAACAAAGGCCTTACAAAACTTTGCAACTAAACGATAAGAATTATTACTATTTAAAAATGTAATCAATTGTTCAAAATGCATGATATGGATGAGTTTTACAAAACGATATTTATTGTTAATGGTTCACCTTCTAAAATATGGCAAGCAAATGACAGGCTGACCATTTAACGTAAAATTTAGAAGCCAAATTTTTGTCGAAGTGCTCAAAAGTTGAAAGACTACTGTATCTAAATCAAGAACCACGAAAATATACACCTGATACCTGAAAGAAGTACTATGGCCTATAAAATGATTTCTCGCGATTTCCTGTTAATCTATGGGAGCATACATTTTACACAACATGTCAACAATACGAAACTGTTCTTGTACATGTGATAATCATTGCTCTAATAACAAAAGCTACTTGAACTAATAGAATTCTTATGCACAAATGTTAACTATTGTTGTTGAATTTTAAATGGACAAACTTTACTTGCTGGTGTGATCAGTAGCCGATATCTTGAAATGATAAAAATTCCACTTGCATTTGAAAACTAAATTTTAAATTCTTTTCAAAAATATGACACTAACTTGTAAAAATCATTATAGCAAATCTTATGATTATAAACTGTAGTAAAAAACTGTATTTAGTGGCTCCGTTGTAGACACACTGCAAGTCTATCATTCATTAAATTGTGTATAAAATAAATAGTTCTGTCATCCAATGTTTAATTCAAGATTAAATGCCTATAAATTTTGCAGACAAATTTTGCAGACATTTTTAAATCTGCTTAAATCTGATATAAATCAAAATTGTTGAACAAAATTATTAGACAGCCAATTCACAATACGTGGTTTAAAAAAATAATTAGACTGCCATTTCACAATACCTGGTTTAAAAAAATAATTAGACAGCCAATTCACAATACCTGGTTTAAAAAATAATTAGACAGCCATTTCACAATACCTGGTTTAAAAAAATAATTAGACAGCCAATTCACAATACCTGGTTTATTAGCTGCATTCTGTTGCTCAGCTACAAATGGTAAATCACTTTTCCGGCCAAGAAAACCAAGTCGCATTTCTATATCCTGGGGGTATGGTCGGCGAGGATCACCTGAAAAAAAATGGAAAGAAGTGTGAAGTTGTATTTAATAGGGAGTGAAATAATATGTAGTCTTACATGTAAGCTGCTGGAAGGGTGAAATATAGATATTCAAGGCGATCAAATGTAAAAAATGACAAAAGAAAAGAAATAATAAATACAGCATAACAGGTTCAGTATTTAACAAGCTGTTTGAGTAGCAGTGGAAACATTTTGTACAGCCGACATCAAAGATGCTAAAACCATACAAACAGAGTGTTTCTGCTAAGGTCAAACAGCAAAAAATTCTGGTTATCAAATGACATTACTACAGTCAGAGAATCATGAAACAGTACGCTTCAGATAATATTAGATAATATTTTGAAAAATTTAAATGATGTAACTTCATTAAACATCATGAGACGAGACAAAACATACAATTAGAAACACGCACTCTAGAGTACAAATGATTCTAGTCTATGATCACTGTAGGATGACGTCAATTTCGCTCCCACAATCATGAGAAAACATTTTGTCATTGTAGAGGAAACTTTCCATTATTAAATGTTTCTTTGTTTAATATTTTTATATCAATTAGTTGAAATACAAAATAACATGAAAAAAGTACAAAAATGTAGTTTGATTTTCACATTTTGCTAACCATGACCAAGACAATCACGAATGTGGAGGTAAAGAATATTCAAATGTACTATATTACAAAAGCAAGCAACAAGTAAAAGACGCAAGCGAAAAATTATTACCTATATCCCAAGATAATGGAGCTGCTACAGCATTAGATGCACTAATACGATGTGCATATCGAATGAGATCTTCTGAACAAACTTTGTTACTTTGTGCTCGGTTTATTGAGGCAAGTTTCTGCTTTGCCTGATAAATAGCGGTCGACTGTGAAATGAAAATGAAGTTTTTTTATCACTTTTGGTAAGCCTCAGAAGCAAAACAAAAAAATTGTGCAGCTTACGATTCCGAATTCAGCCAACAGACGACACTACCATCCTACGTTGGTAAAAAATGTCACAATCATGTTATACTGTAATATTATTTATATACATAAATCGTGTTTATAGACTGAACAAAACACTTAACGTAAATGATTTGCTCATAAATCGAGTTTCGCATCATGGAAAGAGTGTGTATAAACCAGGGCAAATACTATATTCAAAGACTTTGAGATGCAAGGCAAAACACTAGTATAGTATACTATGTGTTGCTATTATCAAAATAAAATTATCATATTATTATCATAATAAAATGTTGAAACTGTGGGTTTTCATGTTAAAATACAGTCTCTCAACAAAAAATCATGGTGTATCATTTACTGAACAAACAGAAAATAAAAACAAGGAAAATTTCCTGAGAATGCTGCCATGATGTATTTATAGCAAATTTCACAATTCTCTTGAATGAGTTAACTAATGAAAAAGTATGTACATGGACGTTCTAGATAACAGAGCAGTGGCGGCTAGTGTATAGGTGCTGTGGAACTACAGCACCCCATATTTTTACGCAATATTATCGATAATATTCAATATAAAAAATCTTTTTTCTTTAGTTCTTTCTTTTATTCTTGTATGGCACCAGAGCACGCGAAGGTACTACTATTTCACAGCCCAGTACAGTGCACACCAGCAATGCAATGCTCGGCTGTTGTGGCCATGCGGCCATGTGCACATGTCTGAGCCCAAGTAGAGAAAGTACTGTCACTCACACAGTTTGTTGACAGTTGTCATGTGCTTACCATGAAGGAATTAAGGTTAAACGGTGACAATTTAGGCTATTAGTAAGGAAAATTTTTTTATGATTTTATCAAGTTTATGTATAAACTTTTATATGTTTGTTTGTTTAAAATTACAATCACAAATTACAACATTAAAATTACATATATTTGTTTCGTTTTACACAGTATTAAGACAATGGCTAAAAATGTTCTGAACCAGCACCCTCACCAATTTTGGCTGCCACTGTAACATAATTTCTACTATAAGTGCACAATTCTAAATAATGTTAACTGATCTGCAAATAATTTGCAGTCCAGTATAATCATATCACTAAAACAAAAACACACTCTGTCTAGGTGATGTAGTTTGTTTGTGTCAAAGCTTTAGTTAAAGGGCTTGCAGTATAAGTTGCTGCATCAACATGTCAACGTGAAAAATTTTGACAGACAAACTATAGATATGACTGAATATAAATATTAGACATTACCAATATGTATTCAGCTTCTTTAAGTTGATGTTGTAGAATGTGAACATCCTGGTCCCTTTTTCGAGATTGTTCTTTTAACAAGTCTATTTTTTTCTGTACCTCTCCTTGTTCCTTGGCTATGAATAGTAATGTACTATTAACAAAACTGAAAGAACAACGGTTACCTGGGTTAATCTAATCCATACCCTACTATGGGGACTGGCTTTCTCAGAATTAAGCATTGTCATTGCCAACTAGTACATGAATAGATAATTAGGAATAATTCCAGGAAGCCATATTTTATAAATTGGTTTTCTGTTCTAGAGAGGTTCAAGTTCTAACCTAATATCAAAGGAGCTCTTTTCCCAAAGTAGCTTGTTCATTTTCGGAAAATAGATGTAATTAGAAGGATGACCCTCAAAACAGGTGAAGGTGAACACCTTCAGAGAAAGAAAATGCCCTGACATCAAGTCACTATAGATGAACAAAAACTTATTTTGACAGTTTTGAATCTTTTGAACTTGACCTTCAACATTTTTAATTTAAAAGCATTGGGCATCTTTTTTATCTCGTCCACTCTTATCCCTGCGCCAAATTTGGTGACTAAAGTTCATCCCTTTTGTCTGGACAGGCAATTTTTCCCTTATAACCTTAACTAATATCCTTTTGACCCCAAATTCATGGAGTTTTCTGCTCTTCACCAGACCGCTTCAATCTGTTTTTATTTTATAGCAAGGGGAGACACATACACAGACAGAAAGACACTACTAAACACCCTACACAGTATCCATATTCTGCTTTCTATTGGCATAAATGAAAGCCAGCCTAATATTTAGTGACTAATTTGGAATCATTGCATCTAAAGTACATCTAGGATTGATTAAAAATAATGATGACTTTTGTACTGTACTGCTTCTAATGTTTCTACTGCATGTAGCCAACTTGTAATACAGATGTATAGCCACAACATGAAAAATAAACACTGATTAATTCATAACAACATTTTATTAACAAACTGAAAAGAAATTACGATAGAAGCTGGAGAATGTAAGAAAATTGCTAACTGGGTTTGGACAACAGGTTCAGAAAAAGCTGCGTGAAAGCTTCATAAAACATGACAACAAAAATTGCTCATACCAATTTTTAGCATATTCTTGAGTTCCTCTTCTTTTTGTATAAGTAGTTCAGTGAGTTTTTGATATTCTTCTTCTACATTCTGACCTTCTTGCTTTCTCGTAATCAGGCAGTCAAACAATTCCCTGCAAAATTTAAAGACAAGTCATCAAAGCAATAGTTTGGGTATGGCATTACAGATTTCGTTAATCTATTAGTTCAACCGCTCAGCGTTTTCAATATTGCAGGTTAGTGTTTTTGGGTACAGTTTTAAAGAGTAATTTTGTTAATTTCTGCCCTTATCGTTAGGATTGAAATACCGAACATATTCGAATTATTCTCTAATCTATTCTAAAATATAACTCATAACCTTGTCTAAGCACATCTGGTACGTAATTACGACGGAATGAACTTACTTTGTTGTAATTTCTAAGTCATCTACAATAGTGAGTAATTGTGACTTTGTACTGGGAGCTGCCATATTGATCTCTTTACGATCTCACCGCTAACAAATACGTCGGCGCATCTATAACTGCACACTGGGCATTATCTACGCCCAATTCAATTTTTGGCTGCTCGTAAAAATGGGTCATAAAGGACAACTTGGCAGAGTGGCATGCTCACATTAGTGATACCAACAATTAGGGTCCTATCACTAATCATTACGTATAAGATTTACAATTCCCCACACATAAGGAAATTAGTTCATGAAGCGGATTAGGGTTAGGGCTAGGGTATTTAAATTGTGTATAGAATTGTAAATTGATTCAATCATCATGATTTGATCACTTTTTACGGGGAACCTTTACTTAATAAGGGTGTGTTGTATATAAGCTGCACTGTATTATAATTATTTGCTAGGGCCAAGTGACAAAAAGCAACAAAATTAACAAAAAAACACAAAAGTTATTACGTCAAAGTATTGCTGAAACAACAGAAAACCTAACAGTTTCTCAATGTTAAGTGAAAACGCATTGTGCGTCTTGCACGCCCTGCAGTCTTGAGAGGTATGATCATTGATCAGAGCCTGAAAGCGGCAGAGTCAAGCTCAACATTCTCCAATACCTTTTGTAGATATCCCACAAGTATGTTTGTTGAACACCAATTAAAGCCGTCTTTTTTTATCACCTTACCCTCCAGTGCAGCACTATATCTTTCATGATAATTCTGTGTGGCGACAGGGTTGAGGCAGAGATAAGGCCTAGTGAATTTTCTGGTTGATGTACTCTATCCATAAATCTGTCTCAGGCCCAGCAAGGTGCGCAAGTGCTTCCGGGCCACTAAATATTGAGGGCATTTATAAATTATCTACTGTTTCAGCTATACTTTCATGTAATAAATTGTTGCGTTTGTAATTTGTATACCCTTCCCACGAACACGCTAACCCACCTCCTCAGGATTGTTTTAAAGTTGTCGAATCGGTACTAATTGGGGCTTTCATAAATCACTTTATAAAATATTATACATGTTTATCTTTACTGCACACTTGTTGCAGAAATTTAACATTTGCTGATGTTTGTATGTACACGTGTTGTACAAATGATATTCACTCATGATCACGCAATAATCAACTTAGAACGGAAGTATTAACATGCTTGCATGGATCCGGCACATCCTACTTGCTTGTTTTTTTGAGTGTAAATTTAATGATTTCCATAAGAAAATCACGAGAAACATTTACTATTTAGCTCACGTTTGCAACTGACCCCTCATTTTGATACTTGGTATGGCTTTAATTTTGGTAGCCATTGCGAATAAGGCACCCAAAACTGGGTTATATAGTACACTCATTCTCTAAACAACTTTTTGTGGTGCTTCACTTTAACTACCACGATTATAACGATTTGATACATTACATACACTATATACTCGTAGAGCAAAAATATATAGCCACCAAAAACTAAGCGAACTCCTGGAATCCCGTTTTTTGCAGACAAATTATACATTAAAATGAAAAAAACCACAACAATATAACAGGTGTAATTTTTAACAGTGTTATATAAGCCACACTGCATGTTAACGTGGTTAATGTATTATAATAATACTGTGCTGCACTCTGTGCATGTATGTGCAAATATATAATTAAAAAAGCAATGCATAAGGTAGATTCATTTAACAGGCATGATCCATAAATGAGAATACACGAGGGCTGTATTCAGAAACTGAAAAATTCGGGCTCCATTACTGTCTACGCAATGGTTCGTGATATTTCAACCTCTCACGATGAACTGTGGCGTGCGATAACAATATAACCATGGATACGTGCAGATCCAAAAAATTATTATGACTATGTTTCTGAACTATAATATTATGTTAGATATCTTTTCTAGAGTTTCATGTATTAGTTTTGCAGTACACAGATGTAACACATGCATTACATCTACACAGTACAATCCAATGTTATCACAATTCATAACAGAGATTACTAATAAAAATCCTTCCATTCCCTACCAAAAAAACATAAATTTAAAAAACACACACAAAAATCAACAGACATAAGTATTTTTCAAATTTTATTACCCATCTTCAACAGTATCAAAAGCAACAAATTTTTAACAAATGAAAGTTAACATAGACCTAACCTTAATTTCAACAATAACTGTTGCTAACTTTCTAAAATTTATTAGCTGCTAAAACTTGAAATAAGGCACTTAATTCTAACAAGTAACAGTGGAATGTATAACAATATTGTAATTTTTATCAAGAATGTTACCCGAAGATTAATTACAATCACAAATTAAATTTATTTTGAATTAATGACTTCACAACATGGTAATTTATGTCAGTAATTTTACTTTGCTGAAATGTGGATAGATCTGGTGAGGCCAGTCAAAATACTCTCTTTTTGCGCATATTAACATCATTCTTAATCATAGTATATTTCATCGGTTTTGTATGAAATCGTGAAATCACTTGATAAAAATGGTGTATATGGTATATAGTTATGTCACTATTTAAAAATTTTCAATTTATGAATCTAAATGCATCATTACATCATCACTATAAAATCATTCACGCAATAAGATAATTTAGACTATAGGAAATAGTTTTCGGACGGCATAGTTAACCAACTGCCACACCGAGAAATTTTGGTATTCTGCTGGATAGGATATACTAAAGGTTACTGAACTTGTTCATTCTTATTTGACATACAGGTATTTGCAGCTTTGAATATTTCAAGTATTTTACTGAAAATGTTTCAAGTATTTCTCGAGTTCTTTGCTTACGTATGTTATTACTATGGTGGAGCAATTAAGTAAAAATAGAAAAAGATACACTTCACACAGCTCACATAAAACCTTTCAAAAATGATAATAAAAAGTATGTGCAATTTATATTAAACAAAATATTTGTTCTGCCTGTAAGTATGTAATCCTTTTTTACAGTAAAATTACTGTTTCCAACTCATGAGACCAAATCATTTATCTTCAGCTCAACAAAGTAACATTAGAAACCTTGCTTTAAAAAGATGAAGCTATGTGCTGACAGTGCTCACAACCAGTTTACCAGTTACCACTGACACAGTGCCAATGCACATTGTCACTAAACTGTACTAATGATTTTATGAACAATTGTAAGGCGTTAACAACGTACAATTTATTATTTCTAGCACAACTTGAAAATTTTGCATATAAAATACATTTCCCAGCAATTTAGGAATATAGAAATTACATCCCGCACATTACTACTGCAGCAATCTTTTGAGGTGATAGTTACCACAAAAACAATTAAGTGTATTTATCCTCTGATCAACAATTACAAGGCCATGGATTCAACTAGCAAATGAAGCCTCAAATTTTTCCTACAGCCTAATGAGCATACAAAATCATACATAAAAACAAAATTGGCTAACTGCAAACTGTGTTGTAGTATAGACTCACCAGTAAAAAATTGCCCAAGCTTCTTCAGCACTAAAAGATTCTTTAGCTCTAATTGCAAATTTTTGCAAACTAACCCTCCTTGGATACAGTACTAGTCTACTAGTTTTCAAAACTCAGCCTTATCTTAGTCACCGACAAGTTTAAGAAAATTATACAAAGCTTTGTGCCACAGACCTGGATTTTGCAAGTATGCCGGATGTTTTCCTTCAGGTATCATCAATTCTTTACTGTTAGGTAGGTTTCTCAAATTTGCAGTGGATACTGGTCCCAAGCCACTGTCATGCTCACCATAGACTATTAATGTAGGAGTCTGAAATGCAGTTTTGTTTAAATAGCAATTAAGTTAAGTTTATTTGGTATAATAAATTACAAATACTGAATGTGTTTTTTTTTTGCACATATTGCTAACACCACAGAATGAAGACTCAATCCAGTCTTTTGGACTAAATATTGTTTGTATTTAATGTTTTCAGTGAAACAAATAAATAATGTCAGAAAATGCTATAATATTAAGTTAAATTTCATGCCGAATCGGTACGATTAAGATGAATCATGCACATTACAGAAACAACCAAAAGTTATTAACTTTACAAGTTATTACATTTTCCAATGACATTTTTTGTTTTTTTTGATGGAATTTCAAACCAGCTTTTGCCATTCCTCCTCAATCACTACTATCAGATCATACATAACTTTATATATAAATTCTGAAAATCCTGAATGCTGCATGCTTAAAAACTATGTTGACCCTTGAAGCAAACAGTAGCCGCATTTTTTATAAAAATGAATTTTGCTAGGTACAAAAAGCAGTTTCTTAAACAGATTATAAGATTAATAAGAGGACACATTCAGAAAGGGGGTGAATTGTATAGAGAATGCAATTGTCGGCTTATTGTTGTCACGTAAATTTTAGACCTCGGGGTAATCTCTAAATTGCAGGAAAAAAGTTAGCAGCTCAGGCCCTGTCTGCCTGTTTTTGCATAAACATTGATTCCTTCCTAAAACCTCTGCTGCTTGCTTTCTGCTGTTTTTGTCTATTTCACCTGGCTAAATTTGTGCATTCTTCTTATCACACTTCATACTGAAGTTAAATTCACCGATGTCTTGTGTCAGCTATTGTAATTATTTCTATTCAAGCTTAACACTCACTAAATGAAAATCAACAAACAATTTGTGTATCCAACATCTATTTGTCAATCTTATTTGTTGAATTACTTAATAAAGAAACTAATTATATTTACTTGAAACGGCCCACGAAATCCATGAAATTAATGAAACTGTTAAAATAAGAAAATGTAAATGGCAGCAGACTCCTCATACACTCATATCTCGGTTTGGCGGATCTCATGGATAGCGGAAAATTCAGACAAAAGTCCCGCGTAATACGGACACAGTCCATTATTTCGCGAGCTGACCACTAGTTGGTGAGATGTCACTTTGTTTACATCACGTACATCAGTGAAATCATGTGTATATCTCTATGTAAAAAAATATAGTATCGATTATGTGGAGTTATTCGACTCAATTGCTGAGATTTTTATATACTTGTACACAGTTTGTGCACATACTTGTGCGTACGGGATATTTCTAAGACAAAAAAGCGACTGGTTCCACATTACCATGAGTCTATTACATGGCGCCTACTGTATTAGTTTAGTATGGGAAAACACGGACACTCAGCAAATTTGGACTGAAGTCTCCCGGTTTTTGTCCGGCAAACCGAGATATGAGTGTATATGAGTGTTAGAAAACAAACACATTAGTCTAGGTGTTACCTTAACAGCCTTATATTGTTCTGCTTTGTATGCTTCAGTACTAACAGGTGCAACTGGCACAAAGCCTCTAAGTAATTCAGGTGACTCAACCAGAAGTGGTATGGCAAATCCGCCACTCATGCTGGGACTTACAACCACGGGATGTTCTAGGTCAAATGTCTTCATGACGTCTTTGAGGAATTGAACCTTCGGCCCTTTAAATTTTGCTTGTTTGCTGTTCCCAAAACCTTCACAAGTAAAAAAGAATGTAGTTTAAAAAGATAAAAAATGTTTTAGAAAAAGAATCAGCAAACCCTGAAAATGTTTAAACATCACATTTTTACTAAACGCGTGCACCATGTGGATAAGTACACATGCCAAGTCAATTAAAAAAATAGATCTAGCTATTTTTGTAAGGTTGTTAATATATTCAGATTTCAATAATTCAATAAATAACCATGAAAAATTGTTAACATCAGGAAGTGAAACAAAAGATAAAAAAATTGGTTTAGAATTCACAATCTAGCAAAAATGGTCTCATAAATAAAAAATCCCAAAATAAAAAAAATTCTTTCTTGCTTCCACAGAAGACAGCACACTACAGTACACTAAAATATAGTTTTTTCTTGTTGTGAGGTTGTTTGATGCAAAAATATGATGTTGGAGTATTTTCATATATTAATAAAGAAACTAAAATTGATGAAAAAAAATGAAAAAACTTGACCACATACAGCGTCAAAAAATTAAGTATTCATATTCAGATCAGTTGCACAGTCAATGATTTGTAAAATGTTCATCACTTTCAACGTAATTGGAAGTTGAGATTGAAATCTAAGTACAATTCAGGTGTGATAACCAATACAATTTTGAAGATTAGGATGGGATGAGTAATGGCAATATTTTTTGAAAGCTCAAGCAGTTAAACATTTATTCAGTGGTTTTAAAGTTAATTGACTCTGTTAAGTCATGTTGAAACCTTTAGAACGTCATAAAGCATCTAACAAAATTTACTACATACTCTGAGTGACGATCATCTATTCCATTATGTTTACATTTGTACAACAAAATCATTCTCACCTGGCAAGTCAACTGCTACTACATTATGTCCCATTGCAGCTAGATAATGTATTGTTTTTAACTGATTCCAAGTATCTGACGAAAATGCAGCACCGTGTAACAAGAGAACGTCAACACCAGTTTTCGTTTCTGTACCAGCTCTACGGAAAAAAATGGAGACTCCTGTTTGCTAAAATAGAAAAGAACATTTTAAAGTGTGCATCATTATGAATCCATGTGCAGTAAAGTTGACATTTACGAGGTTAATTTCATGGCTGGCATTGTTCAATAATGTTGCTCGGTCACTAAACCAAAGAATAAAACATACAAGCTTTTATTATTAACAGTTCAACTTAAACTGTTTTAAATTTACTACCACTGTAGGAAAATTTTCCTAACAACAGGTGAATGAAGAGTCTTACTATAGTCCTTATTCAATAAAATTTACCTATGTAACTCACTGGAGCACATATTCTAATGTGTACTAAATACAGACCCCAAGCATTAAGAAATTACCAGAGTTCAACATAAAATTATGTACTGAATTTTTCAGTCTGGCATTATGCCCAGCAAGACTTTTAAATTTGTAACTAACAAGGGTGTCGCAATGTCATGATTTCTGTTTAATTTTAGTAATATTAGGAGAAAATGATATTCACTGTCAAATACAGACATGTTCTCTGACCAGAAAAAAAACATCATCTCTTAACACACACAGAATGGCATTCATACTAAGCTCAACAGTGAGATTTTTACAAACTGGTCTATTTTTACAAACTGTAAAGCAAGGTAGTATCGGCAATTATCGTTTAGCTATAACAAAATTATGACGACACATTTTTAGACTTTTCCAGTATTTTGATGACAAATGAAGCTGCCTTATTAGACGTTATCAGCTGGTCATATGATATTTTTTATTTAATTCATTTTCATTTTAAAAATGATTATTCTAGAGCGTTTTGCCAGATTCCATATTATTAAGTTTGAATGTTTTTGCAGTACATAGCAGTCCTACTTGATCACTCTTACCCCAATTTCCTTGTTTCCATCAGTTACTTCAATAGTTTTTGCTTTGTCAATCACATCCTGTGGAATCTCCATTGCTTCAATGTTTGCACTCTTCCAAGAACTCCTGTCCACAGAGGAATGAATAATATCATTGCTAGTTTCTAATGTAGTTTTATTTTTCTTGGATGGAAGAAGGTAATGGATGGCAGTAACTAACACAGCTATCAACACCAAAGCACCCAACAGTTTCTCCATCCTAGCACTAAAAAGACAAAAAGTACTAACTGCTACAACTAACTATACATAGTGCACCACAAAAGACATTATTACAAATGCGTATTCTAGACAATAGCGTACCAACAGTAAAGTCAATGTGAAAAAATATTTCGATTTCTTTCTAAAATCTGCCAATACTTGCTATATAACATCCTGCTTCTTGTTTTAAGTTCAAAAAGGAAAATTATTACAATTTATGAAAATCTTTTCTCAAGCTAATTGAGGCCAGCCACAAAAAAATTTGTTTCTGTTTAACCTCACGAGCTCAAAAGATGTCAGTATGGAGAGAGGAAAAGCTTTGTGAATCTTTAAAGCTGAATCGTGGAATATTTAATATCAGTTGAAATCAAAGTTTGTGTATTTCCCACTGGTTAGCAGTAATGTTTTAAATTTTTTCAATGCACATATCTTCACGCTTTCGCATTAGTTTCGCATTAGTAAATTACCATATAATTATTGATTATTGTATAGTTTTTTGTACCTTGAACGTCGAAACAGAAGTATTTTTATTGTCGGTCTGAGCAATTTAATAAATTAGCAAAAAAAGCTAAGAAAAGGTGACATGTTATATGACCAACCCGATCAGCCTCAAATAAGTACATGGCATCATCTTGGCAAGAATAAAATTGCCCTAGACTGTAGTGTGTCACTTATAGTAAGTTCAATTAAAAGAATCAATGAAAAATAAGTCAAAATTCCACTGAGAGGTTTTTGTATGTCCTAAGAGACATAAACTGAAAGCGATCCATAACTTGATTAATTAGACAAAATTAGCGCCAAATTTCTCCAAATATAATACACAGCAAAGTGCTAGCATACTACACATGAATCAACAAAGCAAACTACACATGGCACATATGAAAGCGACAGAGCTATACCGAGTTAAGAAAGATACCAAACAAAGTGAACTCACGGAAAAACAGGAGTAGCTTTTTTCTTTATATTCCCAGCCATGATTGCTTTACATCGTCAATTGGATTCCTCGTATGTTCTGCAGGAATAAAAAAAAACAGAGCTTCAGAATTGTATAATCAAACTATGGAGCTCTCACTAATGAGACACAATTGCACAAATGAAATCGACATGTATGAAGACTACCAGGAAAAAATATATATACCAAATTTCCGCGAAAAACAGTCACCATCATGTAGGTATCCAGATTCAGAAATCAAAGGTTATTATTTTAACTAACAAAATGTGTCTGAGTTACAAAGTGTGCAGGTTTAAATTAAATTCGAGTGTTTAGACCAGATGACAATTAACTGCTAAGTTGGCAGTTTGCCAAGACAACAGTGCACATTTAGGACTAATACTTCGCATTCCTGGCTCGTTCTAGTCATCAGCTCTGCTAGCTAGCTGGTGACAGAATACTCATTTTTGCGAAGAAAAGCAATGTGTGGAAGTGCTTTAAATGTGTTGAAGCCAAGGTACTGAAACACGTTAGAGTTGGTCATTAGTAAATTATTGCTCATTATTAATTGGACTACTGTACTAAAGCATCAGCAAGCCAGCAGTGATTATCTCTATCAGTTGCAAGCTCCTGGTAGACCAAACCACTTTTGCCTTATGGTGATCTACAAAAAACATACTATGCATAGTATGAGCATGCTTTTCTATACTACTATGACTTCTTTACTAAGAGGTTAACTATCCACAAGAAATTGTTTATTAACATTTAAAGATCTGTGTCAGGTCACTAACAGAGAATCAAGTAAATGGACTGTTAAGTTTAACAAGAAAGACAATATAGATTATTACACTCGCCTAAACCCTAAGCTGCATTAATACTTGCGTCCTCAGCGCAGTAGGCTGACGCAGTTGACTAAATACAACATGCAATACAAGTAATTCAGTCTGGGAGATAAGGGCAAAAAGCTCAGTCTAATGTCGACGTAGCTCATACCTCATGTATTTAGGCCTCTCAGTGTAATAACTAAATACTTATTCTTAACTTAACAGTGCAGTTAAAATGCACCAGTGGTTGTATTTACTTATGAATTGAACAAGATTTGAATTTTTTCTCTGCCGCTCTGCTTAACTCGGGTACCCGACAGGTACAAAGAAAAGCTACCCGAGTTTGACTTTTGCTGCCTGTGTAAATCTACATACTATGTACTTTAACACAAATTTACTTGATAATTAACGTGCCGCGTCAATCCGTCGTTATCCGTGGCCGTAACTTGCAGCAATATGTGGAACCACTAAGTTAACTTCAGCTCGTACTATCTCAGCGTAATTTTAATTCTCAAGACATAGACATATACATAGACACAGACAATTTTCATTTATTTCCTTAAAATACACATTTTATAGGGTAAATGCAAAAAATAAATACGCATTATAATTTGACTAAGTAGTATCAACAACAACAAAAATACGAATATAAGCAAATAAAGAAAAAAAAATAAATGAAATAATTCGGCTTTGTGGCAAGAGGGAAAAATGATGTAAACAAATACAAAAAAGAATTAAAATAGCAAGAAAATATGTACCTTATAAATATGTAAAGAAAGAAGAAAGAAATTGAATAAAATATACCAAAACGGCGTGATTTATATAACAGATACATCACAGGGGCTACCTAGTTTTGACGATGGTTCTTACCTTCCCCTTTCTTGGCTGTGAAAATAAAAATTAAACATGCACAATGCGATGCAAAATCCACTGCGATAGAAATTAATAAATGATTAATGAAAGGAGAAATAATGGAGATAATTAGTAAAACATTGCCTAGTAGTAAGAGTTTAGTTAGTATCTAAGGAGCTAGATATCAGCATAAATTTATAGTTATGTATTAAGTAGCTATAAGGACCATTTTTAAGCTCTGATGGTAAACTGTTCCAAAGTACAGTACTGTTCCAAACACCTTGATATAGTAGGAATTTTTGCCCTTTACTTGTGTTGTACCTCTATACTTAGAAGCAAAATGAGTAGAACATTCATAAATATAAGATACAGGTTGATAGTAGTTTACAAATACCTCGGGCAGTGTCTTATGATTGAACCTATATAGAACTTTGGCCAGTTCTAGCTTGCACCTGTTCTTAAAATTTTTAGTTGATGGTGTATGAGTGTAACATGGGATCTTCTGTTGGTGTTTGATATAGGTTTAATGAATTTGTTTCGATTGATAATCAAGGGACGCAAGGTGGATGCTGGTGCTGATTCATAGGTTAGTATGCTATATTCTAAATAGAATGAAAATAATAAATAATATTATAGCATCTTAGCATCTTGATTAAGGTAATGTCTGATTTTAGAAAAAAATGGCAATTATTTTTTTGTTTTGTTTACAATATGTTGAATATGTGATTTCCACGAAAGACTGGAATTTATTAACACACCTAAGTATTTAATTTGCTCGACAATTTGCAGCTTAGTTGATCCCATTGTTAAATTTAATGATATATTTTTTTAGTTTTTGGGGTTTGCCAATCAGCATGTATTTAGTTTTGGAATAATTTGTAGACAGTTGATTAGCTCACATCCAAATATTTACTTTGGTATATTCATTATTGAAAAATTCTTCAAAAGAATTTATGATAGCATCAGAAGTAAAATGGTTAGTATTATCAAGCAAAAACCCTAGTTTGTAACTGAGTATTTAAGGGGAAATCGTTGATACAAAGTAAGAAAAACAGAGGGTCAAGAGTTGATCCTTTTGGGAGCCCACACTGTACATCCACCAGAGTTTTCAGGCACAAATGTTTTCACAGAGCAAGTATGTGAATAACGTAGCAGAAGTGGAGAAGGAGAGGCTGGTCCAGAGCCACATAGAAAATGATACAGTAGCTCTGGTAGGACTGTAATTATACTAGACCTAACACACTAATAGCAAGTACTATCCATGTGGGGTGGTGTATCTAGGGTATGGCAGGAGCCTTGGGCGCCACTCAGTAGTTTCTGAAAAAAAACCTCAAATTCTTTCCTGTATGATCTATCATTTTTTGTGCGTGAGAAACACTGGGTTGGCAGATTGTTAATGTAACTTATTATGTAAAAACATAGTGGGGCTACATGACTACATAACTCCCAGTATCACTTCTCATGCTCAGTACAAACTGACAAAATGACAATGTGGTAAGATCATTCTCCCGCAAAAACTAGGCAGGTAGTTTAGAGTTCTCTCAAAATAAATGAAATTAGCATAAAATCATATAAATATTTAATAGAACCAATCTCTTAATTGTTTTATTGAATTCTTGCATAAATTCTTCTTCTCCCTACAATTGAGAGAGGTAATCGTGCCTGTTAGTCTTAATCAACAGTACTAACTACTAAGCAATAATATTATAATTATAATTAAGCAGCATTTACCACATATCCATAATCCGCGTTTTTTTGTAAAAATCACTTCAATACAGTTTTCCACGAATTCGTTTATCCTACATCACAATTACATTTTTTTACGTGGTAATTATATAGACACTCTAGCGCGAAGACCACGGCGTTAATGTGCTAAATAAAACCATATAAATCGAATTAAATTATTTCGCGGGAAAGAGCAAAACGAGGTTTAGGCTTCGACGGTTTCGCTTTCTAAAACTGTTAGTGCTGTTTAGTTCTGTTTTGTCGTATTGATTTGTGTGTTGAAGTTATTTCATTTATTCTTTATTAGCACTAGTATATTAAGTCTATAGAGTTAAATAAAATATTCGCTATGTGGAGCAATCAAAATAATGCTGGTGAGTGCCATTATAAAGACTATGACTTATCCTAATTTTCGTTGTACAAGAGGTGTTCTCTTGAACATTGAATGTTCCGAATTAATATTTCGCATTCTTTACATGCTTTGTATTAATCTTATTTATTTTTATAATTTTTCTTGAGCCAATTAAGGTAATGCTGAGATAAAAGTATTCTGAATTAAATAAAATAAAGTATAGTTTTAAAACAGATTAGTGTCTATTTGAATGTCAACCCCTGTTAATAATAATAGTGTCGCTCATGCTAGACAGGAAGGACAGGTTTGCTGTTTTGATACGATGCATTGCTTATAAAAGCAAAATACAGGATTAATTTAAAATAGGGTTGCCAGGGATTTTCGGCATTGTTCTGTATTTTAGCTTATTGTACCAGTGCTTATTTTTCCTAAATCGTCCCAGATTTCTGCTCTGGTTTGCTTTGTGTTTTCCGAAATAAAAACAGTGTAATAAAATTTTTTGCAATTTTCAGCATCTTCGATGTTGATGCCGTATTCTACAGACATCATACTTGTGTGATAAGTCAACACTGTCAGACTGGAGGTTCCAATTTGCTGAGCCTTGAATAATTTTTGCTATCAGAAATGTTGTCTTGTAATTGTCGTGTTTACTTCAACTACAGTTTAAACTTTCAAGTAGTGTGACAGTGGCATTAGACATTTAGTTGGAAGCTTAAAATTATTAGTAGCAGGTTATACTTATAGCTACAATATTGATGGAAATTGATTATCGTTTTAGGATGAAAAATTGATTTTTTTTATCGATTTTCAAATACAAAACAAAACAATTTATCTATTATTGAATCGATAAAATAAATGATTATCGCCACAGAAGATCGATACAATCGGAGTATAAATATCGAAATTGATGTGTCATTTCGGCGATTTGTGTGCCCTAGCAATAATAAACATATAGAGAACAATTGTTTTTATTATCATGTTTGTTAACTTCAAACCTGGTAGCATTAATTACATAAAATGATACTTTGCAGTTTGCACTGTGTAGTAATACTGTGTACAATGCTTGTAAAACGCTTATCGAAATCATATCACAAGTCCTTATCGTTTCACAAATGCTTATTGATTCCCATAACTAAGCTACGAGTTAAAAGGTTTTTGATGTCCCTTCATTATTGTTCTGTGTTTGCATGTACCGTAATTAATGATTTTATCATTTAATGCTACTTTTTAGTAGCTTAAGAAAAAATGTAAAGAAATAATTTATATTGTAATTTGTAAACTATTTCAGGTTTTGGTGGAAGCGGATTTGGTAGGAATAGTGGATTTGGAGGTGGATTTAGTGGAGGCGATCAAGGTTTTGGTGGAGGAGGATTCTCTCCAGCGGGGGGCGGGTTTGCATCACCTTCTCAGGCACAACCTTCAAAAAGTGTAAACTATCCTTTTTTGCAAAATATATATATTGCCATGAAAATGAATGTTAACTGTCTAAGAGAGACATAGAATCATAAGTTGTAATGACTATAAAATTTCTAATAATACGTACCAGGTGATAAATGATGCACGTCAGAGATTTTCCTTCATTTTTCAGAGATTTAAGCAGCAGACATTAATACCTTGCACAGTGCAGCACATACTTGCATCTGAACAGGATGATGACACTTTTAAAGTAGGAGATGTCAACATACATCAGGTACGTAATGAGTTAAATGACAAGTATTTCACTGTTTTTCTTCATTTACCGACTTCTTGCCTCAGACACTGGGCAAATAAGCGACAGTTTTATTTATGAACAACATAGCCAAAAATTTTGTTAATCGTTTTACAAGTAAAACTTTCGCATTTTATTTTTGTTGAGGTTATTTCAAAATCATCTTTAAATTATTACAATAAGAACTTTTTGTGAAGTTACTTTTTTCTTGGCTTACTACAATAAAAGATACAGTTTTTACCCCCATTTGTTGTTCCGCCCTTTAAATTTTCAAAACATTTGTAACTAAATTTTAGATTCAACAGAACAAAATGGTTTGACATAATGCCCATTATTAAAAATTTAACAAAAATTAATATTTCATATTTCTCACCTGATCGTAGTAAACGTTGCTTGACATATTATATTTGTATCTCCATAGCTGCATTTTCTTTAGTATCATTATGATGAATCTGTATTACAAAATTTGAAGCTAAGATGAGTAAAGCTTAACTGAAAACCTTGTATAAAAAGTATCTATTTTCATTTTTTGAGCTGTAATTAAACAAGCTCTTATCTTACCTGGAACATGTTTTTTCAGGTCACTGTGGTGGGAGTTATCAGATCGGTTCGTGAACAGGCAACAAATATTACATACGAGATAGATGACATGTCTGGTCCACCTGTAGAAGTTAAACTGTGGGTAGAGAATACGGTGAGCATTTTTATCGACTTCATTAATTATGAGGGTGTCCAAGCAAACTATGAGTTTGAGTCTGTAAGCTACTTGGCACAGCTATGAGCCTGGATGTAGCTGAAACAATCCTAGTATTGAGTCCATCCATTTTATTTATCCTGTCAGCTTTTAATGAGTACAATTTCGATCCTTTTTATGGTCTTATCAGTGTCCAATAGGCACAGAGTTTTTGGCGATTCGCATTCCTGTGGCAGAAGCTGGTTTTTCCCCATGTTTTCTGCCAGAGCTAGACTGAAAAGTTTAGTGCAGTAGTAACCATTTATAGTAATTTCTCTTACCGATATGTTAGATTTGTGGTGTATATAAATCTGTTGATGCGTTTAGGAAATGAGTCTTTCGTACATCGCTGCACAACATTTTTATCAAGTTTAGAAATGGTTTTTACTCTCAGTACAAAGCAGTTTATTTTGTTCAGGATGACACTCCAGAAGTGGAACGAGTAAAGCCATTGATGGAGAACACTTATGCTCGAGTGTGTGGAAATGTGCGATCATTCCAGGATCGTAAAAACATCGTGGCTTTCAAGATCATGCCTGTAACCGACCCAGATGAGATTACTTCACATATGTTAGAAGTCATGTATGCACATATGTATCTGTCGAAACACAAAGGAAGGGTACGTGACTTTTTCTCAAACGTTTCTGATCTTTTGACCCAACCAGTTCCGGAAGCCCCTTTTTAGGTTTACCCTTGGTTTTACATTTTACTCGAATTTGGCAATTTCGATTTTCAAGATTGTTTTTATTGTTTTTGTGTTTTCGTTTTGGTAACAAATCCATTTAAAAGGTAGCATATCTGTCTAGAAATGCTCTATCTATTTATTCACAATTAATAAAACCAGTTGAAAATAATACCATTCTAATCGACTTTTTTGTAACAGTATACATTTTAAAAATTTGTGAGTTTAGAAGTGAGTTGTACACTTTAATTAGCAGCTATTTCACTTGGAATTTCACCGTGTCTTACCTAGTATTAGTTGAATTATAAGAATGCAGACCTACTGTCCGACCTGGTAACAGAAAGTCGCAACCGCTGACTAAACTTGTTTCCCGCTGTCAGAATAAGAAGTGTAAGATTGTTTATATAAAATTTACCTTCTAGCTAAGTGGTAAATTATGGTCACTTTTAAAGAATTTAATTTGTATTTTAGAGAGAGGCGTTTTGTTCACCCAGATAAACGGCAAGTTTCATTTTAACTGTGAGGTGTTTAATTCAGTTTGCATTGTGCATTTTTCGATGAGACTGTCAGTCCAATCAGCAAAGTGGCAAATCATAAATCATCAAGAGAAACAAGTTTATGCAATGCCATTTTTAAAAATGCACTTAGTTATGCATATCACATGTTTATACTAGAGTTTTGCTTCTTAGCTATGGTATTACATTATATTTTGCACAAGCTAACATACTTGGCATTTTTTAGACAGCTGAGCCAAGTTTCCAGACAACTGGTGACCAGTTTGGCAACTTTGGTGTCAACAGTTTTTCTGCTGCCAGCAATCAACCTCATCAGCAGCAACAACAGCAACAAATGAACGGGTTAACGAACATGCAAAATCAGGTACTTGCTACTGATTTTGGAATAGCAATAATTGTAGAGAATCATAAAGCTTTCTTAAATCTTTTACATTAAAAAGTTAAGATAAACTGTGCCAAATGTTTCGACAGGCTGCTGCAATCATCATCAGTGGTAAATTTACAATATTCTAATTTTATGGCACAAACTACATCACCGACAAATACGACAATGACAGTGCCCATGACTGCGATAACAATAGCAAAACGGAACACAGGCGGCACCTAGGATGAATTTATCGAAACAGATGGCAGGTTAAAGTTAATTTGTTTGAAATGAAATAGAACGAAATATATGAGTCATAGTTGGTATTGTAAGTTCAGGTCGGGTTGTAAAATCAAACTTGTATAGATGATAAGTCCACAAGTACCTGTAGTTTTTTCATATGCTGCTGTTAAGAAACTTACAAATATGGAAAGTTATAAACTGCTGTTTACGCAAATCATGTTATGAAATGGCAGCTAATAAGCAGCGACGTGAGGTTAAATGAAACAATGTCTGTCTTTTTTCATACTTTGTCTTGTTTTCACAATTCATTGTGTTGCTGTTTCAGATATTAAAATTAATATGTTCAGCAGTTGAACCTGAAGGTATAAGCATACAGACGATTCAGCAACAAATACGAAATCCAAACCAAGCAGCTGTCAGGTGATTAAATGTTGTTCTTATGAGTTTATGCTAATTTGATTTGTCTTTTATTAAAGATTAATCTTTAAAATTAACAAATGCATGATCTCTAGAGCATTGGAATTGTAGCAATTAAAATTCCAAGTCACGTGACTCTTATGCATATTTTCGAGAAACAAGTATGTTTTGACAACTTTTTTGAAAGTTATGCTAGAATTTAAAGAACGAATTTCTTTCGGTAGAGCATTCCAGAGTTTTGACACGGCAGTAGAAAATGGGCCTACTGTCTGTTTTTAAAATCTTGGTTGGAAAAGTGAGGTGTCATCTATCAAACGGATGCTACGCTGGACAGCATTTTTTCTAAACTGCAGTAGATCTAATAAGTACGATGGTTTCTTTCCGTTGAACACTTTAAAAGTAATTAGCAAAATCTTAGCAATAGGATTTTAAGCATTAAACACTTAAAGTAAAAGAAACCATTGTTTTGCTGTTTCAGGGATGCGATTGAGTTTTTGTTCAGTGAAGGACATGTGTACTCCACCATAGATGATGATCACTTCAAATCAATCGAATGATTCTCTTCTTCTGTAAATGAAATAATTTAACACTGTCTGTATAGGTTGGTATGCTCTTACCAGAATATATTTGTTCATCTGTGCTTTATTCACGTTCTAGACATGAGTGATTGTTGATCTATTTGACTGTATGAGGTTACAGTGTTGAAAGAACACTTAAATAATCACTGGGATAATTGTGTTAGGTCTCTGATTACAGCAATGCGGCATGCTCATTGTTATTTTTGATAAGACTAAATGTTGAAGTCACATAGTTTCACATTTTACTCGATGCAAAATGGTGACAATTTATTTTGTCTGTTTAAGAAGAATCGAGGTAAACTAAAAGTCAGACAGTGAACTATGTATGATAACTATAGCTAGGTAATAATGGTTTTACGGTCTTGTTGGTGTGTGACTGTAACTAATTGTGAAATATGAATAACAAAGACAAAACTGTGTGGCTCAAATTTTTTGGCATTGAAGGCTTTGAACTTGCACTATTTGCTTAGCCTTACTAAATTCATGTTTGTCCATGGCTGTAAAATAATAAAATATATGTTTTACTTTTCACTTGTCAGTACTTTTACATTTAGTGTACAAATCACTTGGCCCTTGGCCAAGTGTACAAACTGTTAATCCAGCTTAAACTTTCTTTTGTTTTAGTTTGCCAACCTTGCGTAAGTTTGTGGTAGTTTGCTTATTTATTATAGGCTGCTTAGTGCTTACAGAAAATGATTATTTAGCCAACCAGCCCCTGTTGTAGATTTTGTAAAAAATGTTTAATGGAGTGTAAATATTCAAGAATAGAGAGAAGTCCTTCAGTAAAGCATTTTGATAATGTAACTGTGCTAGCTTTTTTGTAGCTTGTAAATTTATATCAATAAATATTGTTATTCATAAAATTGCTAATTGTATTGTTTATCTTTTCATGTACACCTAATTCGTTGTTTTTGTCAAATGTTTGGAACTCTATGTATAAAGAAATGCTGAAGAAGTCAGTCTATAATAACATCAGGCAAGCAACATGTGTATGTGATACTATTCATATCCGTGTCCACTGTCACTGGTCTAAAACAATATAAAGATTAGATTTTCTTCACTGATGAATCGACAAAATTCTACCACCGCCAAAGTGGAATAAACAATTTTCAGAGTATTCTTGGATCAGATGAACAATGGTTCTAAAATGTTTGAATGAACTGCGTTTACGTGTTATGGTTTTTGTATGCTTCTGAAATGTACATTGTAAGTTTCTAATATAAAAGTGATTTTTTTAAGTAAATATGTGAAAGAGCTAGCGCCTCTAGGTATTAACATTTCTGTACTAGTTCTTGTGTTCCATAGTCTTTGGCATTTCGCTTAACATAATTTGATTAAACGCTATTGCATATTTTTATTTCATTTTATTTAGTTTGATTCTATCATGCATATTTTGTTTCCTTCATTGATTTATTGTTTATGTTTTATTTATGTCTTTTGGTTTGACTGTTTTCTAGTTAGTTTTGTTTTAATCTGTAAATGCTTTACGTATTTTGTTGATCATCATATTTTTCATTTTATTTTAATGCTTCCTTGTTGCATAGCTTATTTAGTTATTTCCCTTTCAAGTTTAATTTCTTTCCCTATAAATTTATGTTAACAATTGATTTTCTTAACCTACTTCATAATTATATTACATGGTTCAATTAGCCTCGTTGTACAAGTTACATTAATCTGAGAAGGGTAGCTGACTTGATGACCAATTGATCTTTCGCTACCCTTTCTCCTGCACCTAACTCTTTCTTTTATGCATAATTTATTCTGTTTAATTAATAACTATAGCAATAATAGTCTATTTGTATTCTGGCGTAAATGAAGAGATAAATAAAATGTTTATGTCTGTATGTCTATGTTCATTAGCGCAGACGATCGTTTCGACAGCAACTGTCAATGTCATAGCTATAAAGCACACTGTCAGAACAATAGTCTGCGCTAATAAACAGCGTGTTTGTGAAATAAATTTAGAAAAAAACGAAGAGAAGGTAGTAATGGTGTTACACACTAGTAAAAAATCCGACGTTATTTTGGAACTTGTACATTATCTTATCATATAAATGACTTGAGACATCAACATGGTCAGTGTGGGTTGTCGGCAGTTACGCTATCTACCTCAAGTCCATTTCGGCAGGTTGATACCTCTGTTGCAAATACAATCATCCCGGAAGTCTCCAATACGGCATTAAAGTATAATTTATGGTAACTGAGTGCGACTGCTGGCTATGGAGATATTGGTTGCTGGTATTTGCATCTGTGACGTCTACTTATACAGTAACTTAAGTATCAATTTCTTTGCTGGTCTGTTTATTCATTACCTCTTTCCTTTCTGTTAACTACTGTGCATAATAGAGTCTGCCCATATAAACTAGTTGTATGTTTGTAAATTTACCACTGATGATGACAGCAGTTGTCTGTCGAAACGTTTGGCATGATTTTAACTTTTTAATGCAAAAGTTTTAATAAAGTTATGTTGTTTTAACTATAAATAATTTTAAGTGCCTGTAATAAAAATGACATCAATTACTTCTTTCTTATTTAATGAACAAGAACTAACATATTTCAACATAAAATTATGAGATTTAATCTCTCATTTGACGGACTGACGTTTCTATGTTTTATTAATGCAACATCGATGGCTATATTCGTGAAAAAGAATACTAACGCGCACATATATTTATTTTATATATTACGTATATTATGTATATTATATATATACATATTTATATGTTATTTATAACACATTTTGGTTAGTACTAGTAGTAGAATTTTGCCAAAAAACGACAGGTCTGACATTGCAAGGGCTAACATTATCAACTGTACTTATGTATATGAGAAATACGACAAGTATAACTTGAGTAAGACGTGTATACAGTATAAAACTCGAAACTAGCTGCAGCTGACTGGATGCCCGGAAAAAAACCCGAGCGGTTTCACTGTGAAATGAACTTTCTTGTTGCGTGGGATTTCGAGAAAAAAATTTCCACGTATTTGGTGATTTTCTGACAACATGCCTTGCGTCATTTCTCTTTCCGTGCTCACTGTAAAATGGGCCTTACTTGTGATGGCTTCAGAGATCGTTTCACCATCATGTGAACTGATCAATAACACGCGAGGATTCTACGCAGTGTAACATTCTACATATTCTGTATCTAATTCGAATGGCGCTCAACATATGGTGACTGAAAGCGTGTAGTGACAGTGCAAAAAGTGATAATTAGTTACTTTTCTCATTCAGTTTTTGTTGTTCTACGAACGCGATTGTGTCAGTGTTATCTAACTTTCAACTATTTACCATTTAAGTTTTCTTAGTTAATGATAGTTTATTAGCGGCTGTGTGGTTTAGTGATCAGGATGTTGGACTTGTAATTTAAAGGTACCTGGTTTAAATCTGAGATTCAGTCCAGATTTTTTTATATTTTCTTTCAATGAATTTTGGTTTATGCGAACAGTTCGCTTCAATTTGCAAAGATAAATAGGACGCTAAATGAGAATATGAAACGAAGGCTTTACTCTTCGATATAAATCACGCATATGGGATGGTGTTCAAATGTCTTTGGCTGTTACGCCGACTTTAGACGTAAGTGTGTCAGCTAAGAAAAAACCAGCAGGTTGATCAAAAAAGTTATGTCGTTGAACCTTGAAAGTGTCTGATCACCATTAAGGCGGTAATCTACCCTAAATATGTGATATAGAGAAGTATGATAAACAAAATTCCTTTGCTGTCTAAACTGGAGTGCTTTTGAAGCCGGTTATGAAAAAATCATTGCATTCACTGGCTCCCAGAACCCAACAAGGGGAAACAAATAGTTACGCATTCCAATTACTGTACGTGCAAATTAGATCGAAGCAGTTCTTAGATACGTGCAAATTATTTTTGTATTTTGTTTAGCTGTTTATATTTTTTTATATACTGTATCAACATCCTTATAAGTCTTTCTCGCTTTGTTTGCTTCAGTGTATTCTCTTTCCCTTTAAGTCCACATGCCCTAAATCTTTTGTAGGTTATAAGTGATTAGGTTAGTCGATTTTTTCTCTTTTATTGATTGTTCTCTATGAATAAAGTGGTGGACATCTCGCTCGTACTTCTTTTCCATCATTGAAGTTTGAGCTATTAATAATTGGCGTTATGTTAATTGTGTTTTACTTTATATGAAAATTGCTTTGTAATTTCTGCTACATAGTTTACCCTTCACAAGTTTTACACCAGACGGCCGTCTGACAAATTACTACGCTGTCGTTAATCTCGAATTTGGTCGCTTAAGGGTTAAGTTTTTGTTACCACTAAAATATGCAACGTTACACATCTGTTGCTGGAAGCCATACGCGTGGCAGGGGATTTACCATGTGTGCGTGTGCCAGGAGAACCTTATATGGGTGTTGGGCCGGGCAACTGTTTGCTCTTCGGTATCGGATTTATTCTGGACGGAAGCTGAGCTTGAAAGTTCGGTATCGATGCTTTTATCATCATTAGTATGTAGCGTTTGTGTGCTTGTTAGAGTAGAATTCGTGTTCAGCTTCTTTGTGTTGTGCTGTAAATGGCGTTGCTTGGAGTAAATGCATTAGCTTGGCTTCAGTGCAGAATCAGTAGTCTAATATCAAGAATCAATATTCTAAGGGTAATGCACTTTTAGTAAAGGTAGGATAACACAGAATGGATGCTCTAGTGAGCATATGAAACGCTAGGCTTAATAAAATTCAACTGTAATCGTGCACATTTTATATTTTTCATGTTGTTTCACATCTTTTTCATATCGTTTTGTATCGACTAATATTTTTCATATTGTTCACAAGAAATATGAAGCGTGACACTTAATGTTTTAAATGTTTTATAGCATATATTTCATAGCAAGTGGTGTCATCTTTCGGCAGGAAATCCCTCCTTTAAAGCAGACCATAAACTGTCAAAGCTAAAATATGGTGCTAAAATTTAAATCAGATTCTAAAACGAAGAGTTACAACAAAGTTTAAACCAGACAGTATAAGCAATTGCGTGCGTGTGTACAGCAATTTGTGAAAAAATATCTCAAAGTAAATTACAGAAAAACTGTTTAACACGCTGTTTTAATACGGGTACCTATTATACAAGCATATATCCAAATCGATGCATTCTACAGAGAAAACGCCCTTTGGTAGTTTAAATTTAATGTGAAAAGGCCAGAAGTGTTAATCTTAATATGCACGAGAATGCAGGTGAAGGCAGAGCCAAAGACAGAGCGAGGGAGAGAGAGAGAGAGAGAGAGAGAGGGGGGGGGGGGTAGAGAGCTGAAAAAGGAGAGAAAGAAGCGACAATGGTGTAGCGACTTATAAATCATTTTGAATTTAATGAATTAACTTGTTTGTGTTTCAGCTCCTAGTGATGGATAGGTAACTGTACACCCCAGGTGTCCGAGATGCCTAACGTAATACCTGCACCACCTGGTAAACACCGTGGTGCAACTACAGAAGACCTGCACCAAGCGATACGACTGCATGATGTTCAGAGAATTAGCAAAATAGTAAAATCAGGAATGGACATTAGTGCATCGCTTCGTTCGACCACTGCTCTTTCGCTGGCGGTGTACCTTGGCAAAGATGGTAAACTAATTAAACATTTGTAATCGTAAGAAAGTTTCAATTTTTTTTAACTTTTCTCAGTTTCTATCATTTTTGGAGGCTGCTGACGAATCAAACCATGAAATCAAGCCAGAGACTTTAGAGTTAAACTGTTTATTCTAAAAATGCTACAAAATCACAAATAACTTTTGTTTTTGTATACCAAATTTCTGGAAAGAAACTATAGAAGCAGTGAGTTGGCTGTTGCCTACATACAACTGGAGCTTTTGTAATTTCGGAATATTTACTTAGCGTGAAAGTTAATGATGTCGAGTTTCTCAGAAAGTTGATATGTCCACCGTTTTCATTGAGGATGCAAAAAATTATTTTTGAAATTCGTGTTTTCAGTTTGTCAATGTAACGAATTTTTGAGATATGACAAAAAGCTGTGAGCCCAAACAATACCAGCCTAAAAAGATAAATAGAAATTTTCCCTTTAAACATGCAGCATGTGGTAAAATGTGAGAAAAACGCTTGCAGCCATACATGAGATAAATGTATAATTACACGTATTTATACTCCTTCATTTTAGCTACATTAATGTTGTTGCAGTTGTCATAGCATTGTATTTATTAACCTTGTACGATGTGCGTTTGTATTGTTCAAAATTTATAATTTAGCTGCTTTAAATATTCCATCAATTTCGTGCTGCATAAATTTGAATGAATTGGCTCTAAGCTCAAACAACAGCGAGGGATTTTAATGCTGCTTGAGGTGTATTTCTACTGTTTGAGATGACGACAATATAATCACGACGATTTTAATATTGGTGTTCATGATGTTGTCACTAATAATGAAGATTAAAATACGATTGACGACAATGATACTGATAAAACAGAATTAGAAGAGGAGAAAGAAACCTATAGTATGACAAAAATTAAGACGAATGTGACCGTCGACGCACATGAGGATGATAAAATTGATAAAAACGAGTCAAAGAATGAGAAGAACACGCGAAAAGAGTCATTGTGTCATTATGGGGGTGGGGTGGTCTAGTCAGTCAAAGGAGTGTTAAGGAAGTAGCATGACATCATTATAGTTCATGTTTGTTGTTTCTTCGTGGAACGAAAATTTTAATTTACATAATTATGTCAATACTTTATTTTCAGACATTGTGAGTTCACTGCTGCAAAACGGAGCGAGCATAGACAAACTGAGCTGTGATCCCATGGCAAGGGTGGAGACGCCTCTTTTCTCTGCGTGTCGACTTGGCAAGACGTCCATTGTTCGCAAGCTGATTCAAAGCGGTGCTGATCTGGACAAAACGGACTTCTATAATCACACTCCAGTGTGGATTAATGCGCGTGAGAAGCGAACTGATATTTTGCAGATGCTCATACTAAGTGGTGCCAAATTAAACATATCAGAACATTGGAATCAATGCCCTCTGTACCTAGCTGCCAAATTCTCAGGACGATTAGCCATTGCTACTTTTTTAATTTACCATGGCTGTCGCGTGGACATCACTGACAGCAGAGGTCACAGTGCCATCTATTGGGCTATCCAGAATTGCGACAAGGACTTGATCAAGCTTCTGGTCCATGCAGGAGCTAAGGTGTTCAAGACTTGGTTATCCGAGACAGTTGTACCACTGGAGTTACTCAAGGATGATGAGTTTGCAGGTTGGTTGTACAAAGAGGTGTGGACGCCACCACCACTTCAAAGGCAATGTCGGACGCTCATAAGAAGACACCTGCTCAAAGTATCTGAGGGTTGTAGTATTGTGGATAAGGTTGAGAGACTAGGCGTACCTGTTAGATTAAGAGATTACCTCTTGCTAACTTCTACGGCAATTTAGTTTCACCTTCCTGTAAAAAGGTCGTGTTCATTTAAATCTCCAAAAAGTTGGCATCAGAAGTTAAACAGTTTATCCTTCATGACGTTTCAAAAGCGTGGACTGTTCGTATCTATATTCATATTCGTGTGAGCTATTTGCCATGTATGAAGAATCTGAATTTTATTACTTAATATTGACAGATAAAATTTATCTAACGACGATTATATATCAGCAGCGGCGCTACAAACTTTTTACACCTGTATGTAAGGCGTCCTGATATAAATTTATTTGTACATTTTGTGTGGCAAAACTCAGATTCTTTATAATAGCTTGCCCGCAACCCAGTGCAAATTTTCAAAAAGTCATGAATAATTAATTATTTTAGTGTGAAAAGGTCTCGCTAGCAATTTTACTAAATTAGCAATTTATTTATATGGTAAAGCTGTAGCTGTAACGTAGATTCGTCCAAGTGTTCGCTTCGTCTTGTACTTAACAACGCATGCGTTTTGTTGATTACTAACATTAGTTATAACAGCTTAGAATTTGTTTGCGCCATCATCATAATACTGTGCAAATGACGCAATGAATTTGTAATTTCGTGCTTAGGTTTTAGGGTTGTGTAAAGTTTGTAGATCAAGTTTGTTAAGTTTTGCTTTTTATTATGAGCATCTTATTTAAAAAAAATTTACGAAAGTTCTGCTGTTGTTATTTACTATGAAACCATTTCCTTTTCTGAATACTGCTTCAATTTTTGCCAATCCAGTTTTGTTCATTCTTCCATCAACTTTGAATTTACCGTATTTTAAAAAGAAATAAGTAACTACGAAGTTTACTGTTAGGAAAGAAAGTGGACTAATATTTTGAATCTTAGCGGCGTGTATGTGTACATAGCAACACCAGAGCTGTCGTAACTCAAGTGGACCAATGTGCATAATCATGTATTATGTGTAAACTATGCAGCCCAAAAGCAGCAACATTGTAGCATAATATGGGTGAGAAATTCTAGTCGTAACGTTATGTAAACTCATTACCTACGTGAGATTATAATAAGAAATTTGCATGCTTGTTTGTCTGTATAGTTAATGTCTGTTTATACTTTTAGCACGTGCTGAGTTATTATTAATTTAACCAAAGATTTATTACATAACATCATGATAATTAATTTGTATGTTTTTATTTATTTTATTATTTATTTATTTATCAAGGATGCGTTCAATTTTGTTCACTTTACGTTCACTGAGTAATCATTTACTCGATTTAACAATTACGTTTTGCTTAACTAAAATTTTTGATCAATACTCAGGTGATGATTTAAATTGTAATCTAAGTAAGTAGACGTCCATCAGATATATATGCATCGGCCAATGGTTTTGTTCCCATAGCTAAGTTAAAATCGAATTTCCTTGAAATTAAACTGTTTTATATCACAGCTATTGATGTAAAGGAAGCCTGAGCTACTATGTTTTGTACGAAGAAACTATGAAAATCAATGTAATAACATCTGCTGTTTGAAAATTGACTTTCAAGTGTTATTTGCGTGTTGCCGCACATTGTTTAATATTTGGCAGATCGTATAGAGCATTTTGTGCATTGTGTAATTGTATCCTGTAACTGCATGCTTGTTGTCAGTTCATTATTTATATGTGATATTTACTTATGAGTTGAATTTTCAGGAACCTGCTAATTTGTACATACGTTGTAATTACGTAGATTGGCCTAGCAGTGTGTGTTTGTGTGTGCACTTTATTATTGCTCTTATATATTTGTTGCGTGTGGGTGTGCGCGTGTGCATGAGTGTGTGTAATAGTGCAATTTGTACCTAAGACAAAGCAGTCGTACTACTAAGGAGAACTGTGTGTATGCAAAGATGATTAATATTAATTATAAGTAGTGAGTTAGATTTTTGAAGTAGTTCTCAATTCTATGTATTAGAAGTTAATAGTCATTTGCTATCGAAAATAAATTTGTTGCAGCTTTTTTGCTAAAGAATACTAGTTGTGGTGTTCTATCTTCAGAAAAATGTCCACATGCGTTCAAAAAAAGATCAGTTATGATAAATGTTCCGGTTCCAGACTCCGTCGACCAAATGTACTTCCGGGCAAGACTTGGGATTCACTTTCATCAGCGTTCTCTCCTAGACTTCATTCCAACTTATGCAACTCGGGCAATGCAAAGCTGCTTAGACCTCAAAATATTGTAAGAGTTGGACAACCAAATATTAGAGAAGAAATTACTATTTGAAAACCTTTAAGGTGCGTGTTGTCTCAAACTAAAGCAGCTTGTAGCACCAGATGGAGGACAGATTTTAGACAATCGGTGACTTTATAAGTGAATGGGTAAAAGTCAAAGGTCAGTTAGAAATTAGAATAGAAATTAGTTTAGCAATCGCTCTTGATTCATTTTTAGTACTCTTCCTGACGGGATTTTACAGCATCAGTTGGTGACCCGAATAGGTGTTAAAATAATGTTTTACAATTTGAAGTCTGTATGCAGTTCTAAGCCATTTTACTCAATAAGTCAGTGAACACACAAAGCTGTAAGCGAACAAAACAACCTAAAGGAAAACAAGTTGAAAGGAAAGGGCAACATCCACAGCCTATACGCTAAAATCTAAGTCATCTGTAGAATAGAATTACTTTTCCAAAATGTTATGCTCGAATAAAAACTTACCACTCTCTGCATTTTAAAGCAAAACCAGACTCAATCTTAAACTGTAGGTCAATAGAATCTATTTTTTAAAATGTTGAAAGGAAGCATACCATTCTTTCAAAAATGGCCTACGTGAAAGAATTATTACCACACAAACACAATTTCACGTTCGCGCCACTAGTTTTTCACTGTTACATACATTTGCCATTTACTAGTTAGACGGGCACTAGCAACTGCGTTTCGGAAACGCTTTGCACAAAAACAGGTGCTGTACCTCTCAGTTCAGCTGTGTTATTTTGTGACAAACTACACACGTTTGACAGCTCATGCGTGAGCACAGCGGTAAATTTGAAATTTTATCTTAAAACTGACCTAGTTTTAGTACAACGCACTGAATATCTTGCAGTAGTACTGTACTTCAATTTTCGCTTTCGCAAACACGTGCAACACGCTCGCGGAATATTTTTGCTGTTGAAAATTATGTTAGTTTGTGATGTCATCAATTATTGGGCGCCATTAATTAAGATTTTAATCTATTATTTAATTATCAGAAACGCTTTTGCAGTATCATCCGTCATCCGTCTTCCTTTCTGGGTAATCCAAATCTTTCCGTAATCCCAAATGAATAAATTAAAAAAACGCCTTAATGAATATTTTATTTTTTACTATAAATGCATTAGTAAACATAACAATACTGAATAACAGCATGTATACAGTATAATCAACAACTGTAAATGTATAATGTAATAATGGACAAAACTTTGATTACAAACAACAAAATCATTACACGAAAAGACCCATACATTAAGTAGTACACATCATAGTTTCCATTCGCTCCATCTTATATACACAACTTATATATACACAAAAATACAATGTTTTAATATCATTGACTGTTCTGTTATGAGTTTTTGTTAGGCCATTTAACATGCACAATAGTCTGAATAGTGACAATAAAAATCTTTTTAAGCGTTTCTTAAGCAAGTATGATGTAAATGTAGAATATCGTTAGGGGCCAATACACGCCTATTATATCCTTTCCTATATTTTCCATCGATATATAGTAACTACAATGCATATTGCTAATAGAATGCTGATAAACAGTATAAACGCATAGATAAAAATATAATTCATCTTTATAATGGTGTAATAAATGAGCTTGATAGCCCGCTTAAATGAAAATATGAATTGATGATAATTATAATGGTAAATTGCGATAATGAATGAAGTCTTACTGAGCTAGTGTGATGAAACGTTTATTGAGTGACAGCGACACACTATACATATATGATATGATATCATAATGTACAATAAAATACAGGACAAAAAGCGTGACAACATAAGATTGATTCGATAAGCGTTCCCTCCCTGAAAGCAAGAAAAGAAACTTTTCGCTTTTGCTTTTGTTTTAACTTCTTTGAGCAAGGAAGACCATCCTTGCCTACAGCGAAACCGCTGTAACGTACATGAGTGTCTAATGGCGTGTACAATTTTTTAACGATAACAACTGTATATCAGTTTAGATATAATGAAACCCACCAACCGGCACACGTACTTTTATATAATTACACAATATCCATAGTTACAATAATCACAAATCATATAGGCCATTCCGGAATTTCACTAGTACATTTTAAAATGGAGAACCTGTAAAATACCATGCTGCTTCAACTTAAAGCATGAGCTACATTTAATGGAATGTGATACGTGATGTTTGGTTGCAGATGTGATAATTCTGTTTTCACCGATAAATTAAGAGGTTCACATTTAATATTGGACACAGGCTTAGTCTGAGAACTTGGAGAATATGAAACAGGATATGAAGCTTGAGCTGCTTGCATTTGATGATAGTTGCCATAGGCCGGGGAACCAAAATTCGAAGCTTCTGATTTATGTGGGTTATTCGTGTTAAAAGAGGTACCTATTGGTGATGCTTCCTGCATGGGCGGTGCCATGCCAGGTAACTGAGTGGCAAGCGTCACAAAATTTGGCAAAGATGCACTGGACGTACTTGTTGAGGATGGCGGTAAGCAATTAACAGCACTTATCATTTTGTTTACCTGATCAGTGCCAACATCTTGATGCGCAATGATAGACCATTCTTCCTCTTGAGACAAGTGGTGTCCTAGCAAATGCTGATACTCATTATTATTTCGCACGCTCTGTGACATGGAAATTTGGGGACTGCCATGAATGGGTTCTGGTTTTATAGGTAGGAAGCCAACTTGCGGTCTTGATGAAGTTTGGTTGGTTGTAAGAGTTGCTGCTTCTGAAGTGGAACGATCATTGACAAATTTCTTATGATTATATGCCACAAAGCCTTTGGGATTTCTTGGCAAAAGTTGTTTGTCAGAGTCTGGAGGCATCTCACTCTGTTGACCACATTCAGTTGATGTTGCATCCATTGCTTCTTTTTCTGATGTATCTGACATGTCACTTTCGTCACGTTTAGGTGAACGCCCTTCTGATGAAACATCCGTGTTGTCATGTTCCCGTTTACTTCGAAGCATCTCAAATTCTTTTATTGTACCAGTGGAACTTGGGCTGACCATTGAATTTTCACTAGTCTGGGAGTTTGGACTTAAAGAATCTTCCTGTTGGTGTACGTTGTTGAGTCCATTAGTATGTGCGCCGCCATTTGGAATATTAGATGGCTGATCCCAGAGCTGTCGTATTGGAGGTAAAGTGGGGTTGGGTCGCACTATAGTACTGTTGTTTGCATTAGTGGTCATTCCGTTGGAAGTTTTTGGTTGATAATTGTTCACTGGTGGCAGTTGCCAAGGTGTTGCATGATTCTGTCTTGCCGTATTCATTGCTGCATTTACTTGATTCAGTCCTCCCATGGCGAGAGTACTAAACAGCCTGTCTGTGTTGCTGCGGATTTCAGCTCTTGTAGGAGGTTCTGAGCTTGGTTCCATCTTCAGTGCTAGCAGTTTTTCACTGTGTAACGTGCTCAAAGTGCGCAAGTCTGGTACCTTCATGATTAAGCGTGCAAACAGTGATGGGCCGTCAGGATGGTTGTTCTTCATAGCGGTCTGTAATCCTTGGATGCACTTGTCTTGAAGCTTGACTACCAGCTCGCTGTTTCTGATCCCTGGGCGATCTAAAAGAATAAAGGAAAAACATGTATAATGCACCTAAGCTAGTTTTCGTGCTCATACAAAGCATATTTTTTTAATTTATGCTTTGACTCCGGCAAACACAGTGCACTATAAAAAAAGATACAAGAAGCCAGATTATTAATCAAAATATAGATCGAAAGGGGTTTACAATTCCCCACACAATTTAGAAAACATCCTTAACCCTGCCTTACCCTAACCCTTACCATAACCCTAATCCGCTTTCGACAACTAATTTCTGGTGTGTGGGGGGATTGTAAACTTTAGCTTATAGATCAGTAAGCAATAATCTATACTTTGAATAATAATCGGGTAACAACTATTGTTCCTATATCAATGAAATTTGAATATCTCAGCTATGTAACAAATAAGCTGTACCTATTTCGGGAGCTGAGACATCTGATCAAACTAACAGCAAAGTAAAGTCTCCGCGCTTCTTACAACTTTATACAGTATTCACCAATAGTTAAAAGCCGCTTCAGTCAAATTAGATTGTTTTAGGCTACGTTTTTTAAAATTGTTGAACACTAGAAAACCAGAACACAATAATATCATTATATATTGATAAAAATTTAGCAATCTTACCTGGAGCAATTAATACAATGGCTGAGAAAAGACCTATTTCCGAGCTAGTGAGCTGCAGGGCATTTAAGCGTTCAGCAAATTCAAACATGGAGTTTATCAGGAACGCAGAGTTGCCTTTTTGCTGCAAAGTTTCCCTCTTATAAATCTGTCCATTAATGAACAGCATAGTATTGGTTTGTGAGTCAAACATGCAGGCTAGTCGAACTAGCAATACTTCAAAAACTCCAGCCTGTAATAAAAAAGATCAACAGAATGACAAATTAACACCTGTTTAAAGGTGTATTTACTTCGATGCTGAACTGTTTGGGACAATCTGCGAGAAAGGATCGCCGACAATCGGTAGTCGGGAAAGTTAGTTCATCGTTGCCGATCCTACCCCATTTTACGCGATTCCCACGTAAAAAATGTTTCTTTTAAGTTCACAGACGCAGAGTGGAAAAATTCCTAAACGGAAACCTCTGCTGATTTAGGGCTGCATTTTAGATTATCCTTGATAATAGGAAAAGTTCAATTTTGCCGCGACTACCAACGTACTAATTAGGCGGTAAACCCTGCGGAAATGACTACCTGTAGCTTGCTGCGTGTGAAATTACAGGGTATGTAAAAACCGCAAGTTCGTTATTTCTCCAACTGTAGCTTCCAGGCCAAAAAAAAATTTTTTATGTCTCATTGTACAAATTTTTATTGCTCATCACTTTGGCACAACTTTTACTATTATAATTTTACACATATAAAAGTTGCTTATAATAAAGGAATAAACAACCTTTCGATTGCTCTGTCAGAAGAATGTGTCTTAATCTAACATTGCCCAATTTTTGATGTTATTTTACGTAAAAATATTTACAGTTTAAAGATGGGTCTTTTTAATAGTCATAATAGTTTGATAAATGAAATTTTTAACAGTGATTGTAAGTTTTATCTAAAATTCATCGACATTTGATAAATCAGCTACATACAGAAAACATCTATTAGTTTTAAATTTTTAATTTTGTACGTGTATTTTGCCAAATTTTCGTCTGTAAATAATTTTATTATGACAGTATTTTATGTGTATGTGACAGGTAGCTATTGTACGTACACATTTACTTTTTAATGTATGTGTGTGCAAATGTACTTATATATATATTTGTATACTGTATTATTGCTTTTGTAATTTTTATTTCATGGTATTTCATTTCATTTTAGTACTGTATTTGTATTTTATATGGTCCTGGTTACCGAAATAAAAGCTAAATTGAATTGAATTGATATTATAAGTTTTTACATGGAATAAAGTGTGTCTTATCTTATCTCATCTCATCTCATCTCACCTCACCTCACCTCACCTCACCTCACCTCACCTCACCTCATCTCATCTCATCTCATCTCATCTCATCTCATCTCATCTCATCTCATCTCATCCCATCCCATCCCATCCCATCCCATCCCATCCCATCCCATCCCATCTCATCTCATCTCATCTCACCTCACCTCACCTCACCTCACCTCACCTCACCTCACCTCATCTCATCTCATCTCATCTCATCTCATCTCATCTCATCTCATTTTATCTTATCTTTTCTTATCTTTTTTATTCCACCAATATAGACAACTATGGATACGAACAAAACATGATTTTGCATACCTTCAGTAACGTGACTTGGTCGTCTTGACAGAGGATATTGAAGCCGGGGATGCGCTTAGCGAATTCGACCACACCCCGGATTGCTGGAGTGAACCGATTCGAGAACTCGTCCAACATCTGGCTGCTCTCTAGATGTTTTGAGCCGGATGGATTAGGGTTCAACGGACAGGCCTGTAAAAATAATGTCGACGCATTGTATAATTATAATTTTTATTATCTAGCAGTTCGTACTCAAAGAAAGTATTTGAATGACAGTACATGTGGCTGAAATTCACATAACAGTTTAAACACTAATGCAGTACAATACCTTTATTTAACGTCCCTTTAAAGTTTTACATGTGGATAGCGCATTACAAGTTTTGAAGGTACAGTGTTAACAAATTTATGGCGTTTAGACATACGTCCTTATTTAATAAGGCAGGAATAACAGTAAAGCAATGCATTGTGAATTTATGACGATTCTGTTAATCGTGAACGTGAAATGATTAGCATGGTTGTTAGTGACACGTGTTCATTAGATGCGTGTTCTAGTCCGCGGCAGAGAGACAAAACTAGAATTTTTAATTTAATTCACTCATAACATATTATTATTATTGTTGTTGTTGTTGTTATGATTATTATTATTATTATTATTATTATTATTATTATTATTAGTAGTAGTAGTAGTAGTAGTAGTAGTAGTAGTAGTAGTAGTAGTAGTAGTAGTAGTAGTAGTAGTAATAGTAGTAGTAGCAGCAGCAGCAGCAGCAGCAGCAGTAGTAAAAGAAAACAAATTTTTCGGTTAAACTGTTAAGTCAGAATTCCTGTTTTGAAGAGGAGAGAAAGGGGAGGACGTATATGTGTCATTGTTTAAGAAATCGCAGACCACAGATAAAATGATTAAAAAAATGCGCTAATTATATTTGTTTTTTAATGAATGAATCAATTTTTACCATTTGTGAAGGGCAGTGAGCATACATATTAGGGTTCCATTTAGCTTGTTGCAGTATAGATGCTGCCCTCTCTCGGGTATATTCACAAGTTTCTGCATGAGCTTGTATGATAGTGTGCGTAAGCTTTCTTTCGTCATCAATTTGGACGGACAATTCATTGGCTTGAGAGACCTGACTGACACGTTGCATCTCGGCCATTATTCGAGCTTTTTCGCGTTTTGGCACACGGCCAAATCTGACAGCTGAAAATACAAGATATCATTGTTAATAAATAGTTAATTCAAAGAAAAACATACGTGAAACAGCGAGCTTCTGAGAATCACCATGTTTACCACCTGAGAATTAACAAGCCAAAAAGGAAGAAAAAATAATGAATTAATGATACAAATGTACAATATTGAACTGCAAAATAATAGATTAGATTTTAATTTACCAATCTATTTTAGGTTGTAACAGATGTAATGTAAAAAACCTAACCAACGAGAACCAGAAAAGAACAGAATATGGTAAACTATAGTACTGATTTGTAGTTTGATAATGGCTATAGTTTCTAAATAAACTTAATTATTCAAAAAGAAGGTTTAAGTATTAATACAGTGTATTTGGCTTTCATTCTAGATACAGACTGCATAATTATATTTAATATTAATTATTAGTCTTAATTACTATGACAAGTAGCCTACAATGATACTCCATCGCAGTAGAAAACTGACAGTACGTTGAAAAAGTGATTGATGTAAAATGAAGTAATCTCACCATCTCTGCTCATGCCGACTGCAATGCACTTCTTTAATCTGCAATACTGGCAACGGTTACGGTTTATTCGAAGAATAGAACATTGCTGATTTTTAGCGCAAGGTTTATACTGAATTTTTTGTTGAATACTCCTTCTGAAGAAGCCCTAAAACATAACAAAAACACACTTTTAATGTGCATATTGTTTACTCCCAAATTCAACGTTTTGAAAGCTCAACTAATTCTCAGTTCATGGAAAAGCAAGGTGCCAGATATTGCTACTCAATTCTAGTTGGATGATAAATTAGTAGGCTGGTTTTCTGTTGACTCGCAGTTTGGTCAGTTTAGCTAGTCAGTCAGGCCACAATAATATGGTTAGTCACTTAGCCTGTAAGTCAATTAGTCAGCGAGCCAGCAAGCTAGCGAGTTAATCAACTAGGCAGCCAATCGTCATGTACACAATAAACGCTGCCATAGTAGTTATTAAAAATCAAATTCACACACCACTTAGCTAGTATAGTAAAGAACTGATATAGTAGCATTAATGTATGTAATAGTTTTGTGGATGAAGTAAAGTTTTTAACTGTGGCACAAATAATGAGGAATGTAAGCATTGATTTTCGATTATTGCGTAATTAGCAAATCGTACAACATTATTTAAATAAAGTTTATGCTCTAGTACAACTTTCCGCGCTGCACAGTCAACTCAAACTAACCAGAACCTGAAATGTGAAATTCAATAATACCTAGTGCTCATAGTCAATTTAATTTTATGATCTTTAATTTCGCGGTTCATATGACATCAGCAATACTGCATCAATCTAATCACCCATCAATTTACGTAAATTTTGTACAACCACTGCAAGCATAACCGGTTATTGTTCGCTAATAAATGTCGATTACAAATAACAATCAGTTTAAAGTCAATACATTAAAGGGAACACAACTATACAAGTGTTACTGACGTGTGCAGAATAAACAAGGATCTCCCCGAGAACAGGTTCACTGAGTTCTGCGAGTCGAGCAGTAAAATTCCAAATTTATATAGCAACTGTGTTATTTTACTTCGAATTTATTGTAGCCTCAATTATTACCATAAACATACTAATACGTAGTACGTAATACCTGATAGTTAATACGTAGCCTCTGTTATTATTATAAACATAATAGTGAACCTAGGTACAGTTTCAAGTGAAGTGCACTGCACTGCAGGCTACATAATTTCCAAAATCGGCACATACATCATTCTTTGTACAATGTTTAAAAAGGATGTGCGTCTTCGTGCCTTCACTTACAAAAATGATACGCATGGATAGGTAATATACACTGTCATACTTGAACTAAACCTGTCCGTAATATTGTGTGACTGGCAGCTTAATTAGCTTTAGATTTTGAGACACTTGACTACAAAATTAGTCAGCATGCCTGCAAAGTTGACAATAAAATTAAATAATGAACGGTATTGATACTCTATACGTGAACAAAATTGTGATAAGTTGATAGTTTGATACGCAAAACAATGTTAATCGATGCCAACGAACATCGAAACAATGGTACGGTAATGCATGGTATATGATGCGCTATCGCATGATAAAGGGGTGGGCTATGATCGATTGTGACTCTTGAAACTCATGTACTTAATTGTAAGTAAAAAAATATTTGAAATTTTAATAGATGGGTTATGAGTAGATATACCAACAGATTAGAGAAATGAGATAAACGTAACATCCCCACTTCAGTTGTTACGCATGTAGATCGTCACTGAAATTTTGTCACATCTATTGCGCCCGTTTTAATTCGTTCAGACATTTCTAAATAAACTCGCGGAATTCGAAGATCGTTATTAGTGTAACAATCTGGATGCGGATTAGTAAAAATGCAACTGTTAGATTCTTTGCTCGCTAAATATGGGGTTCCTCGAATATGAGTATTATTATTATAAGCGTTTGTAACATGTGTAATATCAATCTTGTTTGAGTGATAATATAAATGCCGCTATTTACGTCAGAATTTTGTCTAAACCAATGTTAAACCACAATCGGATGTTCACTGTTAATTTTGTTACAGAAATTTTGCAAAATACTTTCTTCAACAGATTTAACAATGCTTGGATTAAAAAGTTAATTTTAAAGTATGCACCCAAAAACTTTCCACACAAATTTATAATATTTAGTATTTGTTATTTGTTTGAAAGACTAGGCGCAACTAGAAAAAATTCTTAGTAAGTTAAAATGCTCCCGATAACTGGTAAGATGTGACTAACTCATCTTCCCAGTGGCTCACCAAGAAACGTATTTTTAAATTTATTGACAACGTAGAGAAATTTATACTTTTGCTTAGTTAGTGAAAAATGTGCTATGATTATTTTTTTCAAACTGTATGCCATATCATCTAAACTTGTTTCCGGCGACCTGCCGTTAAAATGGCTGCGCCTAATAGTCATCCCGGGAGTTTAAATTTACAGATTTTACACAAGGTTGTCGTTAACACAAGCTCTGTGCATAATGAGGTAGTATGTAGGTGATGCAAAATTTTAAGGCGATTTTTTGGCTTTATGTAAGTAACGGGTTTTCTTTGTGCTTTATGATATATATTGCGTATTATTGTTATTAACTAATTATATAGTAAATGATCGCACAAAGGGTAATAATAATTACAACAGTGTTTCTGTTCATTTCCATGGAAGTTTTGTCAATACGCACCTTGCAACCTTCACATGAATGTACGCCATAATGAAAACCACTCGCTTTATCTCCACAGACCTGGCAAAGAACTGTTGTTCCATCAAATTCTAAAAGAATAATGAAAGCAATTACGTGTGTTAGTAAGCCAGAGAAAGACAAAGAAAGGTAGGAATAGAAGCAAATTTCAAATGTGCATCAATTTGCAGATTCGACGGAGTCATGAAAAAACATCTGTTCATTCTTTTAAAAATCGACTAAACAGTCTAGTAACATTTTAGTACAATATATTTTTAAATTCTAGTGTGTGTACTTTTATTACAGACAAAGATCGTGTGGGTGAGATCAGGAAGAAGGAAAGAAATGATATAGAGAGAGAGAGAGAGAGAGAGAGAGAGAGAGAGAGAGAGAGAGAGAGAGAGAGAGAGAGAGAGAGAGAGAGAGAGAGAGAGAGAGAGAGAGAGAGAGAGAGAGAGAGAGAGAGAGAGAGAGAGAGAGAGAGAGAGAGAGAGAGAGATTAGAGAGAGAGAGAGAGAGAGAGAGAGAGAGAGAGAGAGAGAGAGAGAGAGAGAGGGGGAGAGCAAGAGAGGAGAGAGAGAGAGAGAAGATGAAGAAAGAGAGAGAGATAGAAGGGAGAAAGAGACGAGACGAAGAAAGAGAGAGAGAGAGAGAGAGAGAGAGAGAGAGAGAGAGAGAGAGAGAGAGAGAGAGAGAGAGAGGGAGAGAGGAGAGAGAGAGAGAGGGAGAGGGAGAGAGAGAGAGAGAGAGAGGAGAGGGAGAGTGAGAGGGAGAGAGTGGGCGAGAATTGGAGAGAGAAAACAAAAAAAATAAATTAAGACAGAGAGCGAGAGAACGGGAGAGGAATAAAAAGACAAGAACTGGTAAAAATCAGTTCCTTAGAACGGGTAAAAATCAGTTCCTTATGTTATCAGTGCTATGAGTAATTATCCGTTTTATTCGCATTATTATGAACATAAGACATTTAGTAATTCAAACAGATAACATCGCGTAAGCACAACTGGTCCCTAATGAGGCGAGCACCCTAAGAAAAGATGCTGGCGAAGACAAAAGACGTAGTGTCAGTGCACTCACACAAGTATGTTTTCCGTCTAAGCATGATCCCCTGCTATTAACAATCTATTAATTTCCCGAGCTTTCGCAAACCTCTCCTACTTAAAGGTGTGACCCCTGCAATCATTCTAGGGTTACTGAACCTACCTCAAACTGGAAACTCTTTGACAAGTCATAAAATAAAGTTTGACCACTGCCTAATTTGGACTTTATTATTATATTATGTTACACAGTCAAGCAGGCATCGACAAATTGCAACCACAGAGCGTGTGGAAAAAGAACTGTCAATTAAAAACAAACACAAGATAGATATGTTTCATTTTCTTTACAGTCTAGTACATTTCCATTTAAGCATTTTCTGCGAATTTATGAATTAGGGTAATTTTCGAAAGTTTCACGATTTTTTCAGTCGTTTTGTAATTAGCAACCATTTGTATGATAGGGCGAAATGGTGACGATGACGATGATGATAATGACGATGATGGCGATGATATTGATGGTAATGCTTATAAGGGGCATCGTAGACATATACAATTTATGATTTTTATAACCATCAAACATGTATGCCGATGAGTGTTTGAAATAAAGCTATAACTCGTTTCATTCCAAGAGGACAAGTTTTTCTTAAAATCTCAAACCCGCCGAATGTACACAGTCACAAACTTGTTAATAATTTTAAACCGATAAAGCATCACGAAAGCGCCTTTGCCAAACTGGATATTGTTTTCAGATTAAAATTTAATGCTTATTTTTACACAGAAGTCAGTCCTCACCTTTACTGTCTTGCTGTTTTAATCCCTCGGTGATTTAGAGGTAACATGCATGCAGACAACTGCGTGTAATTGTCGTCACCGAACGTGATGGGGTAAATAAACGCTCAGTTATGAAGGGAAAGTGTTAAATATTAAATCTTAATCAAAATCAACGGATATAGCCATCATAACCTGGATAAACAGATCAGCAAAATTTAATGACTGCCAAGTATGTTACACTAAGTCAATAATTCGCTTCAGTTTGCAGTTTTTTCGCTGTCATCTGTATTGCTACTAGATAAAACCGACTGTCAAAATTGTTACTTGAAAATGGTGGCTCAATAAAGTATTTTAGTGAATTTAAGATTAAGCTTTTTACATAGGGCGCGTACTGTTAAAGTCAAAAATTTTAACTCACAGATTAAGGAAAGTGAAAGAAAGACGAGCAAAGGTGCTCGCTGCAAAGGTTATTTAACACTACTGCGGGAATAGACGATGATTATTATACTAACTATGGTAAATGCGCATTCCCGTAGTAAACTGTTTTACGACCAAGTTTATCACGTTAAAAAGCATGGTCGTCAGCAAGAGAGGTTACTTGCAGATACAAACAGATGCAGATACTGTGACACATACACATACACATACACATATGAACATACATATACGGATATAGATTCAAAGCATGCACAGATACAGATACACATACGGATACAGATACAGAACAGACACATATACAGATGCAGCTACATATCTTTTATTTGTTGTCCGCACATCACAGTCAAGGGGACGTACAATGAATTGTCAGTAAAGGCGTAAAATATTAAATCCTAAAAAAGATTAGTAGCAGTAGACCGTAGCGGAAAATGCTATTTAAACTGCAGACTATGATATCTTCTGCCTGATGAAAGTTTTTGATACATATTGAAAGCAAGATGTGAACTGTTATCGATTTTAGAATCCGTGGTCTCTGCATCGCGAGAGAACAATTGTGGTATTATCACCATTTCAATTTCACGTAGTTGTGTTCAATCTAAAATCGTTGATCCAAGCGTTATTTCATGTGTGTATTTTTAATTATGTGTTCACATTTCATATTTAAGAGTGCATTCGGGAAAGACGGAAAAGCTGTATGATTGCTACATGGTTCCATGATTTCCTAATAGCAAATAGCTTCTTCTGTTGTCTCTTTTTGTCGCTTTCTTTTGTTCATTTTCAAATTCGGATGACCTGAGGTACGGGAAGTAGAAAAACGTAACTTATGGTGTTTCGCTTGTTTATAGGGAAGTTTCGTATACTCGGCTACTTGCCTGAGGTCGTCTAGTAACGGTTGGATACTCCGTTTGATGATACGTGTCACAAAACTATTTAGATTGCTTTCTGTAGTCAATGCTTTCCAATCCGGTATAGCTGACATTTTGCGAAATTTTGCTCGAGCATCACGAGGTTTTTGGAGTTGGTGTAGTGACGTATGCTTGACGTCACACAGGTATTTAAAAAGTCAGTCACACGTCTTAATCTGGTGGCGACTGCAGAACTCGTTTTGTTGATGCTTGTATATAGAAAGAAGACGTAGGCTACGAGATATCCAGGACCCTTTTAAAAGGTCATGCACTAGAGCGAATGGGAGTCTTGTTGGTGCGGTCCTAAATTTCATTTCTGGTTTAGGAAGTTACAGGGCATGCACTCCATCTGGCGCACAGAAGCTTGTTAAGTATAGTTTTTAATTAGACATAAGTTGTATCCATAATTAGACATAAGTTGTATCCATTAGCATCTGTTCACGAGTAAAGCTTAGTTAATTTATACAAACTGGAAGTTCGTGCGTTAGTCACTAAAATATAAAAATAATTTCCAATTACTGATGCACGTACGACTTCTAGGGGAAACGTCGCTTGTGGTTATAATAATAATAGTAATTTGATTTGGGACATATTACAAGGATGACACCTTAAGTAACTCTATACCTATTTCCAAGGTGGTTCCTATTATTATTACCCGTACGTTACTTCGATAAACTCGCATGCTTGGTCGAAGAAGCAGCAGTACCATTTTTTCAAATCTTTGGTATAACTCGGTCGAGAATTGAACCCATGAGCTCCCGGGTGGTAAGCGACCGCTACCATTGAGCTACGCCACCCGGTACGCCGCCTGGTTTAGTTTAAGGTTTATGGTTTAAGCTGTCCGATAAAAACAGGAAATGAAAACCACTAGAAGTTGGGTGTCTGCGTCGAAAACATTGTGTCGGGTATTATAATTACACATATAATTCGAAACTAAAAAAAAAACATTCATCAGCCGAGCATCTCCCCTTCCCCACAACAACAACAAGAACAACGACGTTCAGATAAAAAAATAGCGATGATCGCCATTGAGCCTCGACCAAAAATCGTTGAAAAAACTTTCACTGAACAAAATGGTAATGACGTTATTCGGCGTTCCACAGTTTTATGATTTTGCCAATAAGAAATTGAAAACTATTTATATACAAAGTATTTTTCTTATATTGTCGAAACATTCTTTATTTTGGTTTAATCAAAATATTAAGCATCGTACTCGGACATTACTCATCGTAGTGGTAGTACCGTGTGCCATTACTGCCACGGTAGATTCAGCAGTGAAATCTTCCAGAAAACTAGTTGTTGCAACTACTTGGATGTCTCAGGATAAAAATAACCGCGCTCTTTCGGAAAAGAAAGAAAAGTTCTGCGAAGAGTAAACGTTTCACTTAAAAAGGACGTTCAGTGAAACAAATGGAGTGAATTAATTTAACTTTCAAATTTCGTGAATTGAGGATATACAGATCATCTATAGTCACAGTTACAAATGCACTAAAATCCTATGATAGCAATATAAGACAATGACAAGCTCGCTACTGCTCCTCCTACGATTTTGATGTTGTGGTCAACTGGTCATCAAAAATAGGGCAGTGCTCTTCTGAGATTTGCCACGGTCATAATCGTATAGGAAGAGTTAAAATGCCCATAAATCTCCTTTAAAATTCTTTATTTTTTTCAGTTTTCATCCTCTCGGACTTATCAGCTGCACAGAAAGGTACAACAATAAAAAATTACAGATGAAACTACATATAAAATAAAAGGTGTACAATGTCAGTAAAATAAAGGGTACAAAGGGTAATTAAGAAGACAAAATGGAAATTAAACTGATAAACATGCCTGACATCCACGTTAGTCAGTTTAATTTTTATTTTGTTTTCTTAATTAGTAATTTTACTTTTACTTTTAATTTAGTTTTTGATTCAGCCTCTTCATGTTTTTTGTACCCTTTATTTTACTGACATTGTACACCTTTATTTTATATGTAGTTTCATATGTAATTTTTTATCATTGCATCTCTCTGTGCAGCTGATAAAGTCCGAGAGAACGAACGCTTCTGAGAAAAACTAAGAATTTTTGAGATTCATGGGCATTTTAACGTTTTCTTTTACGATTATGGTCATTGATAACGATGACAATGATGTGATTGATGATAATAAACCATCATTGTTTGAAATAGGCTGCACAAATTTTTAATGAAGAAAAGTTCTGTGGCGCCAGGATACAGATAGTTGTCTCGCATAAAAGATATCAAAATCAGTTTATACGTCTCGCTTTGAATTTCAATATTCGTAACTTAAAACCTGAAGTCGTCGACATTTTGACACTAATGACAGCGTTGATAAAATCATCGAAGCATTACGTATTAATAATTATCAGTCGTCAATGCTTGTTATAGTTTAGCACCATCATTTAGATTAATTGAATGATAAATTTGTCAGTAAGAATGATCTATCATCTCTCACCAATGTGATAACAATGATTATCAAAATACTTTCGTGTGTAATCCCGTTTCTCCGTCGTATCTTATTTGTAAAATTGTGATTCACGCCCAAAACCGGACCCACCCCGACAGCAGGCTGGTAAATTTATCTTCTCACACAGGAAAGAATAATGTCACCTGATGTATTAAATAATTTCGCTAATGGTGGCATTTTAAAGAGAGTTCGTGTTTAGTATTCTTGAATCGTTTGGGGTACGATTTGAAAGGTTGATGCGATCATTTAAGAAATTTTCAAAACTAAATTGAATGAACTCCCGTCGTCTGGGAAAATTCAAAGACCTATAATAATATTTTACGATAGTGCATGAAAGAGTCCTGCCGATAAAATTTTTTATGCTACCATAAAATAATTTTGTGTAACACAGTAAGCCAATTATACACAGCCAAGAGGAAATCCAATTTATTTTTTGTATAGAAAAATGTAAAACACCTATAAAAATAGAGTTATGTTTTTAATAATCTATGATCAATTTTGTGCAGAAAAGCATGCTAATGACGAAACGAGTATGATGGCTATACCGGTGAAGATGACGACGACGACGATGATGATGATGATGGCGATGAAATAATGATGACGATGAGGTGACAACGATGACGACGATGATGACGATGATGACAATGATGACGACGACGATGATAATGATAGTGATGATGTCGATGATAACAGCCATGACATTAGGTCCTAGGAATTAATGGTACAACATTTTTTTCGAGCCAATGTTTCTGCCTGTTTGCATGGACTGATGGATGAACTGACAGTCTAAATGAACACCAATGGCTAATGACGGAAACAGGAAAGCTCGCCACACCCCAATTAACCATCTGATGTATCCGTAACAGGACTGTATATCAGACAAAGAAAGTTTAATCATTTCTATTACTGGGTGACACTGTTGAACAACCAACCTTAAGGAATTTGGAAAAAGGAGAATTGTCTACAATAATTCACTAAATTCACTGTGGTTTAAAAAATAATCAATTCGAAGAGAGAAAATGCTGTGATATGTTTGGCACGTGTATTAATCAAATAATTATTACTTATTTTTCAGTGGTATTCAGCATTATCCCTGTAATGTTTACATTTTAGCAGTAATAGCATCTTAAGCGGGATTACACCTTAAAAACAAATTTTCTAACAAAACTGTAATTAGTGGGCAATTGCTAATTGTGTCTCACCTAGAGCCGGCGGTGAAGATTTTGATACTTCCAAATCTGGCTGAGATGAATTCTGCTGCATTTGTTGATGTGGTGCCACATTGTTGTTTCCACCATTGTTTCCATTGTAAACGTGCGCCTGAGTTGCATGATAAGGTATGGACATGGTGTGAGATGAATGCGACACAGCAGTCATGTCCTGGTGGTTGGACATATTGTCTCTTTGCTGCATGTAAGACATCGTGAACCGCTGATTCACTCAATGCAACAACTGCTTGTGTCGGCAATAATCAAATTAAAATTTGCTAACGACTACACTTAGTATCACACAACCACCAATGTACTGATACGTGTAAAAACGTTTTAGTTTTGTTATCATGAAATACAGTTGCGTCAGAAACATGCATTATTTTAACACCACTGACATTTTTTCTATGAGGAAACTACTACCGATCCATTTTGTGTCACTATTTTCTTTCTATACGAATAGAAAGTGTACAAATGGTAAAGTAAAGCAAAGTAGAGGTAGCCTGGTCACGCTACGAAACCCTAATGAAATCAAAAGTGTTTGTCAATGTCAGCGAAACCAAGAGCAGCCGACTGTGGCCATCCCATCATGCTTGCTTACAGTAGTTGGTGTCAGTGACCGAGTACAGTTGCTCTTCCTGATCCATTCAACACATGGTTCGGTACCTCTAAAGTTTTTGTTACGTTTCTCTTTGTTCTCTAAGAGAATGGTACCAGTCTAAAAACTTTCTCGCCCTACAGCGCATTTAAAGTGTTTAGCAGTACACTCGACGAAACCGGCTCTTTAAAAGTAACACCTTAAACAAAGTTTTACTGAAATCTTAATAGTAATTCGCTAGAGCCACTCAAACATTAATCACAACAACAATAAGTTTTGACGACACTGATTGAAAAACCAGCATTTTGTCGGCTTAAATCAACAAAATATAAGAGTACAAAATTGTGTAGCTTGTGTTTGTTGAAGACACTCTATTCCTAAGTGCATTTACAAATTTATAAAATAACAAATATTTAACACGCACAGTTGCAATCATACGCTTGCGTATACGACTAGGATTTCTCTTATTGTTTTTTTTTGTTTTTTTGATGAGGTTTATCTCCACTTAATTTTTATAAAGATGAAAGCGCCTTTGCAAATTGAAAATGCGTATTATAATGTTATATGCTTGATACGCTTCCATACAACATCATTACAGTACCGAAACAAATGGAAATTTAGCAACCACGTGGCAGTCTGACTATATAGTTTCGTGTATCAAGCATAATCATTATAATACTCGTTTTCTTGTATAACTTTATGCAGTTTAATTTTTAGCACGCCTTTTCGTCTCAGTGAGTTTATATATTCAGTAGGATAGGACATTCATTCATTGTTTTCATTGTGTTCTACACCTACAATCACAGTAACTTTCGTGGACGTCGCCTAACTGCCCTAGAATGTTGCATCATCAAAAGATGGTCAAGTTTGCATTGTTGTGTACGTAGCTTTCGCTTAGGCCTACTTACCAGAGGTCGTCATGGCTACGTGACGCATGTGTATTCATGCGCGTTGCGTGTTTACGTGCGCGTGTTGTTAGTAACCTTCTTTTATAGTTCTATGTTTTTATTGCTTAACATTCACAGAACACTGAGCTTAATTCCTTATACTAGATCTTAAATTGTTTAAAAATCTGAAATCTGGCGCTGAATACAAGCTTTTTTGCTCACCTGGTCTTTGGTTTGAGACTGTCTTACAGTGTTAGTATAGGTTCACACTGAGCAGTATGTGTATGTTACAACTGTACTAACTATGTGATTCTATAAATATTCACATCTTGTAAAGTAAGCCCATAAATGAGCTTCAAATCGACTAATTCCCCTTGGCCATTTGACTTTGACAAATTTGTGTTTTACAACAATAATTATTGTCTTTCACAGATAACCATAAGCTTAAATATCACAAAGCAAAAGTAAATCGTAGCCAGATAGAATACAGTTCGTAGCACTGTTCGGCAGCACGCACATTAGCATATATATATAAACATGATATTAGCCATTTAAAAACAAAAAATACTTATGATCATTCAGTAACAAACGGCAACGTATACGTTTGACAAAACATTTCTTAGGAGCTCGGGGTTATATACATTAACTATCAAGCCAGGCTTAGAAAAATTGTTAACGCTTGATACTGAAATGATACTAGTTTATATATAGATTATAGTAGCTTCGGCTAATGCTTTCTATTTTAAACATCGACAGTAAAATAATAAAGTGTCTTATCTTGTCTTATACCAGGGCATAATGATTTGTGTTTGTTTGAGATTAATTTGATATCCCTAAACGCTTCTATTGAACAATGGCAAGGGAAACTGCTTAGACAAGAATTTTTGCGGTGCCCAACAATTATAAACTCTAATTTATGCGACTGAATTATATGCATGTAGGTTGGTGGTGAAGTGTGGAACTCCGAGGGTTCTTCTAACTGCTGGTGGCCCTCTGAATGTCGACGTAATCGACCGAAAACATCGTTTAGAAACTAGCCAAGATAGCAGTAAAATGGAAACTTTATACAATCCTGAACTATCTTTGCATCCATTATGCTCAAAAGTAATAACAGGTGTTAATGAATTAAATACGATGACTTGTACAATGACAAGGATCTGACGTCATAAGTTAAAAATTTAGACAGTAAATGGTCTCGGTTACCTAGGGACAAATAACGTGTGAATGAGACGCAAATCTTACAGTCGTATAATCTGAGCAACTTGTGCTGAGTATTTGTTCTGTGTCAAATAAATCAGAAATCAGTTTACAAATATGAATTCTTTGGGTGTTATTTTTTCTAACAATGTAATCGATAGTACAAATGCAGCAGCTGGAATAATAAAACTGTAGAACAATACTGATACTTGAATCAATTACCATTTAAGCATTCATAATTTATTTTAGTATAGTTGCTTACAAACATGTCTTACAGAAAACAGTTAAAAACAGTTAATTTTTCTAATTAAATCTCATACTTGTCATACAGTTTATTTTTAATTGCACGTATCTAACATGGTTTTGTGTGCAACAGCTCTGTTCTTTGTAAGCACATGTTTTAAACTGTGTGAAAGTTCAGACTCATTGTTAGAGATGTTTTAATTTGTACCAACTTGCCGCAGCATTGTGTATGATGCTTTATGCTTGTTGGTCAATAAATCCAAATTCAGTCTCCGAGAATTTTGGAGCTTGAGAATTGTGTGCAGAAAAGGACAAGACTAGAAAAAGATATTTGTTTGTTTCAGACAGACACATTTGATAAAGACCAAGTAAACATTATAGTCTGATTAGGGCTCATAATTACTATAAAGTCCTATTTAAAAACTTTTATAACTATAAGTCCCGTTATATTTCTATTAAAAAGGGTATAAAGAAATTTCTATCATATAAAGCAAAATCTATATAAAGCAATATACTCGTCAACGTGAACTTTACACAACTTAATTTGTACCCCCATCCATTTTTCTGTTCTTTGATTGCTTTAAATACGCTCGAAGAGATTCTTCGTAAGCCAGAAAAGTAAAGCGACATTATTATCGCTGCTCCACTGAAAACTCCAGAACACTCTGTTCGTCTCCGAGAAGTTCTGCACTTCAAAATGGCGTTTCAAATAATAGTAATAATAGTTCTAGAAAGACTGGCTGAGCATTTGAAAGCGGACCCTACAGGGGCAAATTACAGGAGAAAGAAAGCCGAAGAGGGGGTTGGGTGAAAACGCAGAAAGCGAAACACAGTGAAGTTGACCGAAGCATTGATCACAGCTAACTAATGACAACAAAAAGCTCACTATTGTGCAAAATATAATGCAGCGCTCTCCTCAACAAGTTTCATTGGCCTACTTACCAGGGGTCACTAACCCCGAGAACAAAATCGGAAGCACAAATCTTAGCACGCGTTTAGTTGTAAATTAGGAAACATCACAAGCGAAGAGTTTTTCTGAGTGCTTGTTGAAAAGTGTATTTATAGAACTACTTTAACGAGTGGATTGGAAAGCTTAACAAAGCGTTGGAATGGCTGTCAGTAAATAATATACATACGTCAAATAGACACAGCAAAAAACGTTGGGCAGATAGTCAAATATGTTCATTAGTTGGACACTGAGAACTACAAAAACTCAAAGTTGTAGTTGATAGGGTAACAAAAAATTAGTACAATGATTAAGTAGTCGAATATTAATCTTACCTTTTGTAACTGAATTACAAGTAACAGGCTAAATATTATTTACTAGACAGCCAATCAGTGAATAAAGTGACTAGCCATGTGACTGGATAAACAACAATTCATCCGACTAGTGAATATACTATGCCTACTACTGACCACAATCTAACAACAAATAATAGCCAACTAAACAAAAAACAAATAAACAAACCAATGAGCGAACGAACGAACAGACAGAGAGACGGACAGACAGACAGACGGACGGACAGACAGAGAAACAAACAAACAACCACGCAAACAAGCATGCAAACAAATAAACTTACATACAAGCAAGCAAACAAATAAAACACCATCTAATCAATGAGCTCATAAACCAACCAATCAACTGACCAACCGACCGACTGGCCAACCAGCCAACAAACACAACAACCCAGCCAGTCAGCCAGCAGCCCAACAAACTAGCCTGTCAATTAGTCAACTAACGTGCGAACAAGCCAACCTAACAAAAGATACAAAAAAGATAGATGAACGAATGAATGATCGAGTGAACAAACGAACGAACGAACGAATGCGTGAGCTATAGAAACAGACGCTCTTAGCAAGTTCAGTGAAGTTGAAATACAAGTTTGTATTTATATGTACATAAATTTTTGCATTACACAAAATTTTATGCGTAGCTAGATTTCTGAACGGTCTGCAGTGAATGGAATTTGAAAACTATGGAGAATAGTTGAAAGTAGAAGTATACGCAACTAGCTCAGTGTAAATGTTACACTAGGTCGGTGCACCAGGAAGAGTGCGTACATCAATAAAGACATGAGCGGCATGCACAATATGTAATCACTATTCTAGCATATAGCTTTCACTAGCACGGCGAGTTCATTGACTGTAAACTAACAGATAATAAAGAATTCTACATTACGCACATTACCTAATGTCTTTACGTTAGTAAAGAAATCGAAAACCGGTAGGTCCAAATTCTTCTGCAGGACTTACAACTGTCCCAGTAGTGCACAAGAGTTTTAGATTGACTGCATGCCGAACTCGAGGAAGTCACATCATGAGTATCTTACTTACCAAGGAGGTATTTTGAAAAACCGTTTAGGAATTTTAATTTATAATTGATCCACCTGTGACCCATCATCAATTAGTTAACTGATTAATCAGTTAACATTCTTAAACGTTGCAAAACAATGTATAAAAATCAGTAAAATTTCGCTAATAAAGATTTCCGATTTTTTCCATTCTAGATAAACCCACTCCAGTGGGAATGATTAACTCGGTATCATCTGAAAATTGCTGGAACACGGACGTCATATATACGAGTCTTTATAATCGTTATAGCTACTCTGTCGACAACCAAGATATAGAGTAACTTTTATTGTCTGATTTTTTGTGAAATTTAAGATTCAAGATTCGTTTATTCGACATGCAACACACGATAGAGTCAATGTCACAGTATTAAATAATATAAATTTATAATTTAACAATTATTTAATTACAGTTTAACAGTGTAAATAATTTAAAGAAAGTTTAGAATTGTTCATTGTGTCACAAGTCGTTTGTGAAACCTAGCTTGACGGAAAACTTGAAAGGTGGAACACAGGTAACTTGGGCCAAAAAATTATGATCAGTGTTAGGATAGTGAAAAAAAGGAAAATTAGGAGACAAAGAAAAAAGCAGATTTGACTGAGAAAAAAGAAAAGTTGTGTCTAATTTTACGGTTTTCATTGAGATAATGTGGGAATTCGATAAAAACTGTTTTCCCAACTTTGATTTTCACAGATTTTTGTGAAAAACTAGTCTCAGCAAAAAATCTGTATGCAGCAAATTGTCCAACGTAAAATTTGGGTTCACACGGCATTTGTTGTTGTATGAAGCAACTTATACCATGGGTAAAACTGTAAACGAATACCAGATGATATGTGTATGACAAGCGTATTACGACAGCTTTTTATTGGTCAAACCTGGTGTCGTATTGATGAGATATTGGTCAGATCTGCACAGCACGAGGAGTTTGTCTGAGACAGAAAATTTAACATGCTTTTAAAAAAAATCTGTATGCAGCAAAGTTAGACAGCGTTTTCTGGGAATGCACATGAGCTAAAGTATCTGACAAATTTTTTCAGAGATGTGTTGCCTCATGTGTGCTATTATAAGGTGCTAAATTCTGTCTCAGACAAACTCATATTTGCTGTAATACGCGGGTAAACAATTTCCGTCAGATAAAACCAGACCAGACCAATAAAAAACAGTCGTCTTGTGACATGTTTAGAAGCAGAAGATTAAAGCTGCATTTTTTAATTCGCATTCGTAATTAATCGACCAATAGACACATTAATAATTTCGATTTACAAACTTGTCGACAGATGCCGCCACTAGCCTGTCGTCAGTGTTATCTGCTGTATCATATCTCAGGCTTACGAAAACGACTATATTTACTACTAATTTAGATAAAAATTTCATAATAATTAGCAAACCAATTTTCGCATTTTCTCTAGTGTGATATATTTCTGTTTTTACAAATAACTTAGTTCGTATTATTAAAGTTGTAACAGCTTATAATGCCTCTTTTTCCACGTCAACAGAGGGAATTTTACCTTGTAGTGTGTTTTACATGTATCACGTTAACAGATATCACCCAGTAATGTCTGTATGGTTATCTCAAAGAATTCCTCTGAAACGAAAACGAAAACAAAGCGATGTTATCAGGTGTGAAATGCGCGTCAGTATAATATGATAGTTCCAGCACTATTTACAAAACTGGTGTTATTGCTACTAAAATTATTATTGAGGTAAAAAACACTAGCATACGTTTAAAGTTGATACTGTAGTGTTGTAAATATTGTCTTAAGCAGTTAAAATTATCAAAGTCGTTAGTTAAAATAAGTATTTCATAATAATTTGTAGATTACGTGTTAAATTAAAATAATAATTAAAACAACGGTTTAGCCTAGTGATAACGCATCCGCTTTCCGTCTGGGAGGCCGTGAGTTCGATACAGCGGCGAATCGTACCTAAGACTTTAAAATGGTACTGCTGTTGCCCTGCCTGGCGCATGGCATTTAGAGTAACAGTGGGGTAATGATAGTCTCTGTTAGGTGGTTGCAGGTTGTTATTTTCAGTAGGCGATAATAGCTCTTTGAGCTAATGTTCATTGTTCACCCCAAAACCGACTTTAAATAAAGATTATTATTGTTATTATTAATACAATTGTTACTACAACAACAACCAGGATCTACACTTTCATTTTACCTAATTTGCTTCCTTACACTTGCCTGCCTATCTGACTGCAACACTACCTACCTACGTACACGCATACATGCATCCATACATCCGAATATATTACAAACTTAGTTTCCTTACCAGCCTACTCGTTGGGAAAACTACTTCGTCACTGCGCCCGCAAGCAGAGTGGCGTGGCTATAACTCAACTAGCTATGGTCGAATTATGCAACCTAGGAGAAGACTCCAGTTTCACCATTTTTCATTCATCACAAGGTTTTGTTGGAAAGTTGCAGCGTACTGACTTGCAGCGCATCCTATTGTAAAAAAAAGTTAAAAAAAACTGCTACCATACATTGGAGTTATGTGCTGGACATGTTTCATTGAGTGAGTCCCCGAAGAACTTTTCACTAAATCTGTTTGGACACATTTATCGCAAATGACTTCCTCCTCGACGAGGCAAAACGGAAACAAACAGGTTGTTATCAGTTGTGAAATGTAAGTCATTCGTGCCCAAGAGATTTTCTCTGTCTGGACATTAAGATCGTCGACAATGTTGTAGAAAGAATAATATAAGCACTTAAAGAAAAATGCAAGACGATAGGCAGGTGGTCGGATAGATAGGTTGATAAGTAGGTAAATAAGTAGATAAGTATGTAGCTAGTTGGTAAACTCGGTAGAAGGTAAGTAGGTGGATAAGTACGTAAATAGTTAGTAAACTCGGTAGGTAGGTAAGCAGGTAGGTAAGTAGTAGGTAGGTAAGTGGGTAGGCAGGCAGGTAGGGAAGTAGGTAGGCAAGCAGGTATGTAGGTAGGTAGGTAGGTAAGTAGGTAGGTAGGTAAGCAGGTAGGTAAGTAGGCAGGTAAGTAGGTAGATAGGTAGCTAGGTAGGTAGGTAGGCAGGTAGGTAGGTATGTAGGTAGGTAGGTAAGTAGGTAGGTAGGTAGATAAATAGGTAGGTAGGTAGGTAGATAAATAGGTGGGTGGGTAGGTAGGTAGGTAGGTAGGTAGGTATAGGTAGGTAGGTAGGTAGGTAGGTAGGTATGTAGGTAGATAGATCGTTTAACATATATATTCTCTCTCTCTCTCTCTCTCTATATATATATATATATATATATATATATATATATATATATTAGATAAGATAAGATTATTAGATTATTAGATTAGATTATTAGATTAGATAAGATAAGATAAGATTAGATAAGATTATATTAGATATATTAGATATATTAGATAATTATATATATATATGTCTGACTGCCTGCCTACCTACTTACCTACCTATTAACCTACCTACTTACCCTTAATATGTATATTAAACTAAGCCTTTACTAGGCGGGGAGCAACGACGTTAACACTGCTCACACTAAATGACTAAATATCTTCTATATCTTATGCAGCAAGAACTTTAATAATTAAGTTGCTAGAGTTAAGCGGATGAAAGTACAATTCAAGTACCAATCTTGTCTATTCTATAATATAATTTATACATATACGACCACTCCCAAAATTGTGACATGCATTGGCCTAGGAATGTAATACTCACATTTCAAAAAATAATTAGTGACGACAAGTAAGATCTCTTCTTCATATCTTTAATGATCATTTGCCTATACTGAAGCCACAGAGCTTCTCCGACGATCATATCATCAGCATGAACAGAACACAGGCTGACATGCGCAGAAGCGTCACAAAAGTGATGCCAAATCACCTATCAAACCAGTATCAAAATTTCATTTAACGAGTTTAGAGCGTTAAAAGTAATATTCGGAGTAATTAGGCAGCTGAGCAGGGTCTTAATGAAATTAAAGTCTGCTGTTTAAAGGGTTTAATGGCACAGCGTGACTGAACACGTAGGCCCATAGTCAACGTGGTTGGAGATCATTTTCACATTGTGTTGTATAGTTGCAGAACTTTGCGCGTTTTTACGTACAGTTCAGTTCAAGCCTGCTGCGAACCACTTGATACAACACAGAGACGGCGACGAAATAATATTCATCTGGGAAAATTTCCTGAAGTCCAGCATTTATCGAAACAGTCAGCATGAAGTATCTCAGAACAGCTTGCTGATTCACTTGAGGAATCACTGATCGAAACTGCGACAACGTAAGTGACTGCTGCAGTCATAGTCAAACATTTTTTCTAGAAGTTCGATTATTTAGTTACGTTTTGTTATCCTCTTGTAATTCGTAACTTCGTTAATAAAAAACAGTTAAAACAAAATTAATAGTTTTTCTACTAAATACTAGCATTTGGGCTTTTTGGCGCGTTTTCAATGACTTAGTTCACACGAAAGACGTTGTTTTTTCTTTTATTATTTACTCAAATTACTTCTTAATCATTTCGCAGGTCAAGAGTCATTGAATTTTTGTTTAGTTAAGAAAGACTGCGCTACGAAGCTGCAAACTTTGCGCAATGTTAACTAAACTTGTTTCAAACGGCTTACCGTCAAATTGGCTGCGTCTAAATTACGCCGGATTTACCTGCTTCTGAATTTAGGCCTACACTTATTGTATACTATACACCGTACAGGGGCTCTTATGGTTTTGAATATATTATTAATGAAATACTATTTGTACACTTGTATAAAATTTAGGTTCAGTGAACCGCCAGATACCCGTGCACCCTAGGTCAATAGCCTTCTATGCGTACTGGTAAACCCGGCCTGCGTTTAATAGTTATCGCGGGAGTTTAAAGAAAGACAGGATAATTTTTCATATACTACCCCACTTTCAAGTCCCATAAAAAGTATACATTTTAAAAACAATAATACTGTAAAAAAAGTTTCTGATAATTAAATAATAGGCGAGCCCAACTATTGATTCCATCACAAACGAACATAATTTTCAACAGCACAAACATTCCATGAGCGTGTTGCACGTGTTTGCAAAAGCAAAAATTGAAGTGTACAGCACTATTGCTAGAGATGTAGTGTGTCATACTAAAACTCGGCAAGTCTTAAGACTAAAATTAAAATTTCAAATTCACTGCTGTGCTCACGCATGAGCTGTCGAACGTGTGCACTACTGAGAGGTACAGCAGCTGTTTTTTTTTATGCAAGGCATTTCCGAAATGCAGGTGATAGTGACCGGCTAACTAGCGAATGACGAAATTGATGTAACAGTGAAGAACATGCCGCGCTTGTGCGGCAATAATTCTTTCACGTAAATCATTTTTGAAAAAATAATATGGTTCCTTTCAACATTTTAAATAGATTGTTTTGACCCACAGTTGAGGATTGGGTCCGGTTTAAGAATTAAATAGAATGGTTATCAGTTCTATTGCTTATTAAGGTCACTAAATAAAAGATTTAAATTTTAGGTGAGAAGGCATCAAGCAAAATGCACGCTTTAACAGCATGCATTGTGCATCTGAGTTTCCTCTTTGTGAGTTCATCTATGACGGGCAGTCGTGACGTCATCACAGGACCGAGCACAACTCGGATGCATCTGCTGAAAGCAGTTGATGCTTTGGAAAAAGCCTTGTTGTACATGAATAGTCAACTGCAAAATCTGAACTTGGACGCCATTATTGGAACTCGAATGGTCAGCGGTATGCAAACAATTTCACATTAATACAGTCTAGTAATTTTTTACACTAATCCAGTGGTTCCCAAACTTTCTCGGACCGTTACCCAAATCGGGAAACCCGGTCGTGTCCATTACCCCCCACCTAGTACTACTTCTCCAACTCAAAAGGTAAACACACGTATATGCCACAAGCAAACAAAATTATTTATGTTTGCTCGTGACATAAATAAATTTCCAGGTATTGTTGTTGTATTATTGCCTGCCGGAGACAGTCTCTTCAAGAAGAAAGCTACGTAAAATGCATTCCGAGAGAAGTTTTAAAAATTTTCAGAGGGGTGCCCGTTACCCCCCCCCCCTCAAAAAAAAACCATATTACCCCGGGGGGTAATTTATCCCTATTTTGGGAACCACTGCACTAATCGATTCATTCTTGAGGAACTTAGTAAGATTACAATTAGCAAAAGTCAAATGACATGTTGAATGCATTACTGTTTCCAGACGTTTCGTGTACAAACTACACGCGTATTAATTCTTAATTAAAATTGTAAATATACTTCAGATTACCTCAGAATCGTACATATGATAAACTCTCCATTATTTTGCGAAGAACATAAACTGCAATAAAAACACACAAACTCATAGCTGTTGAGCAAGATTCTTTTAAATACTTTTTAAATAAATAAACACACACACACGCGCGCACGCACGCACGCACACGCACACGCACACGCGCGCGCGCACACACACACACACACACACACATACATATATATAAGGAAAGATATACACATTACCTTGAACGTCGTTCTTACATTAGATACTTAAAATTGCTAATTCGTCGTGCACATTTTTCAGAATTTCTAAATTCATTCAAAATGAATTTGCAACTCCTGCGGTAAAATTTGATATTTTGCTTTGCACCCAGTCATTTGTGTTTTTATACCTACTAGATCTTGTACTTCTAATATTCTTAAGTTTTGATTCATTATCTTGGCTTAGCTTAACTTAACTTAACCTGCAACATATCTGTTTGCAACAAAATCGTTTGACTTAAATTGTAGCAGAGAAACATGTCCAATACATCTTGACAGTTTAAATTTTTAAAATATTCGCGCCACCTGGTAAAATGGCACTGTATCGCCTTCCCAGTGTGCACCATGTGACCCACTCACCAAAAAACACATCGTTCTTATTGACCATATAAAGTAATTTAAACATTTTCTTAGTTATCGTTCAGTGTGCTACAAATGCTCTGATAATTTTTTCAAATCTTACGCAGTCATCTAAACTTGTTTGAAACGACTTATTATCTTCAAAATGACTGCGCCTAACGGTCATCGCGGGAGTTTAAATTTACAAATTTTATAGAGAGTTATTGCTAAAGCAGGTTCTGTGTGCAATTAGACAGCATGTAAAATTTTACACTTTATTTATGAAGAGTGCTTTCTTGTGCTTTAACGTAATGCACGAACATGAATAAACTAAAGAAATTTTTTTGAACAATCAAACATGCGAGAATATCTTTCTGATTAAATGATGGAGTAAACATAGTTACCAGACCAGTTGATTGACATGTCTTGCAAGCTAAAGAACGCATGAACAAACAAACACACACACTAGGTGGAACCCCTGCGCGTTATTGATATTGCAGAATGAACAGCTTCGAATATCATGTTAGATAATGTTAGTGACAATATGAGGTATGACTTGCTCGTATTAGTTTTTATACATTAAATGCGACTAACAAATTTTGGCTATTGTTGTGCACTAATGTAATTGATCGAAACGTTAAGTAAACGACTCAATAGTACATTCTTTGTTGTAAAATATTATACTAAATGTATAGCAGACATTTTTAGCAGAATTTCTTAGAGTGAGAAAAGTAATTATAACTAAGTAAGGTAAAATTACTCGCGAAGTTGCATTTCTTACAATAAGTTCATTAACGGTTTTTTAAAATAACGAAATCAAGGTTTTTTTTCGAAAATCCTTTTGAAAGTTTTCCATTTTTTTAGAGAAACCAATCACGTAGCTGATTTCAATGAATCAGATTCAGATTTTGCTACGGAAGTTTTCCACGTTTCCAAAACGTCACAGCTAATATTACACCTTATGTATCTTTTCCAAATTCACTGGTCAAATCAAAAGCTCTTTATAAGAAAAGTTCTGTTTACGAAATATAAAGATCAGTGAAAGTAATCACCAGTCTGTAAAAGACCTGAATGACGTGTCTAAGTAAATAAACACCTAAATGAACCAACAATTATTGGTCTTTTTTAAAATAATCTAACCGGAAAAAATGTGAAAAAGTCGAAACTATTTTGAGCCTAGAACAGTAAGATTACTAAAAAAGCACTACCTGTTACTCAAAAAATTTGCCACTAGACCACCAAGTCCCTTGTGAACATAGTAGATCATAAGTCAGTCCTAATAGTGCATCAGCCACTCCAGCAAGTCATAACCAATTACATTATTCTTCTGTAATTAGACAAGCCGCTTGAGTGATCCGTGCGTAATTAATTACGTATAATCTTAGAGGATATAAATACATGTAATTATTGTTTATTCCAGTTGGCAAGTCAGTGGATCAGTTGGTAAATAAACAAAATTGTTAACCTATGTGATAGTCATATAAGCTAAATGAAATGTCTAGAACAAAGAAACGGCAAAATTAATACCTGTTTAAAAACGCAAAGGACGGCGAAAAATCCGTCTCATACGTCTTTCAAGGTACATAGACAAGTTCCAAGTTACGAGTGAATTTCTCTTTAGAATGCCTCATTTTGCTTTTGCTCTTAATAGTGTCTCTAAATGAATACAGCTAATCACCGTCACGCTTCATTAATCGTGTTCATCATAACTTTATTAGCAAAATTTGACTTTGTTAGTTTTAATGTGTAATGATTGCATTTCTCACGTCACGCGGGAAAAAGACTTTCATGACTGTGATCTGTTTTACTTTCTCTGCATAATGTCTGATTTTGTTTAGCACAGCCTTATGATTATTTGGATTTACAAAAATTAGAAACCAATGATAAATCGAATAAAAAACAACAAACAAAAAAAAGACAAGAAAAAAGTGATATCAGAAACAAATGGAATTTTTATAGTTAAAAACAAAACAACTTTATTAAAAATTATGCCAAACGTTTTAACAGACTACTGCTGTCATCATCAGTGGTAAATTTACAAAGATACAACCAGTTTACATAGGCAGAGCCTATTTTGCACTAATTAAGTAATTAACAGAAACCAAATAGGTAATGAATAAGCAGACAAGTATATAAACACCATAGATATTTTTAAGTGCTTGTAATAAAAACTTAAAAAGGAATTTTCGTATGCTATTTACGTGTAGTTGAGTCAACATTTGAGTACAGTACCACAATAACGGAAGATAAATCAGAAAAAAAATGCGAAATTCTTAAATATAACCTGGGTAGCGCAGTCGTGCCAGTCCTAAAATTCCGCGGCAAGTTTTGTAGCCTAGTTAGTTTAATTTGCAATGACTTTACATAAGATTTCGTACTCCTGATATTGATGTATGAAATTTATAGCGTTTTATGAACATATGTGTGTTATAATATGATGCGGAAATCCTTGTAAGATAATTATATTTTCGCTTTCGGTCGGCTTGGGACGATAGTATCATGTAATTACTGGAAGGAGATGATTAAGCCAAGTCCATGTTATCCACATAAATCACCTTTTACAACACCTTTAATAACCGTACAGGTTCGTTATAGAATTATAGAACGCCTGCAGTGGCTGAAAATTGCTTTCAGCTATGAACTTGCTTAAATTAAGCTGAGAGTTTTTCAATTCATGTTTATTTAAAGCTATATATGATACATTGCAATGCATTTTACTCAGCATTTTTCGCTTGTGGACAATTTTAACTTTGTGAAACTCTTACTGACAAGCCGTACTAGTTTTTATTACGTCACTTTAACATAAGCTAAAAAGCACAGTATTGAAAAGTCTAGAAATAGTTAAACTGGAAAGGAAAGCAATTGAAATGCAACAAATTACTTATTATCAGCCTTTATTAGGAGATCATATCTTACTTTTATTGATTATTATATAAGGTATGAGCTACCAATAAAAAGCTTTTTGAACTAAATTAGGCAAAGGTAAAGAAAGGTGAGAAATGAGACTAACATTCAACATTCAACATTGGTATTTTCCCCCAGAAGCTTTCTAGTTCAAAACCTGTCTGGTTTAAAAAAAGTTACTGATGCCCCGTTTTTCGTTTGTTGCGTGTCGTTTTATTTCCTACTGCTAACCAGTATCGAACATACTTAAACTTCACGTTCAAATAAGATTTTTCTAAAGTAGCGTCGATGTAGCATGCGGATGCGGATACGGATGCGTTTTCCACTGCGTAACAGCCTGAGGAAAAAAATCGATAGGAAATAGCTGCAGAAAAGCAATAAGGCATACGTAGGGTGCATAAACGGGTGTATTGAAAACAATATAAACCGATTTTATCTGTTCCGCACCCCCCCAAAGCGCATGTACATCCGTAGAGAGATTACATAAACATGTCTTCTGCAATTGGAAATTACTTTTACTGCTTTTTAAACGCTTGTTTGTCCAGCACTTTTTTAACATCTACGTCACACCCAACGCGCCACATTTTCCAGTCGTTTGTCAAATCGTCGCGCGTTGCTAGTCAATCGCCAATATAATTACATTCTTGTAAAGCTTAATACCGTCTTTAGAGATTTAAGAAGCATAAGATGAATGTGGTCTGGAGACGCACGTCATACGGGTAGGCGATGATATTTTGTTCAAACCTTAATTGCCCGAGAAAAGCGAGTTGGTCAAAAGTTGATTAATTCCTTTGTTCCCATGAACCTATCCTGCTGCGCCGCTATTATTTTTGCTTCAATAATCTATGCTGGTTATTGTACCTGCCATAGTGGTGATATAAGTATTACGAGGGAAGCCCAGACACAGGAAGAATGTAAAATAGGTACTCAGTATAATTGACGTACAAACAAAGCCTGGCTCATGCTTCCTTGAAACAGAAACATTCAATTGCTAAGTTTTCAAAGGGCGTCCACAGCACACTCTTAGAAAACAGGATTAGCAAGAAATTCACACGATAATATAGTTTATCGACGAACAACACAATGCAACATGCAATACAATATACACAAAAAATCACACATCACACAAAGCATCTCAATATAATCATCAAATTAAAACAGTAAGAAAAACAGTAGAGGTTAAACAGTTTATAACGTTTACACGTTTAATATTTACATATTTACACGTTTACAAAAGTAATATACCGTAATTACAATAATGTGCTTTTGTTATCAATTGAATATGATTTTCTATGACTAAGATTTTTTTCTTCTTTAAAAACAGTCTGTAATACAATTAGAAATTAAATTTGCAAATTCGCATTCATTTCCAGTCATCAGAAACATAAATTTTTTCTGTATAGTTAAATTCATAAAGTTTGGGAAGATTTCATTGACATGAGAGAACAAGCTATGTCTTAAAACATCATAATACATTCAAGAATTAAATGCTTTTTGTCATCATTTTTTGAGCTTTACAGAAATGGTATAGGCTGTTGTTAAGGAGGATTTAAGTTTGGTGGGTCGGCCTTTTTCAATAAGGAGGTTATGTGAGCTAATACGCAACTTTGTAATGTTTGCTCTTTTGACGGGATTTTTATTATCAACAAGTATTTTTCTTCTGCGAACTCGTTTTTAAACGTGGAATAGCTCGTTCGCAGCTTTTTCTTTTCTTTAATATTTTTACCAGTTTCTTTGGTGACATTTTCAATAAATTGCTGGCGTTTCTGTAATGAGCACTAATCTTTTAGGTCTTTTTTGTTATCGCATTTTAACAAATCATCGTGATGAATAAATACCAAATACTCATTATAGAATCCATAATAGTCCTTATTTATTTAACGTCAGCATTTAAGTAACAATTAAGCTGAACAAATTTTCACCAACTACATAATACAGATTATTATTACCTCCACTTTTACCCCAAAATTACACGCCCCATCCCGGGCAACAGTAGGTACCATTTTTGGTCTTTGATATCGCCTTGTCGGGGGTCGAACTCACGATCTCTCAGACAGAAAGGATACGTTGCAATATTGCGTCTGGTCATACACACGAGAACAACACTTTCGGGTGTTTTATCAGTCATCCTAAAAAGTACTTCCTCTATCTGTTTCGCTTGTTGAGAGATGATGTATATGTTATTATTAAAATCATTTTATTCCATAATTATTGACACATTACGCGATTAGTAATAAAAACACAGCGATAACAAAAAGGTTAATGGGATTAATCATTAAGCCAATTATACTACATCAAAACAGAAACCAAATAATTCTAAAATACACAAACAGTACAGTCTTCTTACTAATTAAGAGGTAACAATGTAATCTAATATTGATTGCTGCTATGCTCCGTTTAAAAAATTAAATTTATTACTTTCTAAGCATTTTTATGCTTTTGATTGTATGGTCTTTGTCAGTTTAATGTATTATCTCAAATGAATTTCTAACTACATTTTGGCAATGAGTATGTTCTGATTGCACCACAAAAACCTGATTGTGCTAGATCTCAACTTGCAGAGCAGCATTCTGTATAAATGCGTCGATTGTAAGCCCAGTATGTATTCTATCCAGGAACAAATTTGCCCATTAATTAATTATTTAATTTATTGGTGGATTTAAGATTAGTACTGGGAATTAACGTTTTAACAGTTAAAGATTCATTTCTTTAGTGGCAGCGTCGCAACAAGTCACGGAGCGGATTACCTTTATGCTTAGCCGTAAGTGACGCAACTTTAATTAATTAATTTAGCTGGATGTATAAGAATAACGCTCGCCACAGGTGCAGAAAAAACGAAGTCGTATTTGCTTGTCATTCTCCTTACTTCTTGATTAAGTACAAGCTTTGTACGCTAGCTTGAAGTCAGATTAGGATTTTCTCATTGGGAAACTATACTTCAGTTTTGAAAGATAATACGCTTTTAATACGCTTAATAAGACACATGATCTATCGTAATCCAATAGCATTATGATAAATAGTATTAATCTCTGATAAACTATAATAGCATTAGGTCTGATGAAACAGGGACACCTGGGGTTTGAAACAAGGGGGCAGTTTATGTGCCTGGGGCCCGCAGGAATTACTGCCACACACTACTTAGTTTTACGGCCCAAAGTGCACAAAACTCCTCTTACCCAGAGTATTCTAGATCTTGTGGCCTTTCACAAAGTAAGACCTAATTGTGTCCAAAATAACTATATTGTTCAGGTGGGTACAGCATCAAATACCAAGTTTCAAACATTGAGTTGACCATATATTTCCCGGTAAATTCGCACCTTAATCGGAGCGTTTTCATTTTCTTCCCGATTCTCCGATATAAATTATTCAGTTTAAGCTTTCAAGCATCTATTTTTTAACAGTTCAGACAATATATGTTGGCGTAAAGCATGTGCGAATAACGAACGACATGCAATAACTTCTGTTAAATCGAGTTTGAAAACTTCACGCCACATTAGGCACGCAGAAAAAATATCACAATAGCTGTCACAATGGAAGCTGAGACGTGTGAAGACTGTTGTTTTGCATACAGGCAAAGCAAAACAAAAATTTCGCATGTCGTTCGCTACTTTTATGAGTGGAATCAACAGCTAATTGGAAATGCGTTGCTAATACTGTTCTTCTTATAAAGAAAACTACAAATAGTAAATATATTGAAGTTCTGTTGTTAGAATAAATTTTATGAAGCAGTTTACAATTTGATAGAGTGGTAGAAGTATTATAGCTACGAAAGTATGCGTAATTATAATCAAATGTAATAATTATTATGCCAAATGTGAACGATTCTAATTTGCACGTTTCTGAAGCCAATTATTACTTTTTTTTACTTTGATTAATCATTTACTTTAATTGTAGTTTGAAGGTTATGTGTATATACGCCATAGCAATGTAGTAGCTTTTAGAATGTCAACACAAAATACGCATTGACAAAATCCATACTATTTTCAACAAAACTTTGCTTTATTTTTGGCCTTCATTTATAAATTATAGCAAAACAATTTATTGGGAAATTAAGAAATCCGAATAACTGCTTATTACCAACGTATTTTAATTATTAAAACTAGCAAATGCCCCGCAAAAAATTTTGCTTACAAATACACGTATAATCAAAAATACACAAACATCCTACCTAGTGTTTGTTTACTTACCTAACGCAAAGCCAGCAGCAGCAGCAACAGCGGCAGCAGCTTTTACTGAATTAAAGTTATAAGGTTATAGACAGAGTATAATGGATGACGTCAGAACAATGGCTTTGCGTTAGCAGTTTTCCAGACGAAAATTGTCGAAAATAGAACATCTAATTAACTCGTCGTCACTCCTCTTGGTGGACCTGTCCTAACATATAGCCCACATCATCGTGTAGCCCTTTTCTTGCTCTTTCTAACGAGCTATATATCTCCTTCCAAGAGTCCCACTGAACGCTGCTAGAACGTTTTTTCCGCAGGCTGTTTGGTCAAAATTTCGAAAAAATCGCGAGTTGGGTCCGGGAAAACGCCCGTTACGGGACGCCGTGGCCCTCTGGCGAATTCTAAATATGCCTACTACACCCACTACACCCACCGCTGAACGGGCTATCTATCCATAGCCAGCACCACCCATGGCCCCATGGCCCATACCAGTAGAATTAATATATACGATTTTTAACGGCCCTCGTAAATGTTACCACACCACAAATACTTGCTTGCAGACGCTGCCAGCATCACAGTACACCACAAGCAGTTGGCGAAAAATTTCCTTTATAGTGCGCGGCGTGCTGTTCTCAAGCATACTTACCTGGCACAGAGGTTTCCATGATCAAGAAGGTGGATCCTCCGGGGCGAGACCTTTCCATTGCACTTCGGTTGGGTTGACCCCTGCGATTCTCTCAAATCGAGGGAACTCGGGTGTATAATTTCTGGTAGTGGGGGACTGCGTTCGCGCTATCCCCTGAAAATAAGTAAAAAATATGTTTTTGCACATATATATTGGAGTGTCATAGCAGTTCGTTTTCAGTTACTGTAGTAGGCCAAAACGTCATTCATATTAATTCACGGAAGTCTGAGGATAATTTGTTTTCACTGACAACATTTATTTGGTAACCCGATCTCTATATTAGAACCTGTGGGTGTCTTTTTGGTAACCTGATCCCTATGTTAGAACATAATACCCAGAAAATTATCAAAGTACAATTGTTGGGCTGTTATTCTCAACGATTATGAAACTTCCAGTATAGATACATAGTGTAGTCCTGCAGGGTAAAGGCTCTTTCTTTTCAAAAAGCTAGCATGCTATTTCTTTTGTGTGTTGTGATCCTGCTATTTTAATGATATAAATACTAGTGATTATGAATTGTGGGCGTGTTACCACAAAATTTATATTGTACAGAGATTAACAAATGAAATCGTATTTCCCTGACTAACCACCATAATTATTTATTACCTTTTTTATTTAAATTATTATAAAGTGTAATTATTCTTATTTTTCCATGGAAATGAAAACTGAAAATTGTAATGGCAATTTCGAAATAAATAATTAATAATGCTATTTTTTATCAATTCTGTTACTTAATTGACATTAAACAGCCCACTCCTATGTAATTTTGTTTTTACAGCTACTAATAAGCATATATTTATAGAAATATTCAGTGAGTAGAGTCTTTATAGACTAACTCCCTTCCTTGTAGACTACGAAATTTTAGTACAAGGCCACAATGTAGGTGGCGTTTTATTCACAGTCTGCTAAGTGCATGTCTTCAAAGGCCACTCTTAAGCAGCTGAAATGGCTAGAACGTTGAGGCTTAAAGGTGAAGCGTTTGTATGTCTTAAAGCCGCAAAACACCACAAAGCAAATTGGCGTGTCTTTTTAATGGCTTTGTTTCCATTTTGAGATTTGTAGCAAATTCCGCTTGAAGAATGTAGCTACTGCAGTGCACTCCACCTTTAGTTTAAGAAACGAAATTAAGAACAAAAGCAAAACGTTTCTGCGCAGACTATTCATGGGATGTTATTACATTCTTTCTTTTTTGTGGTTACTCATGCTGCTCAGAAATGTACATGTACAAGCATAAAATTTGATAAAATATTAATTTGTTAATTTAATGGACAATGAAGGCAGTGTTATGCACAACTTACGATACTTTGCAATTCAATCAACATCAACAATAAAAACTACGGCAAAGCAAATCAGTCAGATGCGTAATAATCCAAACAGATACCAACTGGTAAATAAACGTTCGGACTTCATTAATTTTTAATTCATTAAGATTTAACTTAGTAGGTCTAGTATGTTATAAGCTAAAGTAATTTCTACAGTAAAGCGCAAAAAGTACTATCCGGTACAATATATACACGTTTATGCGTTGTAATTATGCAGTATTGATCACTGATACCCACTTTAGGCTAGTAATATTCTGAGGTTGTCGTATGAAGTCCCTATGGAGTCATAGACTTGGTGTATTAACAGATAGCTCCTGTCCTATCTCAAATTAAAGCCTCATAAGATTGTATAACTAACGTAATAATACCTTATCTTGATGTCTCACACCTGTCAAGTCGTGTGATTCATAAGTTTGTCATACGTAATGCTGGGCCTACATAAACTGGATAACCGTTCTCTCTCTCTCTCTCTCTCTCTCTCTCTCTCTCTCTCTCTCTCTCTCTCTCTCTCTCTCTCTCTCTCTCTCTCTCTCTCTCTCTCTCTCTCTCTCTCTCTCTCTCTCTCTCTCTTCTCTCTCTCTCTCTCTCTCTCTCTCTCTCTCTCTCTCTCTCTCTCTCTCTCTCCCTTGTCTCTCTCTCTCTCTTTCTCTCTCTCTCTCTCTCTCTCTCTCTCTCTCTCTCTCTCTCACTCTTTCTCTCTCTCCCTCTTGCCTCTCTCTTTCTTTTTCTCTCTCCCCTCTCACTCTTTTTTCTCTCTAACTCGCTCTTTCTTTCTATCGCTCTCCTTTTTTCTCTCTCGCCCTCTCTCTTTCTCTCTCTCTCTTTCTTTCTCTCTTTCTCTTCATTCTCTCTTTCTATCGCTCTCCCTTTCTCTCTCCTCCCTCTCTCTCTTTCTCTCTCTTCTTATTACGGCTGCATGATCTATCTGTGGAAATTCTTGAAGACAATTTTGATATTTTTCGATTTACTCGCTTGAAAAATGCACGGGAAGTACAATTCTAATTTAACCAGATTTGGCCATACATTTGCACATTTTTTTGAAATCTAATAAAAATAAAAACTAGCTCATTTACATGCGTATTATTTAAATTATTGTTTGTTTCTACAACAGATACTTTACTGATTAGATGTGGATCAACAAATTTCAACTGCCAACTGGAAACAATAGTCACTGTAAAAATAAATACGAATGGAGTTATCAGATAAACCGAAAATAAAGCAGCTAATGCAAAATTCTTCACTCACATTCATTCATTCATTCATTCATTCATTCATCAATCATTCCTCTTTCATTCATTCATTCATTCATTCATTCATTCATTCATTCATTCATTCATTCATTCATATGATATGTGCATTCATTTATTCGTTCGTTCGTTCATTCTTTCTTTCATTCATTCATTCTTTCTTTCTTTCTTTCTTTCTTTCTTTCTTTCTTTCTTTCTTTCTTTCTTTCTTTCTTTCTTTCTTTCTTTCTTTCTTTCTTTCTTTCTTTCTTTCTTTCTTTCTTTCTTTCTTTCTTTCTTTCTTTCTTTCTTTCTTTCTTTCTTTCTTCTTTCTTTCTTTTTTCTTTCTTTCTTTCTTTCTTTCTTTCTTTCTTTCTTTCTTTCTTTCCTTCTTCCTTTCTTTCTTTCTTTCTTTCTTTCTTTCTTTCTTTCTTTCTTTCTTTCTTTCTTTCTTTCTTTCTTTCTTTCATTCATTCATTCATTCATTTATTTGATTTCATCCATTCAATCACTCATTCGTTAATTTTGTCATTCATTCATTCATTCATCCATTATCGCATGTTTACTATAATGCAAAAAATAAATAGCTTCGTACAACTTACTCGGCATTTTTAGAATCTAACCCAGAGACAAAGGGATTCCCTTTTCGTGTTATTGAAGTAGAATTAGTCCCTAAATTACCCTACAAATTTAGCTTCTTTCGTCTGATACGCTTGAAAGACAGTCCTGTCATCCGAAATAATAACACTGACAAACATACAGATAAACAAAAACGTTTCTTATCAGGAGGAAGTAACGTTTTGTTTATCTAGAACTTTCTCAAATCACGTGGCTCAAAAGCTTAATCACGCTTCGTTTTCCAGGACAACTGAATGTTCTTCTCCGACACCATAATGATAACCAAGAGCAGGACTTCGCTGACGTTCTCGGGCGTCTTGAGGTGCTGCAGGAACTGGCACAAAACATCAGTGATGTTGGCTATAATGTTGTATGGAAGACTCAACCTGCATACTTTGACAGTAAGTGTTTTTTTATATTTAGTAAGTTTCTGTCTGTAACGGTATTCTTAGAGCAATAATAACTGTTTTCTCCAGCAAATTGCCAAGGTAATAGTTTGATGTTTTAATGTTAGTAATGATTTTTTTCCTGTTTTACAGAATTGAGTCCGATTCTGACTGACGGTTTTTGGGAACTCGATTATCCGGATAGAAGAATCGATGTTGACCTCATTCAAGCAGCACTTTACGACGAAGAAGCGATAGAAGAAAGGGATTCTGATGACTGTTTGGCAGAATTTTTTAATACTGGGTGAGTTTTCTAAACATCAGTTTAACTGTCGTTAGACACTGACTTTCAAAATTAATTAGATAGTGTACACTCAATCTTTTTTCTTGTGCTTGCTAATCATTAAAAAACTCAGAGCAGCTGGTTTTATTATTACTAAAAAGTTATCAGTCGAGATTGTTAGAGTAGTTCAGAACTAAAACTTTACTAAAAGCAGTCACAATGTTACGGCGTGTGCTTAGCGACAATGGGACCAGACTTCATGTCATCAGTGTTAGCTAAAATCAGTATACTGTGAATGAGCAATGAGAATTTAAATTTCAATAATAATTTAGTGGTAGTTCGCCGTATTGCGGATCATTGACTTTGGCGTAAAAGCATCAAGAAGACGTATGTGGAGTTTTGCTAAATTTAATGAAATGATTCGTTTACTTTTATAACTATTTGCAGTTCTGAAAAGTCCAGCAAGTGTAATATCTCCGCTGGTTGCTGGGGGATGATGACAAATTCTGGTTACAAACTTTATTCTCTCACACATCAAGTTTTTTACTTGGAAATCGGTCACATGGTGAGTTTATAAATCAGCCAAAAACGTCTAAGTGCCAATAATTTTTGTCCAAAATTTATAAGCGCCTAGTAATTTGGAAATTTTATGGTAGAAATACACGCTGTAGAGGTCGTAAACAACCAATTCAACCCAACCTTTTTGGATGACAGATATACATGTATCGATAAGTTGAATGTTACACAAAAGATAGTTGGATGCAAGAGTCGCTTTTTGAACTAGACACTTGTAATAGAAATATGATGAACAAGATTGCAGTATTTGTGCTTCTTACTGTATTTTTCGGTAGTTAATAAAAAGTGTTTGTAAATAACTGCTTTTGAAGCATTTTTCTGTTCAGCCGGCATAGCTACACTGAACTTTGTTATTACTGTGTTGCCGCTTTTTCATTGGTTTATTGCTATAAGAAATTCGTGTACTGTAAACCTTTTCTTTAGAATATAGATCTCGTCATTAGTTTGACATCAGTTAGTCTCAGAAATTATATTTTCGGTAAATTATATTCTTTTGACAATTACCTGTTTTTTAAATGGCACTTGACAGTAATTTACTCGGCAGGCAATTCTAATTCTGATGACTTAGATATTGTGCCTTTCTTGATCAGTCGAGAGACTCTGGACAACATATCAAGTGTACTAAAATTCTTCTGTTTAAGTCTAAAGTTGCAACTTTGTAACTTTAAAGCGTGGTTTTTGGACAGGGCAGCCACACTACGCAATTCAACGCAAAAAACTTGCTTCTCATTCTCCATGCAACCTCGTGACATTTTGATAATAGATCGTTATCATTAAGCTGTTCATTCAGTAATATTAGACCTGATAGCGTAATATATTGCCATTTAGTCTCACAGCCAGGGGGCAATTCAAGTGTTCTTCTCTGATGAACCCCGCATAATTTCAGAAGTAATTTGTTTTTTAGCCTGAATCATAAGGCTCCACGTATCCTGTCATCCCAATCAATAACGAAGCCAAACTGATCTGAGTTAGCACTAAATGTAGCCTATAAATAAACGGGCTTCTACGCTTTGGGTTAAGTCTTGTAGTCCGGTTCTTAAAATATCATTGCTGAGACAAAAATGTTGTTTTTATCTCTGACATGTTCAACAAATAAAAAAGTGAAGAAAGTGAACTAGACCGAAATAGATCGACTAACATTTTATGTGTTGCTAAAGCTGATATTGGAAAATGACCGGCCATCTTTTGATTTCTTCTTTTTGTTCGGAGTTTGGTGCCGTTCCTCCACTCGTTTCTTCTTCTTTCCGCTCCTCTCCTCTGCTCGTTATTGTCTGCTCTTCACTGTCCTGCACCTTTTTCTGTCCTCTCTTCTCCTATTCTTTCCTGACATCGTCGAAATTTAAAGACATTGGCACTCGTTTACTAGCAACAATAACCTTAGCGACATCGCCACTACCACCACCAACAGCACTACTACCACCACCACCACCACCACCACCACCACCACCACCACCACCACCACCACCACCACCACCAATAACAACAACAACAACAACAACAATAACAACAACACCACTAGCGCCAGCACAAGCATTATCACCACCACCAACACCACCAACACCACCAACACCACCAACACCACTACTACCACCACCACCAACACCAACACCAACACCACCACCACCAACAATGACAACAACAAAAACAATAACAACAACAACACTAGCGCCAGCACAAACATTATCACCACCACCACCGCCGCCGCCACCAACCACCACCAACGCCATCATCACCACCAACAGCACCTATTATCACAGTACTAAGTCTAGTAAATAATTTTGTCCTACGTTTTTGTAGTATGGATGTCATAACCAAATGCGCAAGCTGGTCGAGCAGTTCGGACAGATAAGTGTCGATTATCTGGAATCTGGATTCTGTGCTAATACATTCAGAGATGCTATTGAAATCTACAACACAAATTTTCAACATGATAGGCAAGACTTGTTCATGGAAGAAGGTACGTAAGTAGCTCGTGGTACTGTTGCAGAAGACGTTTCGTTCTTTTTATAGGGCGCACTCTATATGCCGTGGCTCCAGCACTCATTGAGAAAGTTTATTTTATGTACATGAATGGTTAAACCGAAATCTACCTCACTATCAAGGACTATCTTTTAAGAAAAAGAAACATTGAACCGTAACGCGATTCAGACAGCGACGTTCGAATTTAAAAGTACTCCTAAATAGACGACATGTAGAACGAGTGAGAGATGATTTTTGAGGCACTTAGCCTCAATTTAATGACCAGGGTTAGGGTTCATATTGACCCCAGGTACGGGGTTTCGGGTTTGCTTACGTGGCAGAAAACGAAATACAAGTACTTGTGAGGGTTGTGTAGTTTTTATAGTGTATCATAAATTGTAAACTTTGTGTTCTCATGCCATCAGCGGCAAAGATCGTCAACCTACTAGGGTTGACTCACATTTTGTGATCTTTTGACCTTGAACTTTGACTCTGAAAACGAACAGTCTCCAGAACTTATCCAGGCCTATTCCAATGCCATGTTTGCTGATTATCGGGTCCGTTCGTTTTGACTTCATTCTGTGGACAGGCAAGGACACACAAACACGACCAGACGCCTTACCCAGGACTAAGATCGGCGTTGGTAACAAGAAAATGTCCAAACTAATCGTAAGTGGTTGTTGACTAGCGAAAGTCAGGTGTCCGGAACATGAGGAATTTTTCAAATTACCTATGAATATTGATCGAGTTACAGTCAATACTTAACCTACAATCAATAACCGATGCATTTCTGTTACTCTGGAACTGTGTGATGCAATCGTTGTTTGAGGTTTTTCTTGTGCAGAAACAAAAAAATATTTGTATTATGTTCATTGTAGACCCTTTCACCATATATTGTACTCGAAACTATTGTAAATGTGTAATGTGAAATAAATGACCTATGACTTATGACTAACTTGTGTAAAAATTAATTAAAAGCTTTAATGCTCATCAATATTTTCAGCCGCTCTCTGTGGAATGTTGGGATTTCGGGATTTCTTTCCACCAGCTTGGCTCAATGAGATTATAAGAATGCAAGATGAATCTGGGTGTTACAAACAACACCATTGGTTCCTGAAAAACTACGGTACGACATACTTACAATTTTAACCACTGATGTTATATAAGTTAATACTTGCAAAGTATTTTATACAAATTAAAGTGCTTTACTGGGTAACCACAACCGTGTGGCGTACATATGCAGCTAGCTTGGTCTTGAACATAGCTTATGCGGCTTCGAAATGATCCGACATTCATTAAAAACATCAGAACCAAATGAAGACTAACAAACAAACTTCTAACATAATATGATTGCAAAATAAGTTGTTATATTTAAATGTAATGGTACCAAATATTATGTTTAAATGTTTATGATACCAAAGCTGATTCATCAGTAGTTTATTTTGATTAAATTAAGTTCTTTCGCTTTTTCAAGGGTCATTAATGTCAAGACTCAATAATTAATCCAGCTTTTTTTCACGTAGAGTTATTATTTTTGTGCAGGTCGCTCGTACATGCGAAAAATTAAACGTGAAGAAAAGGTATTACAAGGTAAGCTTTGAAGATTTTCGTTTTCCCATTAATTTTAAGAATTAATTCAATTATTAATTTGATTCCAAATAAAATCAATTGTTCAATATTTATCATGGCCAATATTACCACTAGTATATCAAGATTACTTAAAATCAAAGTATTTAGTCATTGGCTAAGTTCTACCTGAATGACATCTGTACCCTTCTGGAAAGTTCTATCCCCGTTTATCACTACAAGTTCTTTTAACAGATAAGTGGTGTCAGTACTATTTGTGTGATGTTTGTTGTTTTCATTTCAGATGAATGCTTAGCTCACATGACTACTGTCGCTTCGGCTGCTTTATCCCAATATATTCGGTTTAATTTGAACTGACGAAAAGAAAAAAATGCATATTTTAATCGAAGATATTTCAAACAAGGCATATTTTTCATGGGGATTAGAAAATATTTTAAGGGCGTAGTGCAAAAAAACGAAAACTCTAAGTAAACGAGGACAACTTTTTATGATAGATTTCTTAATAAAAGTAGTATTGATATTGAACGCGACTCTGTCAGGCAACTATAAATCACATTGCCAAGTAGATTCAACTGTAATAAATTATGTTTAACATAATAATAAATATTGTTTCAAAATTGGTTTGTTTTGTTGTTGTTTTTGTTAGCCATGCTGTTTTGCCGAAGTTCATTATTTCTTACAAAACAACCGGGGCATAAATGAATCGGGACAATACAATAAAGAGTACAAACCAGTACAAAGACAAAAAATTACTCCAAAGTTTGTAATTACCCTGTAATTACACACACACACACACACACACACACACACACACACACACACACACACACACACACACACACACACACACACACACACACACACACACGCACGCACGCACGCACGCACGCACGCACGCACACACACGCACGCACGCACGCACGCGCGCACGCGCGCCCGCGGGCACGCACGTGCACGCACGCGCACGCACGCACGCACGCACGCACACACACACACACACATGCTACCTGTTTACGATTGTTGTTCATCTCATATATCTCATATTGAATTTGGCCTGAAACTCAACTGCAGATTACTCATTGCTGATGGGCATGATGGGTCATCTGGCAAATCCAAACAAAATTTGGAGGACATTTAATCGTAATCATACATTTAATCGTAATCATATACTTAACCAGGAAGAGTTTGATCAAAATAAGATAGTGTTCTTATTCTGAGACTTGACATGGTCATAATCATGGACTTTTTTTCAGAAGCTTTCGTGCTTTACGGATTTCGTCAGCTGAAGATTCTTGCATTGCTACTGGTCTTTCTTTGTATGAGTGCAGTGCAAGTAGCTTCAGCTGACGAAAGTCCGTGAAGGACAGAGCTTCAGGGCAAACAAAAGTGTTTTGAGATTTAAAGAGTTTGATCAATTTTACATACAATCTTACAAATGGAAAATACGTTCCAAAAATGTTTTCGTTAAACAATTTCTTTGTTGGAAAAGCTTTGTACAATGAAAGCTGTGTCATGTCAGGACTAACCAAGTTTAAAGGTGACACACATGCAGTAACAATTTGGCAGGTTGAACACCAAATCATGTCTGCGGTAAGTTGTAAAGTTCGAAGTTTTAAATGGCTTAACCAAACAGCATAATCAGACGATTTCTGTTCAAAAACCTTTCGAACGTGGCTGTTGTTTGAACTTATTCTAAGACTTAGATGCAATTAGTAAGTAATTAGGTAATTACACCTGTATATCTCTGTAAAGTGAAGTAGTAAGTTTTTATCTAAGAATAAAAAGAATTTTCTTCTGATAAGCACAAGTTTTGCCTTGGCTGCTATGCTACATTCATGCTTTGAAATTTTGATCATCATTCTCTCGACTTTTAACAGAGTCTACAAGCTTTAAGGTTACCAGACATCCATCATCATGTCTTATATAATAAAAAAATCCATGTTCTTTTTTGCACGAAGCATCTCACAATTTTCTGGATGGAAGTGCGGCTCATCTGACCAAACTTATAAATAATTGATACGATGATATCAGACTTCATATTTATACAATCGGAGTCTGACTTGACTTCTGAATCATCTCTAAAAAGTTTAATGGAAAAAAACTAATTTCTGACAGTTCATTTATAAATACCAAAAATAAAATTGGTGTCAACACAATACTTTGTTGTATTCCAGTATATATTTTTGTACAGAGCGTAGCAAAACTCTAAGAACAGCCACCTCATAACATCAGTCATTCAAAGTTCTCTTCAGTTCGCTCCACACGACTGCCTGGAACGATTATTATACCAATGGAAAGTTGTTATACCTAGACCTCGGCTACAGTTAATATAGGCCTAGGCCCTAGTTGCACACTATTACAGTCTTGCGTGATGTATATTCTGTGACACTCTTTTCAATAATGTAATTAATATGTAATTAATTAAATTATAAAAATTATTGGAGAATTATTGTCAGGATTAATCTGTATCGCAGAAAGTTTTGTTTTATTAAGTTTATCACTATGTAATGATATAAGTACACTGTAGTTTTCCCAAAGTCTTGCACGTAGCTACTAATGCACCATTGTTTTGAAATGCCAGTGCTGCAACACATTAACTACTGTGATGAGTGATCAACTATTACAGTTTAACGTTTAGTATTTATTGTGTAATTTAATGGGTGGGAATACATACCATGGCTTTCATTGCCTCTCGATTAGAGTGCATAGCAAAGATGCTGATATGAGTTATCAGCTACCTGACAGCTGTTAGGTAGAAAAGTCTGTGACGGAAACGTTTTTAGTTGCTTGCTAGTTATAATGGCTTAACAACATAGATGCACGGAATTGGTACTGGCCAATTCAATGGATTGAATTGACAATCGCAGTGCAACATCAATCAGCAAAAAGATAAAAAAGCGGGTCAAGAGTGCGAAAATGAAGCTGAGGTTAAGAAAAAGAAGCTGAGAAGTGAAATTTTGGGATAATGTGTAAGTTAATAATATATTAAACTTACAACTAACTATTATTGACGTAGACTTGGCGAAAGAAAGACTACGATTTGCTCTTAGCGGGTGTCAAATGTCTGTTTGGCATCTGTGATGATTTGCCATATTGCTAGCGTTGCTTGCACAAAAAAAACTAAAACGTGTACGTTTGAGTGAGAGCTATTGCAATTCTTCGAAGTTCTCACTTATCGTAACTATATGCTTTGAGTTGTTAGAGAAAATGTTAAGGTAAATGTAACCCTGAACCGATTTTCAACTTAAAATTCAATTTTATTTGGTAAATTTTGTCTTTTTTTAATTCAGCTAGAGATGTTACTGACGTTCCATGGAAAAGTTTGCTGATCCCAGCTCTTGTCTAGATTTGTCTTACCATAGATTAAAAAACTATGATTGGACATTGTTCTGTATGAAATCTTTTACTAGTGTTATTCATGTAATTTCTTTTGGTACAAAAATAATGTGATCTTTCAAGTACTGCTAGGTTATTTTTCAAAAGATTGCTAGAGAGCAAGATTTGTGTTATTGCATGATCAGTTGAGATTTGTTTATTTGTTTCATTTTTAGCTAAAGTGTATAACGTTTCTATTGTAAGATATTTTTGCAGTTAGGAATTCTGTTTCGATCTGATTTTTGTATTTTTCGTTTGCTCTTGTTTTTTTGCAGATGTTTTACTTCACAAGGTTTGTCTGCTGGGCGGAATTTTTTGCAAAACTCTAATATACTTTTGACAAGCTATGGCTGTTTTGTGTCAACATGGTCACCCCTAGGATCTGCTTTTAATTCCAGACCTTACCGAAAGCTGAATTTCAGTTTTTCACGAGAGAGTGCGGTAATAGTTTTTGTATTATACCGTTTGTGCCCTTTATGTTTGTTTTGGAAATTTTTCTTTGTTTCTTTTTGCAAAAGCAGCTTAATGTATGAGCAATTTAAAAATTTATTTCCATTGTGTCCTTTTTTGTGTGCTCTGTAATGATCGATGTTAAAAAGCATATTACTCGTTTTATCATTTTTTGGCAGCTCAGAAGCAGTTTAACTGTGATTTTAGTTACAAATAAGCAGTAAGTGTAGTGCAGAACGTGTTTATAGTTTTCATTTGTACTCATGGGCAGATTAAGGTGTGTTGGTGGTGTCCTAAGCAGACACCCTGTTTCTGGTGCCCCTTCGCCCCGCATCACCGCATGCATGTTTTGTGGTTCATGCGACATTATATATAAAACAAACTCCATTACTCTGTAAAGGATTTATGCCACTTAAATTCTTTATTGATTTACGAAAAAATCAATATCTACGATTCTGTATCTACGAAAAAGGTGTGATGCCTGATAACAGCAAAAAATTAGTCATTTTTATCACTAGGGGCCACTAGTTCTTGAAACAACTTAACTAAGGTAAACATTAGGGACAACCTAATAGCCTAATACTAAATAATGTAAGGATATGAACAACATTTTTCAATAACACACTGGCTAATGCAATTTAGATTTTATGTTAACTTACTTTATTTAATTTTTTTTCTGTTATCAATTTTCTTGCCAACTTGGTGCCTCGTGAGCCTTATGTAATATATATTTTGAACTTTAACATATAGAACGAGAATTTAGCAGTAGTGTTGGGTAATTGTAGCTGATAAATTCATCAACTATTGTAAAATTTGTGTGTATGTTGAACTACAGAACATATAGTTTTTTGTATTTTAGTACTTTTATTTTAGAACCACATTTTTATTGATTAGCATAATTAATTATTGATCATTTTAATTTCAGTGATTAGTTTTGTCATCTGCTATCTAATTGCTCAAACGTCTGTGTTTTTTTATGCTAGGGCTTGTTTGGAATACCCGATTTAATCAATTTTCATGGGTTCTATACTCTCAAGGACAGAGCTCTTGATGAAAGTGAGCACCTTGTTGCTGAAGCGATCAGCACAAACAGGTCACGTAAGATGGTGCAAATTTTTGATGATCTTTCTGACACATTGTGTCGAGTAGCTGATTTGGTAAGAAAAGGATTTTTGATATTTTTAGTTTTAGTTTTTAACTTTCATCAACATGTTTCGTGAGATCACTATTTACAATAATTCGAATTCTATGAAAACGTTGGATTTAAACCAGCAAGTGTCATTTTACTTTGGCTATTGCTGCATCCTTTATGGATACTTGAACGCAGTAAAGAACTTCTTAATACTGCTAATTGTCTATTTACTGGAAAATATATTCAGCAGCAAAGTTGCATGGTACTTTCAAAACAGGGAAGATAGGCAAGATACAATTGCTATGTGATCTGCAAAATTTCCATTTTTTGTATTCTTGTGAAGAAAAGTGGCAAATGTTCTATGTGAATTGTTGCTAACTGAAACATGTTGTAATGTAAATGATATTGGCTGTTGTTTGTGTTGTTTTTAAAATTAACACTTAAAAAGAAATTGCAATTCATGCTTCCACAAATCTTGTTTTATTTACTTTTCTAGTCTGAATTTATTCGAGTTTCACACAATCATCTGAACTTTGCAGCAGCTGCTGAAGATGCTAGTTTGACTATTGGTGGTCTTGTAGAAAAGTAAGTGTATTTTTTGTAAGTTTCATTTTTGTATTGTGTCTTATGTATGTATCTGAAATAATAAATTGAAGTGTTTAATATCAGCAATGAACAATATTCTGAAATTAAGTAATCTTTACATCGATAGTTAACCTTATCTTTAATTGTCTTTTAATCCTATTTGCGTAAAACTAGAAGCATCTGTATTACATATTGCATTTGCTGTGCTGTCTCTCAGTAATTTTTTGATGATTACAGGTTAAATACGAATGTAGCTTTGTACACAGCTTTGAAACGTGTTGTCGAGCAAGGCGACATCTTTCCAGAAGATGAAATAGATAGATATACTGCCAAGTTATTCCTGTTTGATTTTGAACAGAATGGCATTCATTTAGAAGAAACTCAGGTGGGATATTTTATTGGCAGTTTTAGCCTACAAGAAATATATCTGCTCTAAAACTTTTGAATTCATTGAGCAGAATGGGCAGTTTTTCTGCTTAGACATAGATGTAGACACAGACATTTTTTATTCATTTTCTAATTAACACCAGAATTACAAGATAAACAATAAGTGCTATAGTTAATTAACAGCTGCGATAGAAAATATGCATAAAAAAGTGTCGGGGGTGCATGAAAAAGGGGTAGCGACTTAGGAGTTTGATTGTTGATAAATGTCCTTTTCTGCTTGTTAGTTTGAATTAGAACAAACGATAATGGTTGCATTACCTTGCACAATCCCGGTCTGAGTCTGGGCATTGTGGTTGAATAGACTGTCTCAGTAAAGTTTAAATTTGCTAATGTAAATTGGATATAAAAAGTAGAATAAACGTACACATACCTAAATTCTCCAGGCCAACATGTATTTCTTTAGAAAACTGTGAATGTTGATGATAAGAGTTACATTTTTTCACCAAAAGTCTGGTCAGACTTCAACCCAGACTTGAAATATAGTTGACAAAGAATTACTCATCTGGATCTACTAGTTTTGCATTTAAGCTTCATTGACATGTTCTTTAGTTGTTGTTTTTGCAGAAACAGATACAATGCGAATGCCTGTGAGTGTGCAGATTTCCAAATTATCATTTTTTGTTTTATTTTAGCGACAAAAGGTGGTGTTGTTGAATGAGAATATATTAAAGATAGGTGCATCGTTTATGGAAGGAACTCAACAACCAACTGTGGTAAACCGTGAAAGTCTTCCAGTTGAGTTCAGGAGTTGGTAAGGAAACTCAAAATTCAGTAATAGTGATTGTTAGTTATTATTTCCGCAGACGCTAGTGTTATCTGTGGATAGAAATTTTATGGCACTTTTTACTGCAAATTTGTCGTTTTTGTACATTTGAACTTTTAACAAATCTGGTTGACTGAAAAAAATTGACAAAATAAAGGTCTCATTTATGCAGATAGTTTATAGAAGATTTGCTGTTTTCACAAAAAAATATTTTGTGGCTATTGTGGCTGTTTAAAAATGGCTTGTTTGTTTGTTTGTTTTTGTTTAGTTTTCCTCAGCAAGGTGACAGCATTATTATAGCTGGAACACATGGTGAAAATCCAAATGATATGGTACTGCTTTTCTTTCATTTTAAAAGGCTCAAAACTTGGCACTTTTCTTTAACTTTTATAAGTAGTGTTTTTCACTTGTCAATAAATACACATAGAAAAGGGCACAAAAATCTGTTGATATGTGTGTTCTAATCATTGAATGATAGTTTATATCCGTGCCTTTACCTACCTACAATTTCAACGTACCTTAACATCATTTTTCTAGGTATTGTGAACGTTTGTGGCACCAGTTCTTTTATTTTCAGCTCCATAGTGTTATTAATGAAAGACTACTTTGTAAATTTGGGTCTGAATTCATTCTACTTTGTTTCATTCAAGCATTTCTTACAGTTTTAAATTAGTTTAACTTGCCATTTCTGATCCAAATGCAAGTTGTAAACAGTCGTCATTTTTTTAATGCAGCTGACTTCATATCTTGCCCATTTGTCCTAATCATCAAAGCAATAATATCAGCATTCTTTCATTAGTTACCTGCTTATATTTGCAGATCCGAGAAGCAGCATACAGGCTGTATTTTCATAAAGACAACCAACAGGAGACGAGACTTATTAATCTCCTTAAAAGTCGTAATAAACTGTCAGAGCTGTGTGGTTTTCCCTCTTATGCACACAGAGCAACAAGAGGAACTATGGGAGAAAATCCCGGTAAAGTAGTAGTAAGTAGTAGTTGTTGTTGTAGTAGTAGTAGTATTAGTGGTGGTGGTGGTGGTGTTGGTGGTGGCGGCGGCGGCAGTGGTGGCAGCAGCAGTAGCAGTAGTAATTATGATAATGTTAACTATATTAATAATAATGGTGATGATGATAATAATTAAAAAGATACTTTATTTAATTACAAAATGTCTGTAGTCACAGTAATTTTACAATAAAAATACATATTTTACAAATAAAACGTCAAATACGCACTGAATCTGATCTATTTTAAAGACTGAAAACAGTCTTGAGAAAGACATGATTAAGTTAGCTGGCTACTGTTATGCATAGAATGAAGATTATTTACTGACAGATTGAATTTGGAGTTCCTGAAAAGGGTGTAATAATTTTATCAAATTAAATTGCATAAAAATGCTTAAACAAATAACGTGATTAAATATCCAAGATTCACTAGAATAGAACAGTACCTAATTTGTAATCATTTAGTTTTGTCTGTGCTCGTACAGTAACAGAAAAGTGATGCTGTCCTGAAGAAGTTAAAAAATGTTTATGCTAGTATTATGTTGTGAAGATTCATTTTACTGTTTGACATCACTTTTATCTTACATTCTGTAGAAATGATCATGGAGTTCCTAGAGTCATTAGCTGATCGTGTTAGCCCGGAAGCGGAAAAGGATCTGAAATATATCAGGGAGTACAAAGCCAGTAAGACTGGATCTGCAGAAACACTTCATCCATGGGATATTCCTTTTTATACTGCAATGGCCAAACACGAAGTGTGAGTGAACACTGTTGTAAGAAAATTTTGAAACAAATTTGTTTTACTTATAATGAAAGCCTGATGCAATAATTTTCAGGCATGTAAATTACAGTAATTTGCTGACTGGCTGGATAATGCTATGTGCCACCATATGTGTGGGGGATTAGCAAATGAAAGGCATCACTTTTGTCTCTTTATTGTTCAACAAGTGTTCGTTGAAATGTGGTTTGCTGGCTTAACATCAAAAGTGTTTAAATGTAAATTGTGAAAACATATTGTCATCGTTCAGCCTAGAAATAGTGTTGTTTTCATCCACCATTACATAATTTAGTTTTTTTACAAAACATATTTTTATTTTTCAACTGAAAATAATCTTTGGCAAACAGCAATTAAGCTGATAATATGCCTCGGCTATTTGCATAATCATTGACACAAGATACAGAATTACAATTATAAGTTAAAATAATTTAACAACAACAAAATCAGGAGGAAGATGAAAGGAACATGTAGGATAGATTGAAATAAAAAATAAGAGAAAGGAAGGAAGGTTGATGCAGTCAATCAGTGGAAAGTCTTTTAATAGTACCAATAAAACTCTGAACTAAGTTAAATACAATAACATTTTGCTCATAATTAAATAACGCATTGCCAGACAACATGATGCAGATTTTGTGGCATGGATTCATGGAGTTAATGTTGACTGATAGGACATTGGAAGTGTATAAATTACCAAAATTGCACTGTAATTGCTCTCTCCTTGCTGCAAACAAATAATTTAATTATTCGGCTTATAATCATTTATTTAGGGCTTGTGCAATTCACTTAGAATAATATGTCACAAAAATATCGCTTTGCAAACAATTTTATTTGCATTTAAAGTATTTGCTTTTAGATTTAAGCTTATCTAAGGCTTAATTTGGCGGAAATAAATTGCTTTAGTTAAAAATAACACAACTCTATTAAAAACTTTTACATTGAGTTTAAGGTTAAAATCATGCAAAATGTTTCAACCAGGTATTGCTGTCATCATCAGCGATAAATTTACAAACATACAAGCAGTATATATAGGCGGAACCTATTATGCACTAATTAAGTAGTTAACAGACGCCAAATAGGTAATGAATAAACAGACCAGTAAACAAATGGATACAGCAAGTTAAGTACTAATTGTGTATTTACAAAAGCCAAATAGCAATGAATAGTAATGAATAAGCAGACCTGAAGAAAATTGTGCCTGCAATAAAATTGCTTTAGGTCCCAATGCATCATAGTTTTTGCTACAGTTAAGCAAAAGTTGAAAGCTATTTCACATGATGCAGTCTTGAGAAAACAAGTGTTATTTTATAGGTATAATGTGGATCAGATGGAATTTGCATCATATTTCTCTTTGGGTGCATGCATGGAAGGTTTAAATAATTTGTTCCAAGAGTTGTACAATGTCACACTGCGAAATGAGGATCTACAGCAGGAAGAGGTCTGGTCAGACGATGTTTATAAGTTGGTAAGTGGTACCATTTCATGGGTAGGCTTCTTCTTTATTGCCACATTTTTGTTTTCGTTTTTTTCAGATATTTATATGTTCATCCACTTACACCTGTCCTGTATTCTTTCGCTTAAAACAAACGTACACTCATATCTCAGTTTGCTGGACCTCGCTTTTACAGATATCCAAAGAATCAGACAATGTCTGAACCGTTAAAAGTCCCGCATACTACGGACACAGTCCGTTAGTTGGCGGACTATCACCTTATTTGCATCATTACATCAGTGTGACCACCTGTATATCTTTATGTATAAAAATATAGAATTAGCGGACTTATTTGAGTCAGTTGCTGACAGTTTTTATGTACTTTTGCATAAGAACAGCCTGTACTAGACGTTTTTGAGACAATTAGGCGATTGATTCTACATTACCATGAGTCTAACACACAGCAGTTACTGTATTAGTAAATACGGACAATTGGCAAGTTCGGACCGACGTCTCCCTGCTTTTGTCTGGCAAACCAAGATATGAGTGTATTGTACTTTAAGCATTTGTAATGCAATTATCATCAATAATATACATTTTTTGCATATCATACTCAGTATGATGATTGTGCGATAAAACCATTTTCGTGGTATTTTGTGGGACCTGCACAGAGGTATATTGGCATTGCCTAATAAAATTTATTATATGTATGTACGTATATGTCTAATCCTAGTTGTCATGTTCACCACTCACTTCATTTTGCATTTACATTGTCAGAAAAACAACACTGTATTTATAAATGTATTAATGAGGTATATATGGCTAAAATTTATGGTACTTTGGTGCTAGACAGAGAGGCATTGCATATCAGTACTGCTTTCTTTTGATTGTAAAACATTACGTGAGAATGCGGAAAGAAATAGATCGAGTGTAAAAGTTCTGTATTAGACGGCATTGCCAGAATAACTAGAGAAGCAGTTCAGTAACAGAAGAGATGGAGAAACTGCTGTCTCTATAATAGATGAGCCAATCTGAGCATATAGTTCATATTAACGTCTATAGCTGTTTAAAATTTAGGAATTGTTACATTAATATTGATGTTGATGTTGATAATCTTGATGTTACAGTTAGTAATTTAATACAGAGTCAGTGAAATTACAATTTTATTGAGATGTTGATCTAATAGGCAGTAGTTGATGAAGAAGGAGTGCTTGGTTACATATACTGCGACTTTTTTGAACGGATGGGAAAACCTCAACAAGACTGTCACTTCACAATACAGGGTGGTCGTCGTCTTGAGGATGGTACTTATCAGGTAAAAAAAACATATTTATCGTAAAGTAAAGCATACAAACGAAACGGATTTGTATGTTTTCTATTATTATAACAATAAAAATAAAGCATAAAAACTTTCATTTGCCATTTGTCATCTCTGCAGATGGCAGTCGTTTACCATTTACTTTAGGTTGCTCATTTTATCACACCAAAAACATCGGTATCAGCTACTAATAAACATAATTTAAAGAAGCCACCGTGTTAGCAGGAACAGTGGCAGCAAACAGTAGTCATGGATCTTACGGTATGCAAAAGGCTCCATAAAGCTCCTGTGAACGTGTAGAGTGGCAATAGGCAGCCCAGCATTTAACAAGTCGATTTTTGAATTTATTTATGTGCTCAACCAAAACCACTTGTTTTCGTAATGCATTCCAGGGGAGCACTGTAGAATCCAAAGTTTCCAGTTTAAACATTTCGACTGCAGTAGCTGGTAAACATCCTCGATCAGTGAACTGCTCAATTCCCTTACATTTGTTTTCATAATACTGCTGTACTTTATGTGTAAATAGCTGCTGTACTTACTTATTTGCACCTCTTTAATTAGTTTCTGGGACCATGATGTGTTGTGAAGTGGGACCATGATGTGTTGTGAAGTGGGACCATGATGTGTTGTGGAGTGGGACCATGATGTGTTGTTAAGTGGGACCATGAGGTGTTGTGGAGTGGGACCATGATGTGTTGTGAAGTGGGACCATGATGTTTTGTTAAGTGGGACAGTGATGTGTTGTTAAGTGGGACCATGATGTGTTGTGAAGTGGGACCATGATGTGTTGTGAAGTGGGACCATGATGTATTGTGGAGTGGGACCATGATGTGTTGTGGAGTAGGACCATGATGTGTTGTTAAGTGGGACCATGAGGTGTTGTGGAGTGGGACCATGATGTGTTGTGAAGTGGGACCATGATGTGTTGTTAAGTGGGACAGTGATGTGTTGTTAAGTGGGACCATGATGTGTTGTGAAGTGGGACCATAATGTGTTGTGAAGTGGGACTATGATGTGCTGTTAAGCTAGACAGGGTTATTGCCGACTTTGTGAAAATACACACTACATATCTGGCATTTGTTTCAGTATCTGACGTGATTATAAATTTGAAATGTTTATTTGCTAAAGAATTAGCTATATTTGCTGATGTTTGCTTACTGACAAAATCTTAATCACTAAACACCCAACTTACATGTATATCAGGTAAATTTCAATTGTAATATGATCTCTCGGACCACTAGACAGTCAAATATACTTTTTATTCCTACTGCAAAATGTAATTCTGTTTTATAGTCAGGGCAAGTTAGCCTTACAATCAGTATTCAATTAAAACCGAATTAATTACAAAATTTGAAATATTTAAAAGAAACTCGCGTAATTTCTTATAAATAGTCTTTAGTTACAATGTATTTTATTTTCTTTTAATTGTAATCAAGTTTTACAACCTTGCTTTTGTGTAATATTAATTAGGCTGTTGTTTATTTTTTATATTGTTTTTTTATATTTTTACTTCTATGGATTGTAAGCTGTGCAAACAAACACAAACCTCATTAATGGAGACTGCATTAACAGAAATATAAATAAACAATTTTCAATTTATTATTTTTCGTAGTGTGTGAGATATAATTCTCGTTTTAATTCAGATGCCAATTGTGGTGATTTTGTTGAATCTTCCTGCACCATCTTGGACAGCCCCGTCCCTTCTCACTCCTGGAATGATGGAGAACTTGTTTCATGAGATGGGTCATGCCATGCATTCCATGCTGGGTCGTACAAAATATCAACACGTAACAGGTGAATAAAATTTAAGCTGTTGGTTAGTTTCATTATTTTTAAAATTTTGCTCCTGAAGAAATTGTATTAATACTCAAAATTAAAATGTTATACTGATTTTGTCAGAAAAGTATTTAATCAAATTTGTAAAGTGAAGAAAAGTCATAAAGTTCCTAAGGTAAGAATTGTAAGAACACAGTTTTTCCAAGTATTATGTATTTTTAAAGCCATTGTATATTAAAAAACAATTTATTAAGCATTGTTTATAATGATTTGATTTGGACAATTTGAATCACAGTTTTCAATTGTTTAACCCTTTATTCAAGATTAGATCAGCCTGATGAAGGACTGGCATAGATAGAGTATTTTTACTGTATTATATATATCTCAATTAGCTACAATTCATTTTTTGTTTTTGACTAAGAATAATGAAGTTGTTTTACAGGTACTCGATGTTCAACAGACTTTGCTGAAGTTCCGTCAGTCTTAATGGAGTACTTTGCATCTGATCCAAGAGTAAATATTTTTCCAGAATACTTATTTAATTTGATGCAAGAATTAAAATCAAAAATGACATTTGAGGTGGAAATTGTGCAAGTGCAATACACTGAGTCGTTTACTCTAAAATTGCTTGTTTATGATACCGTTTTCAATACGTTAGATAAATTTGTTGTTATTTTAGTGGGTTAAAGGAAAACTGGATCCAGTCTTATATTGAAATGGAATGTACTATTTTTTTCAAGAATGACTGCTTACGTGGAAGAATTGTTACCACAGAAACGTAATTTAAACTGCTAGCTCTTTGTTGTTAGCTGCAGTTCACCATTTTACCATTAAATAGGCACTAAAGCTTGCATCTCAGAAACACGTTGCACGAAAAATAGGCATTGTACCTCTCAATTCAGAGTTGTTCATTTGTGACATAGTGCACGTGTTCGAGAGCTTTTGCGTGAACACAGCAGTAAACTTCAAATTTGAATTTTAAACTTAGAATTTGCCAGGTTTTGTATAAAAGTGTATATGTTGTACAGTAGCGTTGTACTTCAGTTTTCGCTTTTCCAAACATGGACACCGAGCTCATGGAATATTTGTGCTGTTAAAAATTATGTTCTGTTGTGATGTCATCATTACTTTTGCTCATTCATCATTAATTAAGTCAGAAACAGAATCAGAAACTCTTAGATTGTAAAACAGTTGTTAAAATGTATTTCTTACTGTACTTCAAAATGAGGTAGTTATAAAAATCATCTTGTTTTTCTTTAAATCCTTTTTATGTAGTTTGAAACTCTCCTGGCTAGAGCCGGTAAAGATAGTCTAAAAAGAAACAATGAATCTGCAGATATGCCCTAGCTGCAAACACTACCCATAAGATGTTTTTCTGGTGGCCACCCATCCAGCCAGTCTACAGACCTGTGATGATTAACTTCACAACAACTTGGCTATTCCACTTACCTCAAGACTGAGTTCTTTTTTATAATGCTTCGTACTTCTATTTATGTCCATACAGGTGTTGAGAAGCTTTGCCAGGCATTACAAGACAGGTAAAACAATACCTGAGCACATGTTGACGAGCTTGTGTACTTCAAAATACATGTTTAATGCTTGTGAATGTCAGTTGCAGGTAATGGTCTTTTAAAATTTATCTTAGTTTTTCCTGTTTGTTTTACAGAATGTAAAACGCTTATATATCCTTTGGTAAATATCGTACGAAAAAAGATGTATTTGAATAGTGATGATATTTTTTTGTGTATAAGATTTGTAAAAGTAAGTGTAGCTTCAATATACAAACATCTACTTTGCAAACTGTAAACATTGACAGGATTGGTTGTTGTTTGCTTAGCAATTAATGGGAATAATAATTTTGCAGTCATTATTAGTTTTTGTTTATTCCGTTGAAAGTGAATTGCTCTGATCTTATACTGGTATGACTATATAGAAGTAGGTAATCGATCACATGAAATGAGATCAGTTTGTAACACTAATGAGCTTGACAGTAATAATTCTTATTTCAGATATTCTATTCTATATTAGACCAACGTTTTCATGGTAAACATCCATTAGAACCAGGACTAACTGAGATTTTAGCTGAGACACAGAACAAGTATTATTGTCTACCTCATGTTCCTAATACTGTAAGTGTTTATAATTATTGACTGTGTTTAAACGACTGTATGAATGCTTTTTAAGTATGACTGTATCAATAGCGTGCATGGGCTGGGCAGAGGGTGCTATGGCCCTGGGCATCCAATCAAAGAACAAAATAAAAGTCTAGTTTTTGAAATTTGAAATTGTCCCGCTAACTTTGTTGTACAAGCACCCTACAGTACCACAAGCTGGTGTGAATGTGAAACCGGAGTAGAAAATCTGTTACATCTAAATAATGCCATTTGAGATTATATAAAGTAGCGTAAGTAGATTAAGATAATGTGCGTTGCATACAGTTTACAGTTTACCATTGTATTTTCAATTGCAAGTTGTGAAAGGTCACTAAACTGAAATCAATAAGAACACATCTGAGGGCTTCCATGTCCCAAGAGCGACTGACCAACCTGGCTTCAATCAGCATTGAAATGGAATTCCTCACAGTTGATGTAAAGAATGAAGTAGTTCAAATTTTTTCTGACAGGAGATCTCATTAGGGCAGCTGAATTTAATAAATGGGGCAGATTTATATTTAATTTGAATAAAGTGTTTATTTCACATTTCATCTGTTTTTACATATTTAAAATGTTTTCTTTTCTCACATTTCTCAGTAATAGGCCTTATAGGCCCCCTGCTTGAGTCCTAGGGGCATACAGGCAAGGAGTTGGGACCCAGGCATCATCAAACTTCTGCACGCCATTGGACTGCATGATGGCTGACAAAATTAAAACACAAAAACTTGTTTCTGTGATTCATTAATTTGAAAAACAATCTAGTGGATTGTAAAATTTTAGATGAATCTACCCACATGGATTTTGCTAGAATTGCCTTTTTTGCTGTTTTATATTTTCTTTCAAGAATATTTTTTTAATTGTTTGTAAAAAAAACCTCTAGTAAAACGGCAGTTTCTGAAATTAGACAATTTTTATCCTGGTGATATAATTTGATAAGTGAATCAAAAGTTTATTGTGTGATTTGATATGATTCTATGTAAAAGCACATTGTGCTTTGCGTTTTATTTCTAGACTTGGCACTTAAGATTTGCTCATCTTGTTGGTTATGGAGCAAAGTACTATGCCTACCTCATGTCAAGAGCGGTAGCTTCAAAAATCTGGCACGATTGTTTTCTTGATGACCCATTTAACAGGTGAGAATTTCTTTGATTTTACAGTTTTATAACCGGATTCATAATTCATCCTAATTTTAATATTATTAATTAGTGGCAAAAATAAGCATATAACGTGATTTATTCTGTCTTTTGTATGCTTGAGTTTATAATTACATATAATTCACTAATATCCCAGGTCATTCTGTTCCACCCCGTCCTAGAAAATTATGGTTAGCTAGTAATTTCTAGTGATTATTCTGATGTTCGTTCACTAAAATTTAAATATGCTACATGGACCGAAGAGTTATTAATATAGATTTGGAAACTGATTAATTGTGCTGGAGTTTGAAACTCTGAGGTTTCTAGTTCAAGACCAAACTGTTTTGTATTTTTTTTTTCATTTTCTTCCAGGGAAATGGGGGAAGTGTACAGAAGAGAAGTTTTGGCTCATGGCGGTGGAAAGCCACCAAGGAGTTTAGTTGAAGGTGTGAATAATCACTGAATTTCTTGTACTTCATTGTATTATTTCAACTTGACAGTTTATTATGCTTTGTAAATGAAAGTACAGGCAAAATATGATGTATAATTGTTATTGGTTGAACTTATATGCTTATCACAGTACCTAAATTCTTCACAGTTGTTTTCTTGGCTGTGAAGAATGCCATTAGGTAGTAATAAAGCATCATATCTATTACAAATAATTAATAAATTACGTTTTCTCTGTTTTAAAAAATTAAAAATGATGGGTTTATTTTATCGTTACTGCTATATTTTAATAACAATGCTCTCAGACTTATTTGATGAAGATTACTAAAGATTGCATATTACTGGTTAAGCTATACTTAGTGTTTGTTTTCTGTCACTGTAACATAATATATTTTAATATTGTTAAATTAAACATTCATTTATTTATCAACTTAACTGCAAATATACATAAAATTATATGTTAGTTACCTCAGTTTTTTTAAAACACTAATTTAGGAAATCAAGCTGGTCAAATTGATTTATAGTCTGTACTTCATTACTGTCTAGTGCAGCCTGTGATCATTTAATTTTAACATGTTAAAAGGATGGCTGACTTGATGACCCTTTGGTCCTCTCATATCCTTTTTCCTTTTCATTTATTACTAGCAATTAGGCCCTGTTTACATGTAGACTATTTAACTATTGCACCCTTACAGAGTGGAAGTGGTTATTGATGGAGAAAAAATAACTTTTAATTCAAATTTGAAATTCAGATAGTTAATTTATCTGGAAAGGTGCAGGTATGACAGCAAAGTGTGAAGCAATTTTATATACTGAAAACTGTTTTTAATGAGTAAATATTTCAAATTAAAATTGCAACAACTGAGATATGCACCTTTATGTAGTGAAGAACGAAAGTCTCATATAAAATGGATCTTTAACTTGATCCTTGCGAACAGATTTTAGCACCCAATTACAAGTTTTTTCTGTTGGTTGTAAAGTAATATAGTACAGCAACGACATCTTGTCAAAAACTAAATTTTACTTTTTCAATAGTCATATCTGATCTGTTTTATTCATTTTTTTATTTCCAATTGGTATTCACGTTATTCGATAGATAGTTTACATTTTTTTGATTGGTGTAATAATTTCATGATTATTATTCAGGTATGTTAAACAAGAGACTAACTACATCAGACCTGGTGAAGTCACTTACCGATGATTTCAGATCTCACAGATGACAGCTGCCACTTGCTACTTAATTGGGTAATGCTATGTATTATAGCAGCAAATTTTCTATAGAAGTATTTGTATAGTTTGTAAGTAACTTTTTGCATTGTTACATCTTGCCAAACTGATGTGTTTTTAAATATTGTAGACAATCAAGGTGTGAGTGATGGTTAACTTGATTTTAAAATAAGCGTTTTATAATTAAAATGACAGAAAAGTATATTTTCAGCTCTAGACATGACAATTTGTAGGTGTTTTGTTAAGTATGTTTCTTTTTGTAGTTAGATTTGCCTTTTCTCCAGTTTCCAGTTTTTCTTTATGTTGATTAATTTGTTATGTTGGACAGCTTACATGTGCACTTCCTTGTTGGTTAATGCTATTTAAAGTGAAATCTAGTTAAGTGTCACAGTTTATTTTCATAACTGAGAGAAGTTAATAAGATGAATTACAGGAGGTTTGCACATAAAGATATGAATGTATTTTAACAAAATATATCACTAAGCGAATCATTGTTAAATAAAACAATGGCATAGGAAATAAGTAAAACTATTGAGATACACTTTAAAAGCAAAAAAATCAATATTTCTTATCTCACAAACCAGTGTTTCCCAAGCTTTTCCAATACGTGACCCCTTTCAGTAGTGCCAAATCTATTATGACCCGCATCTTTATAAGCATTTGACAAATGACAGCAAATGAGAAAGCAATGACAAAAGAATTTTTACTATTGTTTATTAATTTTTATTAACAAGGACAGATTTAATCATGTATTTTAATGTGAAGGATGTATTTGTTTTTTGATACAAGCATCCGGCGAGCAGAATGTACATACAGTTGGACCCTCCATGACCCCCAGAAAAAGGCTCATGGCCCTTTTGCGCGTCATGACTCGCAGTTTGGGAACCACTGTCATAAACCAAATGTTTTATAAGGGTTATTGAATTATTTGTTTACTAAAAGATAAAACATAACTAGTTGTTGAAATGTTATTACAGTAGTCAATCACACAATTTGCATAAGATTGTTGTGCGTTAGTCATGTAATTTCCTACTATATGTGTGCTTAAACATCTAGGTACAGACATAGTTTAGACTGTTATAGCATCAAATTGTTGCTTATCTCGTTTATAACATACTGTGCTTAAAATCTACCTGCTGAGTGCATATATTTATCACTAATTACTCAGGTTTTTACTGCTTTACCGGTACCTTAAAACAACCTAGTACCATAAAAACTCTTATCTATGAAATGGTTTCTCTTTGACCCATAGTTCATTGGTATGATTCGTTCCTTTTCAACTTGCAAGGATTGCAAGGATTCCTGATTTGCCTGGTTTTCATTTACATATTTAATTGTTGTTGATTAGATTTACTGTAATTAACTTTCATGAGTTATTTTTATTATTATTTTCTAACTTGTTGCTAGATTAACTTTGATTCTGCTTCCTCGCAGGTTCTGGCAGTACTGTATCATTTCACATAATGATGCTTAAATTCCTTAAAATAATTGATTTCCAGTGCACTATACTGTTATGAGAAAATTAATCATAAGGTTGACAACAATGAGAATTTTTTTAACGTTTTTGCAACTTGCGTACATATCACAGTTTGTGTCAATGATATTTTGGCTTAATTTTACCCTTGGTTTACCCACTTTTCGTACTCTGGAAAAAAACATTTTACTTTGAAATATTTTTGTAGTCCCAATCAATAAATACAACACAGAATGAAACAATAAATTGTGACATTGTTAAGTTGTTAAAATGTACATGTTTGGTTGTTAAACGAAAACTCACTACATAGGAAGTGTTGCGTTTGTCAGCAAACTTGTTATTAAGAAGGTTGTGTGAAACCACAAATAAATAATTTAAGGTATGCACATTTAGTGACTAATATTCATTTTCCTTTATGCTCATCAATAGTTCCATGTACAACATTACAGTTAATAAATATCAAATGCGACTTTTAACTATCAAAACCAATTATCTTGTCAATGATCTTGTATCGTGACGTTTACAAAATCACTAACAAGATAATTGGTTTTGATAGTTAAAAGCTGTGAAATGATCTTTTATGAATCACAGAATCTGCAAAATTACAAGTTACATATTATACTTTACAAAATATTGGTTCTAGCAATCTTCGAAAATTTGAATTTAACAATTCCACAGTTTCCTAGCTCGGGTATAAAGGCAGGCGAACAGGATCGAGGTTTTCTGCATGTAACTACAAATATCTGTCATTCACATTTGAATTCATCAAACATCACAAACATCTGGTGTATCACCCAGGGTGAGTGATATCGGCCTCGCCTCTAAAGAATGCCCATCTCCATAAAAGTCTATCGGTGTATTTTGGTATGCTGGTGAAAGTGGAGACATTGGTTTCGTTTCTTTGGTGTCTGTTTTTTCATAAACAGTTGACGCTTGTCTCTGGCTGTCTTGTCGTTTCAACTCGGCTAACTCTTTCTTTTGTTTGCGCTCAAAGAAGCCGCATTTGATAAGAATTAAGATAAGTATCAAAAGCAAAAATAAACCACCCAGAACTGCAACTATTATGACCCATATAGCAATTCTTTCTTTTTGTTCTGGTTCAGTTTCTTGGATGAGAGCTGTCACAGTTTCCACAAACCTCGATGCTTCTGCATCTTCATTCAAAACATCTAGTCTTCCCTGACTAGTAATGTAAAGCTTTGTACTATCAACGAATGGAATACTCAGTGACTGCATTTTTAATAAGACTCCTTCATTTATACGCACTGTTATCGACAAATAAGCAACGTCTTCTGGTCGAAGTTGAGCAACTTGACAATAAAATGTAATGCATTTGGTAGTGACACAGTTAAAATTGTCCTCCAGTTTTAGCAATTCCTCAATGGGGCCAAATTGAATGCCCTGATCTACCGATGACGATTTTCCAACATCAAATAGAATCTGTGTTTCATTGCAAACGATTGTATTTGTACCAGTGTTAAAGCTAATGAATTGTACCAGGTTTGTATTGTCAGGCATTAAGTACGGCCACCGGATGGTTAGAGTTGCCATATTTACGGTCACCTGGCCTCTGTTGTGTAAGTCATACGTGTGAATTAATTCTGTACTATAGCCTTCCAATCCTGATGGCGGATTCGGTTCGGCTGTATAGATTCTTTCACCATACACAAGTTCTGTTGGCCGCGAGAAGCTTGATAATTGCACATCTGTTTCGGTTTTCACAGGTATTGTAAATGATAAATAGTTGTCATTTAGTGTGTCATTCTTTTCGTGACTGTCTGTTACAGCTTGCATTGTAAATGATATGTTTTGTTCACTTTCTAATGTGCTTATGTCAAATTCAATTATAAAGTCGACGACTGATGACTTTGGCAAGGGATTTGCTATTTCACACAACAAGCTGTAAGTCTCATTACTGTTTACTGAGGAAAAGCAGGACACGAAGTAGTTTGCACTTTGGCTTTGAGCTCTGATAAATTTTGCAACTTCTGGATGTTCTACGATGACAACTGTATTGTACGCATCTTCACCATTGTTTTTCACTGAAATATGGAAACCTAATTGTTTGTCTCTGCCAACCAACACATGGTCTTCTTGAAGACTGTGTTCAACTTCAATTTCTAAATCAGCTGTACAAATATCATCAGCGCCGCAGTCGGTGAGGAATTTGAGTGCATAGTCTGCCTCTGTTAACGAATCCCGAGAAATTGCAGGTGGCAAATCAAATTGGTTGCCTTGACCATTGGCAACATTATAGTGCAGGTTAAGGTTTACTGGTGTGTACACATCATTGTTAGAATAATTAACATAAATAACAAACTGATCACAAGATGTAACGTCTTTGCTGAGGGTTTTGTTTGAAGTAATATTTGTTATTATATTGTTGTTAATTGCGAAATATGCTCGCGTAAAGTATACAGTGTTAGATGTTATTGCTACTGAATAGACAATACCTTGTGAATCAGAAACAAACTTTCCATTGTAGCGCCAACAGATCGTCACATTCACACAAGAGATTTTTGCATTTGAGTTAGCACATTCAGTTTTATTTGGCACAATGGTAGGCGGAAAAAACTGCAGAGTGGTGTTGAAATGCAGAAGTGACTTTGTACGTAGTAAGACTGCGTGATCTGACTGGAATGCACCAACTGCTAAATCAGGATAGTTGTTACTGTCAATGTCCATGCTGTTTGACAAACTCCAACCAAATCCCATCATGTTCGAATTGATGAGCGATGCGGAGATTCTCTGTGAATACTGTTGGTGAATTCCTTCAGCCATTCCCATGTAGATATAAATAGCACCCTGTCCATCTTCCTCAAATGGGGCTCCAACTGCGATGTCTTGAAAGCCATCTAGGTCAAGATCTCCAGCACCCGCAATGGCCGAACCAAATCTAGACTTCAGAGATATAGAACCATACAATTTACTCTCATGCTCTCTTAGTGGGTCATTCCCACTTCCAGTGTTCATATATACGTACACTCTGCCTATGTCTACCATATCATCTGTATAGTAGTATGGGCCACCTACAATGAGATCATCTAATCCATCGTTGTTGACATCAACAGCAGCTACAGCAGCACCAAAATATTCACCAGTAATTCTCCCGACCTTCATTAGAATGACATCAAAATTTCCACTGTAAAGAAATACGGTACCATAGTTACCTTTACGAGGTACTCTTGGTGCTCCAGCTACAATTATAGTTTTCCTGTCGGGAAAGAATACACCAGAGTCAATAGCATAACCCATGTATCCATCGCTGGGAACTGCATTAGGCAGTGGTATTGTCATATCATTTCTTCCATTAGGATATTCGACAACACTTCCCGTAAAACTCCACACTCCGGGCGCAGCTAGCAGCAAAGTGTTGTCAGAAGTGGCTTTTGGATAATCTGAGGCCATACCTGTCATTCCATCAGCGTACAGGTAAATACCATTAAGAATTTGCTTATCAACATCTCTAAGTGGATGGAGCGGTGTGACAGATGAAAATTCTAGCTCACGATTAAGTTCCCAACAATACCCGTTCATCAAGTATTCTCCGAATGGTTTCTCCTTGTAGGCTTGATTAATCCAGCGTGGAGCACAGACTGTCACCCTGTTTTGTCCGCTTGTTTGTACAGCAATGCTGGCACCCAAGAACTGATAATCTTTCTTGTGCCACAAAAATGTTGTTGATTCATTAACTGTTGTAAAGCACTGTGATTCTGTCCCGCTAGTTTCAGTTTCCATGCAGAGATTGCCTGTGTTATCCACTTCTACTTCTGTGCAAGAATCTGATGCACCACTAACTGGACATTGATACATGGCACCGGGTTGAATTACGGTTCTTGGAATATAAAGAGATTCAGATTTTGGTGCACCAACAAGCACCCATGTCCCTTCTGAATTAGCCAACAGTCTAACTGCATATCCAAAATAACTACCATTAGATCCATGAAATATGATTGCATGATCAGTGTCAATATTATATCCATTTACAACATAGCCAGTTATGAACACAGTTACCAGCAGAATAATCAACATCGTGCAGTATTGCAGCAGTACAGAATGTTGCTTTAATAGGCACAAAATAATGCTCTCGAGTAGCAAATGTTCAGAATAGAGTCGAGGAAACTGCTAATTGCAATTTCATTCATAAGTTGCAACATTGTCCCTCAGAATCAACGTTCAACATCAACATTCAATATTCAATATAACACTCTCCAGTTTTTTATAAGATGTTTGATCATATTTAACTCAATTTTGATCGTTCATAAGAGTTCTCGTCACCAGCAAAAAATATTATACATGCAAATTACGCTAAATCCATGGGTGCTTGAATTCTGCTGAAATGCTGTTCACCTGGAGCCAGCAAGAGTAAAAATCACTTTGAGTACTTATTTGAACAGTGTAAAGCTGCCTTTAGAAGGACTTGTGTGGGTATTTGGCTGCTCTGCCTTTGTGTATTTTAATTTACTCACAAACACGTTAGATCCTGGTCAAATAAAATTGATTCGTAGATCGAGACTGCAGCGTCTCTCACTCATTTTTTGAGATGTGATTTGTTTGATTAAACGGAAGTGATAGCGCTTTTTATTTGCGTAACTTACGTTGCGATTTTAAGCACATTATACCGATTGTATTATTCACGGTACAATCGGTATTCACGGCTGCGACAATCGCTTTAGCTTGTCTTATAGCATAGCTTTAATATTATGCTAATTTATGCGTTATTTTGGTAAATTTGTTTAAAACTTTAAATTAAAATTGCTTCTCTCCAAAAAAATGACCGCGCGGACTGAGAAATAGAACTCGTTTCCAATTGAGGTCTGTAACTTATTTCTTGTGACGATATAGGCTTACGAGTGAGAAACTTGTACATCTATTTGTATAAACGGATATATATACGGTTGTACGTAGGCGATATATAGGTTGATAAGAAACTACAAGCCTCACCCACTGATTAATCTGCTGTCTGTGGGTGTGTGGGGAAAACACAAAATGGATGTTTTATATACTTAATATGTCCATATAGGCTAATAAATACCAATCTAATGGAAAAGCAAAGCACTTTAAAATATGACAAATCGTTTTCATTGAAGGATAAAGTTACTTTTTCAGCAAAAGATGAAGCATTTTCCAATGTGCATCTGTATACTGTAGTTAAAATAAACTTAAATTCAACTGTTAGCGTAAAGACGGTTTCCCTTTAGAATAGCCCATAATACTGCTGTGTAGTTAGAGTTTCTCATTACAAGCAGAAGGGGAAGGGTGCTGGCTCACTCGGGCACGAGATATTAGGGTACCCATCAAGCAGACAGATTGAAAAGACGTTTAAAGATTTGGGCACCACATCTTAGATAACTATGTTGATACTGAAGAAGATTCTCAATCCTACTATCAACCATTTGTATAACGAGTGTAGTTCAAGTATGTTTTGTCATTGAGTGCTGTATACCAGTTTGTCAAATTTATAGAAATAAATGTACTGTAGTCTCAGTCGCTTTTTTAGTTTTTTGATGGTTCAAGTTCATTGGATCCTTGGTCGCATATAGAACTATTTCATTCACAACATGTATTATTTTTCTGTCCCCTCCTCTCTCTCTGTGTCTCTTTTTCCTTCCTTCTTTCCTCCCATCTCTTCCCCTCTCATTTTATATAGCAATGTAAATTTACCAGTCACACCACGTTATGTAAGCCATATACATGTATATAATGTGTATTATATACATTAAGAACTGCAATTAAAAGCTGCTGGCTGGTGGCAGTCAAGAAGTCGCCACAACTGTGTCTTTCGTGAATATTGCATTTCAAGTGACTTGTTTCACTTATGTTTTCATGCATCGCAAAGGATCAAGTTTTCAGTAAAAAATGGTGCATAATCATTTATTGTGTCGTTTTTAACAGCAAATATCCATAATTTACAGTGGCGTAGCTAGAGCTTCTGATGCCTGGGATGGCACTTGAGTTGACGCCTCCTTCGCCACGATGAAGTCTTACGTAGGAAGATTTTACATTCGTGAAATTTAGCAGTATAGCTCACAGTTGCGCAGATAAGGGGATAAAATAAAAAAGCACAACAGGACTTTGATTATCCGGACACGCCCCGTTCTAAGAGGTAAAAAAATCTGAAACTCTGGATAGCCCAGAAAGTCGGCCCGGATAATCAGAATTGCCTATTTCAGCTTATATTACAGGCTTGTAATATCAATTAACTTATCAATGCCTTGGCGCATCAGAATTAACTTTGATTCTGAAGACTCAAAGTAGTTGAAAAAGTTGCCATTAAAAGTTTCCAATGCTAAATTAACGAATTTTTTGTAAAGTTATTATACTATTGTTTTTGATGGAAACTGACAACGGGTTGCTTTTCTTCAGTTAACAAATGACGCTACCGGTGGAAAAATGGGTGCTGCATGAAATGATCGCAACTTATGTGATTATTTTACTAATTATAAGAACTTGTCGTACTTTTATTACAAATATTTCCAACATTTTTTTGTGAACAGAGTGAAATAAACGCAGCAGACTTGGCATTTCCTTTAATGTTCCATGGAAATTTTCCCTTAACCAGTCTTTAATTATGAGGCGATATCACCAAATAAGGTATTAACAAGTTACTAGAGTTGGAAATGCATACACAGAATGCTAATTTATTTTAAGTAAACATCTGTAAACCAAATAAACTAAACCTTTTCACAATTCCCACGATTGATGATAATGGTGAAAAGGTCAAAGGTTAAGTGAACCAGACAACGCATTTGTGTATATTTGACAATGCCTCGCTGTCCATGCTATTGTAATCTAACAGTTAAACAGCTAGCTAGAACTTTACCTAGTTCGTTTTTTCTTGTTCCTAAGCACGATCCTGCTAGTAAATCACTCTACGCACAGACTAATACATAATTAAATAAAGTCAAATTAAAACAACTGAGGTTACTGAACCTGACACGGCAGAACGGCTTTGCTTTACCCACGTCATGTGACAGTTGTAGCTAAGACACGTCAATGTGGCGCGCGCACTTTACCTTTGACGTACAACAACTGCACATGCTTACAGTGAAACTATGAAAAAGGGTCATTGGATATGAAATTTTTCAAAAACTGTGTAAAAATATTTACATTGTATATATACACGTTACTGTACAGTATTTGCAAATTTTGTAGATATCATATATCTACCAAGCACTAGTTACTAAGTTGACTCACACCTTTGAGGAATTCAGTTCAGACAACTCAACACTAAAAAACTGTGGATGTTTAATTTGGCTCTCTTGTTTTTTTGTCTTGTAAGATGTAGCTGTTTTGTCCTCTGTGCAATACACTGGACACATGTGGTAAAAGAGGCGCTGAAGCAACACCGATTTCCACCAATCCCTTAAGACCAGCTAAAACGTCTTTTCCGTTAAAAGTTACACGACACTTAAAAATGCGCTTGTCGCCCGCCAATTGTGGCACATATGAACTGCCACGAAATGCGGTTTCCAATTTATAATCTAGAGTCTCAATTACTGGTAGGTCATTGCCAAACTCACGTTCTACATATGCTTTTCTTTTAGCATGTTCTTCATCATTTTCATAGATATCACTCTCATCTGCAGACAGCGGGCGCTTATGTGTCTTACTGGTACTCCTTCGTTGAACATGCAAATTAATATCGTACTTTTTTATTCCATCCTTTGTGTACTTGTTCTCGGTGAGCCGTGCAAGCGACTGAAGACAATGACCAGAAAGCTGCGAGTCTTTCAAGCAAGTAAACTTCAAGGCATTTAAAAAACACTGAAAGAAACGATCTTTGATAGAAGTTTTCACTTTTGAAGTAAAAAGAAACGGGGCTTGGTGTGAGTGAACGACATGAACAACATCAGCTGAACAGTATGGCACATCATGCATCCTCAGCCAAACTGAAATCCAGAGTGTAGTACTAAAACGATGCACTGCCAATACAGAAGTTTCGAAGTACAAAAGAAACTGTTTACGTAATTTTTTCTCTAGCTTTTCAGGTCGGATATCTTGTAGGTCAGCGCAAGGCGTACATTCCAACACAGTCCACAAGTGAGTCATCGGATTATGATAAATGTGTTCCAGATCCAACTCTACAATGTCAGCATTAGTGATGCCATTCGACTGCAACGCGTCGACCAACTTCCGCAAAAGCACCCTAGTGGACAAATGAGCAGTAAAAATGCCCTCTATTTTATCTAACATTGAATTGCCATCTGAACATGCATCTAAAGACTTAACAAACTGAGAGGAAAGCAAAACAGATTTAAAAACTGGCTTGTTATTACTGAGTTTATGCAACACAGCCGAAAGAAATTTCGAATCGCACTCCTCCATGGTCAATTGGTGTTTTCCTGCAAAAATCAGACAAGTTAGTGATTTTAACAAACTGGTTATAGGTAGCTTGATCAATGGACTCAATCCACAATATCTAACAAACATTGGTTCATTTCATCATTAATTTGTAACATTTCTTTACAATAATTATATTAATTTAAGTACCTAGAAATAGCTGAGTACTACTGATAAAATTTCAAATGAAAACAGTCTGATTTTTCTATTTTGAAGTACAGTAAAAAGTATACAGTAACATCACAAGCGTTTCAGGTAATTAAGTAATTAATGATTGGTGAGCTCAGTTAGTGATATTATGTCACCACAAGAATATAAATTTTAATAGCAGAATTATTTCGCAAACCATGTTGCACATGTTTGGGGTATGGTAACGAAAATTGGAATAGTGTGATACTGTACAATATTCAGTGTGATACACAGGAACTCAGCAAATTTTTACCTTTAAAATTCAAATTTCAACCTTACCACTATGCTAACGCATGAGCTCTCGAATGTGTGCATTATATGACAACTGAACTGAGAGGTACAGTACTGCCTTTTGTGCAATGTATTACCGAGATGCAGGCACTGTGTCAATCTAAGTACAGTCAAACCTCTTTATAACGCTTACTTTGGGACTGCAAGAAAGCAGGCGTTGTAGTGAGTTTGGCATTATAACGTGGCTGCATTAATACATGTGTAAATGTTTATGCAAATATAGATAATCTGTTTTGTGAAAAACATTTGTTAAGCGACGTTGGCATTAAAAAGGGGGTGTTATAACAATATTTGACCATAGTGACGTGCATGTAACTTGGCACGAACGTGAGATTAAACTTCTGTGCTAATGATTCCTTCATATAAGTCACTCTTAAAAAAACAACCACATTCTCTTTCAATATTTGATACATTAGATCATTTTAAATGTAGTTTAAAATTGGGTTCTGTTTCCCTTTAAGCTAAACTTGTACTAGATCTAAAAAACCCTTGTACGCTTGGATCTTAGATTATTGTATGAAAAATCGACTCTATAAATGCAGTAAAAACATTTGAGACTGAAGAACAAATGCTATCAAATTGTGAATTTTATTCCCAGATAAAATTAAAGTCTCTTGAAGGTGGAAAAAATCAAGCAGTTAGCTTACTGAAGGACACAATGGTAAAAAGTATCATGTAGGCTTAACGTAAAATTCAAATCATAACTTTTAGCTACTTTTCATACATATTAAGTATTGTGCTTTCTTTATTGACTGATTGGTATATAACATTACAATATTCATATAATTTACAATAAAAAAATTGAAACAAGATTCAGTAGTTCAAAGTGACCTAGATAAACAATTAGGCTAGTTTGCAATAAAAGCAGCTAACAAAATGTTAATGAAATTTGCCAGTATAAGTTATTACCCTGTTAAGATTTAAAAAAACTTATTTCCCAGCATGTCCCTATAGCTTAAAATTATAGGGTTCCAATAGGTACAATGATAAGGTATCTACTGTAAACGCTTGTAGGTAATAATATGTATATACAATTGTACATATTTCTGTAAAAAATATGTGTTCAAAGGCAACATTATGTTAAATTCATTAACAGCCTAGTACTAAGCAAGCAGTAGAATGAGCGCTGTTATTTGCTCTGACAGAAAGGGATTTCACCGGATGGATATATGTATGTAACTGATGACATGATGATCATATGACATTGCTTCAGGGAAGAATGAAAAGAGCATTTTTATCACCCTAGCACTTATTAACTGACGTGAAATTAATTTCATAAATTAGGTAACATTTTTATCACTGTAACTTACAGGGCAAATTATAAACAGATGAATGTGATGAACATAATATGGACACGATGGACGTCAATTGACTAATTTAATGGACGTAGTTAAAACAAAAATCCTGTAATCAAATTTCTGCACGTGATATAGAGTCCATCACGTTTAAACTAACATCTAGCTAGCATTCCACATTATACCCCCATGTCTCCACATCAATGTCTGTTGACAAAATGTTCATGTAAATTCTTAAATCAATACAATATGAGCTGTTTATCACAATGGAGAATTTCTTCACAAAAGCCAAAATAAAGAGAATACAGTGATACGACTCCAATACTGTCAAAACGTGGGCAATATTATGTTGTCAGCTTGTTTAAACGTTTAGTGTCATCTACAAAAGAACAAAGATCTTTAATTATCGCCTCAATTCAACATCTTCTTGAGACTTCACATGACAATATATCAACTAGCTTGAAATTAGATAAGCCAATATGTCGGGGGATATTGCATAACAGAACATCCCTTTGATAAGCATAAAGCACACAATAAGACAGAAATGTTCTGTACATTCCACTAAACTGTAGTCGCAGAGTGGAGAACTGATGCCTTTGCCACAAATCTGATATTACCCAAACCAACTGCTTTAAAATCTTCTAGTTCTTATTCCAGAGGATTACATAGTACTAGTAGCAGCTTTAGGTTCAATTTTTACAAGATCTGCAACAGCAAGTTCAGAAAATCGTAGACCCAGCGGAGGTACACCACTGGCAACCTATATTACTTCGACAACAGCAGATGGACGCTCAAAATTACCTCCATCAAATTAGGGAAACCCAACAGTCCAAACCCAACTTACCGGCGTTACTGCTCATATTTTTCGCGGTAGCACAGACTGCGCACTAGCGAGCCTCAATGAAATGTTGATTCGGTTTAGGTTTTTTAACAATGCATCTATGGCAAACGTCACGACAGAGGTAGAGGTTACCGTCTAGGGGTTGAATGAAAAACGACTCGAGATCTTAGAATAAAAATCCAAACAAAATATTCATTTTTTAAAGGCGTAAATTCTACAAAGGATAAAAATGGCCCTTCGGTGACCGGTACTAAAATCGCAGGAAAAAAGTCACGGAAAAAATGACTGGCAAAACAGTCACAATTAACTTTGCCTAGGGTTAGAGATAAGGTTAGGGTTATTTCTTTTTTCCTGTGACCTTTTTCTGTGAGTTTTGTACCCGTACTCGTAATTCCAATAGCGATGGCCGACTTCCCGTTCATTCATTCAATAGGGGTGAGTATTCTCTACCAGAAAGCGAATTCGTGTCAAACCGAATTTGTGACTTTAGAATCGAACGGAACTCCAGTGTTTCTAATGCGAACCGAATTCGAATTCAGACTGCAAGATTTTCGAACAAGTTTTCGAACCACCAGTAAAAATTAGTCTTACAAAGATCATGCATATCACTAGATTTTGTTCTGCAATAAAACGACTAGTAATTTCTTTAAAATTGTGCACAGACATGACAGCTAAATTATGCTAATTGCATGATGTTTCAATCGTTTTAGTGATAAAAAACATATGCGATTGAAGTGCTGAATTATTCGAATCTATAGTTTTGAATTCGAATCGAGTTTGATCTAAAAAACATCGTTCGAATCGAATTCGAGCATTCGATGCTCACCCCTATCATTCGATTGTTGACCTTACAAAAGTCAAAATAATTAAGGTTCCCTTAATTGTTAACTATTTCCTGTACTATTTGAGTCAATAAACAAAAATACAAAAAGGCTTTTCTTTTCTTGTCAGTAAAACTTAACTGTGAACTTCAGTGGCCTATTACAAGGCCTTAAAATTATGGTTTCAACATACATTTTTTGCATGTGTGGTCGCAATGGTATAGCTATAAATGGTGTGCAGGTGAGCACTTCGATAGGCATGAAGGTAATGCAAGCCTACCTGATAGCAATGCCTCGTCACATATGCTTTTAATTTCAGATAGTATCAGATCTGATATGCTAGCTCTAAACATTTATCGGGAACAGCAGTTCAGTTTATGGACAACCTAGTGGGATTCTTATTTCGAATTGTCAGGTCTAAAAGTACTGCACAAAATCGAACCCAGCGTAATACAGTAATTGCAAACTGTAAAGACACTCTTAATTATAGATTATTTTTAACCTTGAACTTCCTGATGCAGAAAAGCAAAAGGTACCTTGCATCTTTAGTGAAATAGAATGCTATGCTCGTGAGAAAATGTCGTTGTTGTTGAATGTTGTAACTTTCGTCTACGTGTGCAACCTAAAGGTGAAAATGTAAATGATTTTATCACAGATGTCCGTGAATTGCCAAAATCTTGGGAATTTTGGGATACTTGTTTACCATCATTTAATCCACGATCACATAGCAGTTGGCAGTTGTGATGAAGGTACTATTTGCATAAAATTGTCGCAAAACAACCTAACATTAAGTTGTGACCAAACAGTAAATATTTGCCGCTCTAACTTGACCGCCAAACAATGCTGTGAACAAATTAAACTGGTTCAACAGTCTCAAGAGTCTAAATAAACACTACAAATCAATGCAGCAAAGCACATAAACTGCAAATATTTAGCAATGCACCAGGGTTTGGGGCAACAATTGTTCTCTGCATGCTTCGAGTGACCGCTGTCGAGCAAATCATTTTCAATCCATTTGTCATACAAAACTAAAAACCTCTAGCTCAGACTCAGAATAGTTCGATACACCTGTGGTTTACCAATACTCTAACTGCTTTTAGTTGATCTTGATAATATTGTTGGCATCAATCTACCATATCGATTTAAGTGCTTTAGCTCCTCATTATTCCAACACATGTTCTACACTGCATTTGCAGGCAACTTAAGCGTATCCGATATTACAATCGCTTCGCAAATCAGCTGCTCGATCTGTGCGGCGAGCGGCGAGTGCCGATCAACATTCATGTCTTCAACAGGCTCACACATAGACGCATGCTTGTAAATAAAACCGCAGTGAAAATAAATCTACTTTCTCGCAGACTTCTGACGAATGGTGTTTGCACCTTTTGTGAATGGCAATAATGGCGATTGGCGAAGTGGTTTGCAATTAATTGTTTGTATAATTTTGGTTTTTTGCAAAATTAAGTTATTTTTAAAAAAATCTCAACATGATTTTCGTCTAGCTTTTGCTTTTCGCATCACTTATAGTAAAAAATAAAAGTTTATTGTCATTTAAGTTTACCAGTAGGTGCTTCGCTATCCTATACCAATTTGTCCAAATTGATCAATCAGTTTTTGTGAGTGAACAAGAAGTATTAAATGTTACTTTTAACTGGTCGCCAGCTGCTGTGAAGATATGAAGTGCAGTACTGGACAAGATACCGGACTTTGTCTGTGATTACGCATAAATGAATGAAAAAGTGAAGGTAGTTATATTGCTAGGTTAACTAAAGTATAGTGTGGAAACAAAAAATATAGTGTGAAATGGAAAACGTAAACATTTAATTGAAATAATTAAATTGGTATTTTTTGTCCGTTGTAGTGTAGGAGTGTGAAAGTATTTTGGACTTTTTGTTCTCTTCGTTCTGATTTTTTTTTTGTGGCTTACCAATTTTTTGTCCTGTGCTGTTCATTCTTTTACCCGTGTCTCGCTTTTTTTTAAAGAAAACAAATTTTTAACCTATATTTTTGCATGGAATCCTTAGTGCAAGTGTCCTTTTTTAACTGTGGTATTTGTGGTTCAAATTGCATGTGAAAGACTAAATGCACTGTAGCTGCTTACTGTAATGACAATGCACTGATATGTAATTTAAAAGGAATAAAGTTTATAAATTTAGAATAAAATTTACAAACATATTTTTGAACAACAGTCATCGTGAGTTTAAATTTTTTTCTTTCAGGCTCAGCAAATGTGTTAACTAAGACTACCAAAATGCCTGCTCAGCTGGGTGAAACAGACGTGCAGCAGACAATTTCTGGTGCACTGCAGGAGTCATTGAAAGAAACTACTTTAGAAGAAAAACTTGTGGCATCGTCAAAACGTGTTTTACTGACAAATATAAAATTTGAATCTTCTGGTGAAAGCATATCGTACTTAAATGAATTGAAGGTAAAATACAAGCCATTAAACTTTAGCCCTGTACCACCATTTGATAATGCATTTAGTTCCAGCCACATTCATGAGAAGATTTCTACTATTTCAAAGGAACCATCAGAAGAAACTACAAGTCTTGTAAAACCAAAAACAGTTTTGTGCTCTGCAGAAAAGTTAAACTTGCATTGGACAAAGATTTATAATGTTGGAGCTGGCCTTGAGAACTGTGGCAACACGTGCTTTTTGAATGCCACTCTTCAGTGTCTGACATACACTCCACCACTCAATCATTATCTGATGTCTGGCGAACACGGTCGTCATTGCTCTGTTGTGGGCTTTTGTATTTTATGTGATCTTAGCATGCACATGAAAAGAGTACTGAGCCAACCTGGCGGTGTTGTACGACCTCAGGCAATTATTAGTAAAGTTAGGCAGATTGCTAAGCACTTTCGTTTAGGTCGTCAGGAGGATGCACACGAGTTCTTGCGATACATACTCGATGTTGGGCAGAAGAGTTACCTGAGAGCATTTCCAAAAGATTTGGATAGGTATAGCAAAGAAACAACAGTAATAGATCAGATATTTGGAGGCTATCACTTGTCACAAGTGCAGTGTCAGAAATGTAAATCTAAGTCAAACACGTTTGACCACTTCTTGGATATCAGCTTAGACATTAAAGGAATGGTCTCTGTTCAGAAAGCCTTGGAGAGGTTTGTCCAGCCGGAGTTGTTGCAGAAAGAGAATGCTTATAACTGTAAAGTTTGTAATTGCAAAGTGACTGCATTAAAACGCTTCTCCGTTGCAAAAGAGCCAAATGTTTTGACATTGCAATTGAAACGTTTTGAAATGGCTGCCATTGGTGGGTGTGGTCGGAAGATTCACGATTCTGTAGCTTACCCTGATAAGCTGAATATTAGACCATATATGACTTGTCGAGATGCAGCCCCAGTCATGTACACTTTGTATGGAATAGTATGTCATAGTGGGATGGGCTTGAATAGTGGTCATTATTACGCGTATGCAAAAAGCTCTAACGGGGTCTGGCACATTTTTAATGACACAGTTGTTCGCGAAGTAAAAAATGCTTGCTCTGTCATGAACAAAGGGGATGCATACGTTTTATTTTACATCCGTAACCACCCTGTACAGAGCAGTAAAAACATTTCCAACAAAAGTGAACCGGTTACATCCGAGAGACCTCAGAATATTGGAAGACCGCTGCATTTGTCCACAAACCCTGTGCAAGTCAAATCATCAGAGACTTCTAGAAATGCTTCTTTTGTGAATAAAACAATTATTAAAGCAGACAATGTTGTAAATCATGCTATGCCTAATACTAAGTTACCTCATGGATTAACAATCAATGAAGCAGTAAAATATGCTAACATGAAAAACTCGACTCTACCGTCTGTTTCAGGACTGTCTCCCAGCAATTCAAAAAATGCTCAATTAGCGCACAAACGAAATCCTGTTTCTTTCAGCTTTTCCAAACCTGGAAATCCAAGTCTATCTACAGAGAAAACAGGTGAAAGTGGGAAGGTGAGTGAACAGAACCAGAAACCTAGGATTGTTTTGACCTTGAAAAGAGTAGGATCCAATTCTAAACTACGACGTTCGTTGGTACCTTATGCGGATCAGTCAACTTCAGAAAATGATTCTGATGCTGAAAATAAACTGAAGAAAGCTGAAAGTGTGCATGTTAATAACAGTCTACAAAGTACCAATGATACGTCACCAGCTAGAAATGTATGCAACAGCGTAGAGAACTGTAAAAATGCAAGAGCCCTAAGTATAAATACCGTGGCTGATGAGCAGAAGTCGACTCATAAGCTAACGAAAAGTGATCATGGAAATTTTCATTTGCAAGGTATTCAACGTACTTTTAGTCCACTTAGTCTTAAAAACAGTTCAAGCATCACCGGTACCTCAACCCAATGGAATGTGACCCCCCATCTTTTATCACCTGGTTCACAGTGTAGTAATACCAGTGTGGCTTCTGTAAATTCTACATCTGGTAACTGGACGGTCACTGAAAATACCGCTACAAGTCTTTCCCCGCTAGAAGCGCTACACAAGCAGAATCAAGCCGTGAGTCAGTGGACTGTTGAAAATCTATGTGGCAAGCAACAAAACTGTAACAAGCCTGTGACAACTAATGTAGACCGAAATACTGTGAAACGAAAGAGTGATAGTACTGATAACCATGTAGAAGAAAAACGACCAACTGGTTCAAATTGTAATAAAGAAATTAGGACTGAGTGCAATGGTACAATAAAACTTACACTGCGAAAAAGTGAATCGACTGATAAGCTGCCCGAATCATCACACAGTAGGCATTTAGACGATTTACGCCAGAAAGATAAAAAATGTAAGAAACGGAAGTTTGATACACCAGACATAGAGAGTAACCATAAACATTATTCTGACAATCGCACAGAAAGACATCATAGTAGTGGTAGTAACAGCAGTGATAAAGCAAAGCACAAGAAAAGGTTAATCTCAACTGATTACAAAAGTAATTCACACCATCGAAATCACCATAATAGATCAGACATCTCATCAGATGAATCACATTCACGTAGAAAAACGAAGAAGCATAAAAAACATAAGAAAAAGCATAGGCATTCACATTGTGACGAAGATACTACTGCAGACGAGTACGAAGTACAGTGGGTTGAGAAAACTAAAGAAACATTGACGTCTGGAACTCGTGATTTGACTAAATCTGCTTCCAGTGTGCAACAAACAATTCCTGCTAGTAGAGATTTTTTAGCAAATGCTGCAGGTGATAGAACTAATAAGTTCCCTGTGTGGGCTCGTTCACCACACTCACTGCCAAAATCAGCTGTGCGCGAATTGAACAAGCAAAATTTACATGCATATGGTGCAAATGTTTTAAGTTGGGATGAAGGTGTTAGTTACGTAGACAGAGATGTTCAAACTGAGAGAATGACTGAGCATCTGAAAAACAGGTACGCGTATGATGATGATGATGTCGATCTTGATAAGGGTAAAGTGAAGAAAGTAAAGCATCGTGATCGTGAAAACAATAGATTTCATGAGAAAAATCTGTTTCAGAAATTTGCTGAACAGAAACAACATAGTAGGTATGTTCACCATAATAGTAAATTCAATAAGTCGTATCACAGTGATGCTGTCAGCAATAATTATATGCACAGAAGTCACGGCAAAGACGATTATCACAGAAGAAATCAATTCAAATTCTCACATCACTGATTCTAGTCCATCTTCGATTAATAATGATGTAAGTTTAGTGCTACTGTAGCTACAAATTTAGTTAACGTAGATTCACCAAATTGTGTGGTTTCAACATTAATTATGCTATTATTTCACATAATTTAGAAAAGGGTGAAGCAAGATGACCTTCTAGAGTAAATTATCGGGTTCTGTAAGTTCTACAAATGTTTTATGAACATTTTATGTTTGCTAAAAAACTACTCTTATTTTCGTGATGTACAAGCCTAGACGGTTTCTCAGTATAGTACATTTATCTCGCTAACACTATTTGAACCAGAGTGATGCAGTTGTATTTTTTTGCTAAAATTTATTAATATTGATGCATTTGTGGCTTATTCATAGTGATACTAACGGTGCATACTCCTGTCGGTCACCTCTTTTTTCTTTGTCCCCTTCTTTACAGGTTATTACGATCACTTACACTTGTTCATCAACGTTTTTTTACAAAACTTATGTGATTTAACAACGAACTTGCTTTTGTGGTTCACTTATGCAGCTGTGTAAAATCGATGGTAACATTACACTACCAAATACCTAAAAACATGTCAGTGTCAAGGAAAATATGGGAAAATTTATGGAGAAGGATCTGCTTTTATATCACCTAGCAGCAAGTTTCACTTCATCTTGGCTTCACTTGTTTACATGATCTTTACATTCAGTAATTTATTTGCCTTGCTGACTTTTTTTTTTGAAATTCTATAAATTTTTGTAATTGATTCTGTAGCTTCTCGTCCATTAAGAAAACATGAAACAACAAACCATGTTATCCAAGAATTTTAGCCTTTTTCCAAAATTTCCTGCAAACCAATAACTTTATTAGCTTGCCTAATAGATTTGAATCGATGCACAAGTACAACAGTCATCTCCGATACGTATGTGTAACATATTGCGGTGGGAAGACCGCTTTTTGTGCAATTCTCTTTGTTAAACATATTTGTATGAAGCTCTTTTGACTTTCAGAAAAGCTGTTTCGTTTTTATGTCACAATAAGGTTCATTGTTTTCATTTAGAGTAGTGTCAAATTTGTTACTTTGTTTATTGTATTGCATCTCATTGATTTTTAATAATTCCAATGTAATTGCGATTATGATTTGCAGTACGTGCGCACTACTCAAAATTATAATTTATAGTATCATACTATTCATAATAATTATTCCTTTTTTTCATATGGATTGAAATGTCTATTATGTTTATAATTATTGATTTTAGATATTTGTAAGAAACTTGTATGGGCATCTGTAATCGTTTTTAAGTTGTTTTAGCACTACATTTTTTTCAATAAATGTAATCATTGCTCTGAAAATGTAAAGAAATTTGCAGCCGTGTTCAGATTGTACAATGAGATGATTAATTACTAAGATTCGTTCAGCCTTTTACTTCAGCTGTTTTATTATATTTGTGGAGCTATGGGCAAGTACTGTCAAAACTTCTGATGTATGTTAATAAGTACCATGTTCTGAAGCAGATCAATAGTGAAAACTTCCTAATAGGACTTTCCAAATAGCTGTAATGATTACTTGCATGGTCACAATGTAGAAACTTGCATTAATTTTAGGCAATGACTTTGAAATCGTGAATTTTATCAACATTTTGCAGTAATGTTGTAAATTTGAACGTATTTTGTCGTGCAATCTTCTTTTGTACAATAATTATGTTATCAGTGGTTTTTGATAAATTTTGCATTTTGTTCGTAGTTTATTTCTGTATAATTAGCAAAATTTTATATCAAATATAGTTCAAGTAATTGGAACCATAACAGAAGCATAACACAGATTGATTCTTAATGACAAGAATAGTGATAATGAATAAAAAAATTCTACAAAAAAAACGAGAAAAAGAAGGCACAGTGTTTCAAACTACCACTGCAGTTTCAGGCGAACAAAAAAAAAACGAGAAAAAAAATCACAAGAATTTATTAGAATTACTGAACTAAGTTTCTGGGAGATTGTTTACATTATTGACAGTGGAGAGAAAAACACAAGCACCGCAGATAAAATACGAGGAGAAAGTATAAAATCACTATCCATGCAACAAAAATATTTGTCTTATCTCGCTCTGTTTTGTGCGATATCTTTTTTTAGTGTGATATACTTTTTATGTATGATATTCTTTTTATGTGTTAAAATATAAACAAAAACCTCCCAATAAATAGTTCAGTAGTTTCACTAATTCTAATGATTTTTTTCTCTCTTTTTTTGTTCATCTGGAGATGAAATACAGTGGTACTGATTGGAAATGTTGTACCATTTCTTTTTCCTTGTTTTTAGCCGTGAGATTATTTTATTCATAATAACACAAGCATGTACAGTCAACATTTTGAATGTTTGTGCTTTAAAATATTTAGAGTGAGACCTCTTTATATCGCCTACTTTGGGACTACTAAAAAAATTCGCGTTATGGCGAGCTTAGCATTATAACGAAGTGTATGTATGATACGTGTATGTGCAAATGTAGACACTTTGTTTTGCCAAAAACTTTGGGCGTTAAGCGAGGTTGGCATTGTAAAGGGGGTAGCATTATGGCAAGGTTTATCTGTATCTCTAGTTAACTAATTTGATATCCTTTCTGCTAGACAATTGTAAATAATGGCTTTGTGTGCAACATTCCAGTACAGCGGTCAAAGGCTGTTTTGGAAGCTCTGTGCAGTGCAGTGCAATCCCATTTTTCAACACCTAGTAGCTACCTGTGTGAAAACAGTCAATGTGCACATCGTTGTCATTTCACTGTGGATTGGGGGGAGGGGGGCAGTTGTCCTTCAAGAAAAGTATCTAGTCATTCGATTTTTGTCTCCTAACCTGAATGGCCAATATAAACAAGCTGTTTATATGGCATATTATAAAAGTCGAATACAATCTGCACCAGTTTGTGTGTATACTACTAGAACCTAGTGTTTCCAAGCAGTTTTAAAAAGCTACATGTTTTCAAACATTTGTTTATGCATTTATAAATAATCATTTCACTCAAGAATCAGCAGAAAGCCAGAGACAGTCACAAAACATAAAATATTGCGTTTTTTATTAAAACGTACTATATTAACATATTGCTACAATGCACAGACCTACATTTTTCTATTTTAGTTTGATACAAAACTTAGGGAAAATGTTTCGTCACTCATGTCATTTGTTATTATTTATAGTAAATGAGACGGTAAATGACATACATAAAGTTGACACCAATACTGTGAATTGTAAATGACATACAATTGCAAATATAAATGCACTTCACATGTCGAATATATTTCATTTATGTTCACGGGGAAGAAGGCAAAATCGGAATTTATAATCTCATTGTTATTTTTCAGTAGCAACTAAAAACTAATGTCTTTAAACATATTCAGTTTTTGAAGAAGGATTCCATGATAACATTACCTTCCTAAGTAAACAAATGCAGACGTGCATTTAGGAAAAGCTGTAGACTCTTGAGTAATTGGTAATCTGAGCAAGTTGTAATATCGGGTGGCAGAACTCATCAAATTGCCTACACAGAACAAAGGAGTAAGGCGGAGGCACTTCTCGTGTTATGAGAATATGAGTGGGGAGTGTGGTACAATTCTTTCCAATATTTCGAATAAAGGTCATTTCTCCTTTGCTCAAGAAAAGTATGGCTGGTAGCCAAATCCTGCAAAATGCTTACTGCTGTTTCATTTTTTCCATGTACCAGTTTTGCAAATTTGAATTTTGGCCTATAAGTTAACTACATTACACAACTGGCAATTATCACTATAAACTACTATGTTATACAGTAGGATTTGTAAGGCTTGAAAAGATCTAAAAAACAGTATAAAGTCTGCATGTTTAGCAAAATTAAAAAAACATATATAAACATTTAAAATGTGGGCATTTTTGTATAGTCGTTAGAGAAATCCATATTTTTTAGTGTGTGGCATTTAAGTATTAGAAAATGTTGTTAATTTTTTGACATAATTCTAGCTGTTTAATGCCATGATGTCTGAGGCCTTGCGTAGTGTACAAAAAGTCATATTTTGTAGCAAAATGCGATTACTAACGAATAATACAATTGTATCTAGTCCACAGTGCCACTAACATCACAAAACTACAACTTAACACAACAGTGCTGTATTAATATATTGGCAAAGTCCTCAAGAGAAACAAATGTGTCTGGACTATAATCGTATTTTTCCTTTACATATGTCCTCTGACAGGGCTTGAGTTACCAGTACGTATGTTCCTGATTTTTGGTCCAAAAAGAAGAGTTTATCAGATGTCAGGTTTGGATCAAAACCGACCCTGCACAGATCCATCTTCTTAAACTTGTAAGTGCCTAAATCATTTAAATACTGATTAAAATAATCACAATATTTAGATATAAATAAACAAGATGGCAACCAACAAACCTACTTGTGACAATATTCAAGAGAAGAGCAATTCTGAATATTTTTAAGTGCAGACTACAGCAGTCTAGAAGACTGACAATAGACTCTAAGTACTTATGTCATTAAGCCATTTATATCCAAAATCAAAGGGCGATTTTCTCAAGCAAATGTGCGGTCAAGGTACATGACAATAATGACGATTAATATATCATTTTGATTAGCAAGTATCACCTCACATATAAGCAATCAAAAGCTTAACATACAACATTGTTGTCAAACTTGTGCTAATAACATACAGAAGCACTTTGTAATGTAATAAAGAGCAATGTGTATGTAGTAGATGGCAAACTTGCATGTAAACAGCAGTTCTAGGCAAAGATAAAAAACTGTAAAAAGAACCTACTTAGTATTTACACAAAACCTTCCCTATAAGATAGACAGCCACTTGAGAAGTTACAAATCTAATACCACCAGCTGTGGCTTTACTAAACTGACTTGACCACATCTGGATGCACATAGCAAGTACATTAAGCATGTGCTATTGATAATTCATTGTCCTCACAAGGCCAATTAAAAATAAGGTAATCTTCTGCAGACCCAATATGCCATTGCCTGAAGCATTTAAACTGGGGAAGAATGCTGTCCATGTAATTTACCAGTAACCACTGATCAATATTAAAAATATAATAAGAAATCTGAATAAATAAATAAATAATAGCAATTTCAGGAATATGTGAATACAAAACATATAGTAATATGAATGTACTGCACAACTCACAACATTCATAATTACATGAAACAACTGTCATAACGTACAGACAGTACCTGTTTGATCTGCTTGAGGAATGATGCGTAAGAATAGTGGTCGAGCGTATGATGGCAGCTTTGTTTTAATATCTGATGAGAGTTTGTGCAAGTCTAACGTTCCTTCGGGATCTACTATTGCAGCCATCCCAGCTTTTCCTTCCGCACCTAAACTCATGATAATAAATTAAGCAATTGTAACAGTTTTAATTCAAAGACATTGAAAAGAACCAACATTATTAATGCAATCAGGTACTTTGTCTGAAAATAAATGAAAAGAATGAAAATAACCACAAAAGTTTTGTGCCCAGTGAAGCATTATAAAAGTGTTTCTTGTATGATTCAATAATTTGCATCAGTAATTATTCATTACAACATTCCCCTTCGTATATAATTTTACCTTTCACTTATTAGAAATGTTATTGCTATGACATCAATAAAACTAAAAATCACATATCTCAGACTTGCAGCAAGTGTTATTGTGCTTTGTGAGGTCAAACACATTCTGTGTTTTCATTCAAGGTGGAAAAGAAAGTCTGGCTTCAACGGCTTTTATTATTTTGTGTAAAACTCTAGAGAGGTGTATCTAGGAATCAAATATTGGAGAATTTCTGATTTTGCTATGAAACAAAAGAACAGTGTAATATGTGAATTCCTTTTTTACACCTACGAAATTAAAGTGAATCAGAAGCGGCAACATCGGTAATAAATCTTTGTTGCAAAAGAAAATATTGTGATGTCAACAACTACTCCCAGTCTAAAATAACTGATCCCAGTTTACCAAAACACAACGTATCTACCAGAGATTAATTAAATGAAAGGTAAAATGTAATAAAAATGCATTTTTACTGTTAGCAGAAACAAGCCATGTTTTACCTGTGTTCAAATAATAGTAATGGGTATTTTTATCCTTCGTCGGTGAGTTTTCAATTCAAGCAATAAAGTCCTATGCAGTTTTATTCTTAATATTGATATCATTTTAACTTTGAATATTTTTGTCCATTGGGAATATACACTTACTAACCCTTTTTTACACATTTAACTTACTAATTATCTGTTCTTTGTGTAAATATCTACTTTGCTTGTCTTTCAGTAATATTTTTAATTGTGATTTTAAACTAAGCTTTGTTTATTATTCTATGCTACTTTTCATGTACTGAAATAAATGTAAAACAAATAATAATAAATAAAAATTTAACACTCAAATAAAAATTTCAGTTTCTAATTTAATCAAGATTTTTTGTCAGAGAAATGAAACCAAAAGCAAAGACCAATATACATTTTGCATGAAATTAAAGTGCAGTGAAATGTAAGACTGACTAACACTCCCATAAATGATATGGTAAAGGCATCAATGAAGTTATTGTGCATATTAACAGTAAGATATCGTCTAGCACTAACCTGGGACTTCAACGCCATAAGACACGACGTCTTTTAGGCCGACAATATTGCTGATAACCGCTTCAACTTCGGTGGTTGAGACATTCTCCCCTCTCCACCTAAACGTATCTCCAGTGCGGTCACGGAAAAAGAAATACCCGTACTCATCCATCACAAGAACATCACCTAATAATAAATTAACACCGAACTGCAAATAACTTTTATTTTGACACTTTATAATAAAACCGAATTCGTGTCTATTAACTAATCCAGATAACTGCAACATGATAAATTACGTATTACTTAGTTGTTTTCTTACACCCACTAATTTAAAAGGGAAAAAAGGGAATTTTTGAAATATATCCCAAAAAACTTTCAATACAAAGTTATATTATTTGGCTCTTATTACCCGACTCTTACCTGTTTGAAAGATTCATGTAATTGGAAAAGAAAATTCTTAATAATCTAAAATATTTGCACCTCCTGGTAATCACCGTATCACCATCCTAGTGTGCACCGCAGATCAAAATACATAATTTGACCTGAACGATAAGAATAAAGTAATTTATACTTTTGCATAATGAGCAAATACTATGCGATGAATGTTCTAATTATTACTTCAAACTTCATGCAATGTTATCTATACTTGCTTTAAATGGCTGGACCTAACGTTATCGCAAGAGTTTAGTTTACAAGTAAACACAGAGTTACTGCCAATGCAAGCCCTAAGTGCAATAAAACAGCAAGTTAAGTGATTTAAAGACAACTATTTTAAGCTTAATTAATGAAAAGTGTTTTTTCTTGTGCTTTAAAGTTCAAATTGTTGACCTCTGCCGTAAAAATAACGAGACTTTTTCTAGAGTTCTGTTAAAACCGGAAGCAAACAGGAAATAGAAAAAGTGAAATTGGATTTTATAGTCTTGCAATAAATTCACTATATATTCATATATAAATTCACATATTCACTCCAGTTCATCAAGTTCAAGCATGAAACTTCAGCTGTAATATACCATCACATTAGCAAGTTATTTCCAGAGACGTCAATACTCTTGAAAAGCTGAGAAAGACAAAATAGACACAAAACATTTTTTTAAGAATGTTACTGGTCAACATTGCTGGCATATTTTAAGCGACCCCCCTAAAATTACTAAGTTACTGTCAAGTGACTGAGAAATCCTGCTGAGTGGTCAAAATCTGTGCTTGGCTAAGAAAATGAAGCAGTGCCAAACCTGCTTATTAAACAGATAGGTGACTGCCTGGAAAGTTGCTTGTAGACTGCAGAGTGTCTATGGTATTTACAGCATTAAGGGAGAATAAGCATAAATGTGAATGCATTTAAATGTAGGAAAGATACATTTGCAGGCTCAGTGACTTTGTTAGTTATCTATATTCCAGTCATGTACATTAAAAAGGCCCTGCCACTGAGTGCTAAATCCTGGCTTCCATTGTGACAAGCAAAAAAAGACACTAATCAAGTACCTCTCTGTGTTATCAAATTTACCATGCTACTGCTTGGCAAGGATGAATTATCAACTATGAAATGTGTTAAACAAACATACCTGTCATAAAAAACTTATCTCCCTTAGAGAATACATCGTGGCAGACCTTCTTCCTATTTGCACTTTTGTTAACATATCCATCAAAAGCTCGTAGTGGATTGCTCGAAACAATTTTGCCTACCATCAAACCTGGCTCACCTATGTTAAAATAGCAATATAGAAGACAAGTGCATGAATAAGAGGTCATTAAAAACTCTAAGTTCAAATTAAGTTTATTTTACTTTTCTATACGTACGATCCATATCTACATGTTCTGGCATGCTTTACAATAGGTACAATTCTAACATCACATACTACTAAGATAATAAATTTACCTAAAATTATAAAATGTGTAAAATGGGTCCAACATACATCAAGAAAATAAAAACGCTAAAACCAGTGAGTTTTCAATTTAGATAAAAAAATATCAAAAAACTTGCATTAAGCTAAAAAATCTCTAAGAAGAATGCAAACATTTAAACAACTAAGTTTTCAATTCACAATTTATAGAATTAACACTATGAACTTATAAAGGTAAGTTAAAATAGAATTCAGGAACCACAAAAAGCTTTTAAGAACAAGTGAGTTATTAACTTAAATTTAAAAAAAATCAGTGCAAATTCTTAGTTCATATGGCAGCAAGTTCAACCAATACCAATAAACATAACTCTGTACTTAAAGTCAAACAATACTTTACAGTACAACATCCGTCAGGTATGTTGCAGTTCAAACACATGTAGAGTTTGAAGAATTTCCGTCGTCAGAAAATTGCATTGCAAAACTAAGTTAAAAAAGCAAATTTTCGGCCTTTTCTTTACGTATGTTAGTTCAAAGAGAGTGCTACTTTAAGTTTTCTTAGAATGCATGTTTGGACTTTTTTTAGACAGTGCCATAATCACCGCAAAAACGAATTTTTGATATCTTTAATACAAATTATCTGGCCAAATTGATCACATATCCTTAGCAACATCCTACACGTGTTTCACTCTAGCCAAGGTTTCATCATCAGCGACTATAAAACAAATAAAACAACATCTGTGAAATTTTGTACCAATTCTTGTGAGTTTCTGAAATGTTTTTAATTGAAAATCACTGCATAATGTGTAATTTTCAGGAAACTGAGTTTAAATGAATAATGCTGGATTTGATTTATTTTATAGTTCCTGATAAAGCCCTGAGCAGGATGAAACACGGAGGATGTTAATAAAGATATTTTTAATTTTGATTATTGCTCTTGAGGTGAAGGAAAACTGATCCAATAAAAAGAATATTGACAGAAAATGACAGTCATCAGAAACTGAAAAATTCAACTTTTCTCTATGGATGCTCTTTACGGTAATGAACTTAAACTTACCTGGTTTGCATTCAATGCACAGGCCATAAATGTCTCTCACCGGCTCCATTGTTTCCTCATTAATTTTGATGAGAGTTACTGGATATGCTCTTGGAAATATCACAGATTTGAAACCAACGGCACCCACTTTACCTGTTGTGTTTGCTGCAAATACATAAAACAACACACATTGCTAGACTGCATAAGTAGTGTAGACAGTATAAACTTATTAGGGATGTCACGAAGCTCCGACAAAACCACAGCTTCGAAACCGCATCCGAATGGGAGGTTTGATCCAATTCGAGTCACTGACATTCTAAGATTCCAATGAAAGAACAATCTGAAAAATTGATACTTGAATTTGATGCAATTTCAAAAATTGTTCTAAACCGAGATTCATTTTCGATCCGGTTCAAGGTGAGATTCGAATTCGATCAGATTCGAAAATTATTTTAACGTGAGATTCTGATTCGAAAATTATTATGAAAATTAGGTTTGGAGTAGATCTGGATTTGATAATTTCAGATTCGTGACATCCCTAGAACTTATAAACGTTTGCAGTTACTGCAGATTCAGTATCTTATATTCCAAATTTACGAGTCAAAAAAACAACCAAAGGCTTGAAAATATTTCAACAGTGCTTACAAACAAGCACTAAACAAGTTCAGAACTAAAATTTGTCACAAATACTGTACAATCTACAGAGCACAAACATATGCTCTTTTTCAAACAGACTTTTAACACAAGATTAGGCATCAGTGAAAGTAAATTTCAGGAAGAATAATGAAAAACAGACAAATATTTCATTCAAGCCTACTAACCATGAAATGATTACACAAAGCAAATAATCTGACTTTGCTTCTGAATGCCATTTTATTTAATTTATTCTTTAACACTAATTTAAAATATTTAGCGTAGCTACAGACCAAATTTTTAATTTTATTTTGAAATGACATTTAACGAAAAAGGAAACCCCATTAGTTATTTAAGTATCTTTCTAAAACTTAATTCAAAATTCATTTATTTAAGTACATAAGAAAAAAATATTAAGAATGAATAATCAATTACTCATTGTTGGGCATTTTTAACATTAATTTTAAATATTTAATAGCAACTAGAGAACAAATTTTTAATAATTATTTTGCTTTAAGTTTTGAAAATCCCTACTAGCTATTTATTTATCTTTATTTAGTCAGTAGTAACTATTACTGAGTTACTTGAGTAACTGTTATCAATAGAATGAAAAGTATCAATAACAGTTACTGATAATAATTACTGCATTTAGTTTATCAAAACATTAGCATAAATTGTTTACCAATATTTGAGTTGCCCTCTGTTGCCCCATAAAATTCTCCAATGCGCCCAATGTTGAATCGCTCTTTAAATGTTGTCCAGATTTGAGGACGGAGACCGTTTCCCAAGCAAAGACGTATTTTGTGCTGCTTTTCTTGGGGTTTTATGGGCTGAGCAAGAAGGTATCGGCATATTTCACCAATGTACTGAAAAGCCTGTGAAAAGAAAAAATATAACAAACAAACATCTTTTGATCTTAATTCAACTGACTTTAATTTGATTTTATAAAATGCTTTAACCGTTTAAGATTTCGAATTCGCATATTTGTGACAGTTGAATCAAATTCTATTTATGTTGTTTCTGTGTTGCTTAAGCACTAACATCCAATGCTTTCAGTTCACAATTAAACATAAATGCATTTTTGAAATGCAAAGCAAAGAAAACTGTTTTCCTGCTGTCAACAGTTTTTGCAAAAACAGCTATTTCGTTCACTACAGTTTTGGGCCCTACAAAATGCAGGTTACGCAAACACTTAATGTTGAGATCAGTCTAAGGCCCATTTCACAGTGAGAACACATGGCAAAATTCCTCATGCAATTTCTTGTGAAGAATTCTACTGCCAGATAGATACAATGCATCCTTCTCATAAGGAAATTTGCCACAGAAATACTGTACATTTCATTTTCGCGAGGAATCCTTGTGGAATTTATTCTTAAACTAATATATTCAATTATTTCTTTCTTATTTAATGAACATCAATTAACACATTTCAGCACAAAATTATAATACTTAATCTCTCATTTAACAGGCTGACTAACATTATTAATTGTACTTTGTATATGAGAAATAACCCAAGTATAAGTTAATTTAACCATGGTTATACGATATAAATCTCGCATAGTAGCTGCAGCTAACTGGACATACGGAAAAAAAATGCGTGATTTCACTGTGAAATGAACTTTCTTGTTGCATGGAATTTTGAGAAAAATCGAAAATTTTTAGAAAATTCTCTGACTTTCTGACAGATTTCAGTGTCATTTTTCCCTGAGTCCTTACTGTGAAATGGCCCGAAGAATGTTGCACGAGGATAACTTTGAATTTTAACTTACAGTAGCATGGTATTTTATACAGTCATCCCAAAAATTGCTGGCTGAAAATTTTTTTCGTATTGCAAGTGCCGTCCCGGAGATAATAAGATGACCAACGCCGACGATACCAGCTGCGGAATGATAAAGTGGCATGACCACATAAATGATGTCATTTCCATGAAGTCCATACAGCGCCTGCAGGCTCTTTGCCATGGCAGCAAACCTTTAAGAAACAAGCTTGTGAGCAGAGAAATTTCAATCTTAAAATATTTGTGGTTATTTTCATTACAAATATTTTTGCACAGGTCACTATACTCACAAAGAAGCATAATACAGGAAATGGACAATCATATAAGCTAGCTAGTGATGTTAAACGATACACGATAGCCGATGCGATAACCATATACTGCCAAACCTTTTTCCAATGATATGATAACCATAATCCATTTTTCAGTAACGATAATCTGTTTTCCAGATGATACTACATGACAAATTATTTCGTATGATAAAACGATACTGAATGTGTGGTTAGTTTTGCGCAAGGAGTCTCATCATATTGCGACATCCTATTTTTTACAGGCTGTTTCACAATTAATGTATAGATACATGAAATTCATGATAAAGTTCTCTTCATTGTCTAGTCATAAAATAATATAAAAATGTGAACTACGACAGGCAAATATATTACCAGATGTGAGTTGTACTGCCTGCGAGTAAAGGACAATGCCTCTAAAAACACCTCACTTGTTATACGTGTGCGAGTAAACCAACTAAAGGCAGCTGTTATTGCAGGAAGAAAGAACAAGTAGATTATTCGAAATAACCTTAGAAATAACTCTTTTTTTCATTTTTGCTCAATTCTAATGCATAAATTAATATTGCAAAGTAAACTGATTTTATAATGGTGAGTGCTATGCAGCGATACACACTAAATTTGATACGAAAGTGATATTCCTAGAATAATATCGATACGATAACAATAAAAATTAATTTTTTATATTGATATGATAATCGATAATTATCAATATTGCTAACTTTCCCAAAGCTAGCTTCTACACCCATCAGAAAGACAAAAACAGGCTTCAAGATCAAGATTGAGAATAGTACTAGTGAGGACGAGACAAAGACAAAAATTTGACAAAAACGTGCATCATATGAAAAACTACAGATTTTACCTGCACCCAATATGCCACTAAATCTACTGTATCTCTATTTCTACTAAATGCAACATGTATCAAAAATATCACACGTCAAATCTCTTTAAAATAATCCCTTTATAACATCAACTGTGCTTAATGCCCAGATGTTTAGCAAACCAAAATGTCTATATTTGCATATATATCTATGGATTAATGCACCTCGTTTAAATGACAAACTTGCCTAATGCCAACCTTTCTGGAGCCCCAAAATAGGCGGTTTAAAGAGATTAGCCTGTACTAATGTTTGAAATCTGACGGCAAATTCATTTTTAAAATGTTGCAATGATGCAAAAGTTTATTGTTTTATTGTCATAATCATGTAGCAAATAAATGGCCAATTACAAGTGTCATAATTACCTATAGTGGCTGATGACAGCTGCTTTTGGCAATCCTGTAGTTCCAGAAGTGTATATGTAGAAAAGCGGATCTGAAGAGAGATATAAAGACAGACAAAATGAATAATGCATGCAGTTATTTAGAAACTGTAGACTTATAAACAGTGTTAAAAAGCAGCAATTCAAAGTAGTCAATTTTTAAATTTGGACAGCATTCATCATTTTCAATAATTTATTAAAAGATAACTAAACAGCCCAGCTGAGCTTTACAAATGCAGAGTGCTTCTAAATAGGTTTGTACTTGTTTTATGTGTTCAAGAAAGTAATTTTTACTTGTTTGCTGGATTATTCATGTGATTGCTGCATGACTGATTAACAATCTTATATGTTAAGAAACCATAGTAACTATATTGCTGTTTAGCACGAATGATAAAACTGTGCAAACCAGCAGGTTTCAAACGTTTTCTATAAAAGAAACTGTTTTTAAAAAGACAGTGTTGAGAAATTGAAAAATCATTCTAGGAGGATTAAAAGAAAATGCTAATTCATAACTTTTCGTCAGTCTATGAATTCAGTTGAAAGGAAGACTGCTTTTATTAGAGTGTTATTATAAGAGGAAATTTTCAAAAAATATGTAGCAGCTTTGTCAACAGTTAAGGGAAAAATTAGTCAAAATGAATTTTTGAAATAAAAGGTTCTTATGTATTACACTCTTATGAATGGCACCTGTAAATTTTGGTAATTGATAAAATGGAGGTGGCATGTCAGTGACACTCTTCAAGGCTTGGTCCATGTTTTTAGCAAAAGAAGATTCGGAGCTGTAGCCGCCACTGCAGTGAAAGTCCATTCCCTGTAGTTGCTGTAGAATAACTTTTGTTGCTAGTAAAATAAACAAGATGTCAATAATCAAATTAAAACATAAACATTCATTCTTCTTCTTTAAAGCATAACTGATTACAAATAAATATTTTTACCAATAATCTTTATGTACATATGTAATAAAGTATGGGAACTCATTGATCATTGATCAAGTGCTGCTTTACATATGTACAAGCCTGCAAGAAACTTACTAGCTTTTGCAGATTATCGAGATGGACCTAACATGATAGATGACAAGCCAGAATCCAGCATTCATCAAGGCCTATTTAACACTGATGGTTGGGGCAAGACCAGAACTTAGCTAATTAACAAATCAGCTGTCTGGACAAATGTACATCTTTCAAAGTTTGTCAAGGATCCATTCAGTAACTAGCTTCAGCATTGCTTAACTTTGGTTATGTGAAGCACGTGCGTGTGACCACCCGGCTATTTGTGACACTTTAAAATATTCTTTTTCCATATTTCAGATAAGACATTCGAATAATTTAGTGTCATACAGTTTTTTTATTAATTTTCTGAACAAAACTAACTGCAATAAATATTCACTTAGTTGAGGTAACACAAATAAGTGGTTGTAAAAAATAAAGTTCAGGTGACACTTACCTGAAGTTAGCTCAGCACCAAATATTAAACTTTTTGCTTTTGAAACTTGAATGCAATGTGCAAGTGAGTCTTCTCGCAAGTTAAAATTAATTAGAGCGGTAACCACTCCAATCTTCGAGAGACCTAAAAGGAATCACAAAACCTCAACTTTGATTTCATTCCAATGTTTAAGATATGTAAAATATGACGCTGTTTTCACAGAAAATGCTAATGGAAAAGAGTTATTATTAAATGCCAAATTTTTACCGACAGCACATAAGAGAATAATTACCAGTTTGGCTATGTAATCTTGTATAAAGTCCACAAATGGAATAAGAATCAAGTCGGTGTATCAATCCCCTACATACTACTGACAATGAAGTCCATTTGCAACTCATAACTAATTTATAACAGATCAATTTTGCACAAAATTATTCTGAAAGCTTATCGAAGGAAAACCGGACGATTGTTTAGACTCAATCTCATTTTAAATTACTGTCCAAAATATATATTTTCTTGCCTATAAAAGTCAGCAATTGTTTCTTATATTTGAATAATTCTCTTGGTAAGTTAATTAACGGCAACCGAACATGGCTATTGCTTACATCAGAAACTACCCATAGATTGTGCAGTGGCAGGCATCTTCCCTTGCGCGTCAAGCACGTTTGCGTAAGTACTGCTTTTAAAAATGTGATGTCACGAAATGACGTCAGAAACTAACACTGCAGTTCATGATCATGAGTATCACAGTACCGCCTTCTATTTGTCGGCCACACACATGTGACAAAAAGGCGCCATTGCCAATCTTAGTTGATTCACTGAGCTACTTATAGGTTTGAAAGTTTAACAAAATTTGAGTATTCGAGGTATTTAATCTAAGTTCTGATTTAAAAAAAGCTATGTAGTTTTCAATAGTTTAGAGCATTCTTTATTCTGAACTAATTTTTACACAATCGCCCGGTTTTCCTTTAAAATTTATCAAAAGTTTTTCTAGGTCAAATATAATTTTATTTTTACATAAGCAACGTATAAAAGAAACAAGACCAAAAAGAACAACCAGGTTATTAGATCCCACAGAAGAGGAAGTACCCCTCAATAACATTGTTCTACAGCAGTTTTGCATACAGCAGCAGATGAGAAATCTGGAAAGTACTTAATAAAGACAAACCTTGAAAAAATTTAAATGTGAAAAGAACACCAATTATAAATCTTAGTCTAAGAGACGTTAGCCATAAACAACTGAAAGCTACAGAAACATTTTAGGTTACCGAGCTAATAGACACACTTGCATACCAAGCCACATGCATATAAATTGTGGACGTGACTCCATATAAAGCGCCACAACATCTCCAGGCTTGTAACCCTCAGCTAGGAAATAGTTGGCAACTTTATTCATATAATCTTCCATCTAAACAAATAATATAATATCAATAACTAGATACGCAATAGTTCACGCTCGCACGCATGCACATGCGCACATCCTCACACATGGCTGCATACACATGCACACACACCCTCACACGCATGCACGCAATCACCCATCCACCCACCTACCATACACGTGAGAAGAAACTCAAAAGTTTGATGCTCACCCCTAATGGCCATGTGTGAATGCATCCTCTCCCGGAGGTATACAAGTGTTTTTGGCAAAGGAATTCACTACAAGCAGCATCCATCCATTTAGTGACTAGGTTCACCTTTGCTTAATTTGGGCCACTAAACACACTAACTATTTCCATCATACACAGTTCCTTCGAAGCTGCTAAATTAGATAGTTGCCATTTCTGCTATAACACTGACAAAGTGGCAAAATCACCCTGATCTCAGAGCCAAATGTTTATTATTAGTAAAAATTGACACATACAACATTGTACATGTATAACAAAATGTGGCAAAATACTTTAGTGTAAAAATCATGTTTTATACGATTACCATTCTAAATGAAACTTCAAATGATTCAATTACATTTAAAACTATTTCGAATATTCATGTTTAATATCCTTCACACAAAGTCTTAAGGATTTTACCTGTTTAAATGTCCATACATCATCTTGATAATAACATGCAATCTTGGACGGATGTTTGCACCAAGTTTTCTTCCAGATTTCGCTGATACTGCTGCGGTTTTTCATGTGTCTCCAAACAAAAAATTCCGTTGCCAGTAAACCCCGCAAAGCCCTAAAGAGTGCAAATAAAAGTCGGAACAAAAGTATAAGTCTTATCACATTAACCTCTAGATGATTTTGTCTTTTGTGAAAGGTAAACTTACTTTAAAATATTAAATATTTAAACTACAAAATAAAGGATAAATGATTAGTAACTAAAGTCTATTTGTTTAGAAAAAGGTTCCCAGGTCTCTGGGGGGAAAATCAATGCATTTCCACGATTTTAGGCATTTGAGGCCATTAATGGTCGAAAAAACTCAGTTCAGTAGACAGTTTTTCAAACTGTTTTCCAACATGAAGGATACAAAATTTATGTCTTAATTCAAAAACAGATCCGGCACACTTTAAGCACTGCAATTGATCATTTTACGTGATTTAATAATACAGTCTCTGAGCTTTCACCATGTTTTGTTTTGTTGCTTTCCCTGCAAGCTAGTGTTATGTGAATGTGAATGACGCACACTCAGTTTTACCTGAAGTACACTATTCTGGAATTGTCATCTACTTTACAAGGGCATTTTTATTTTATGAACAACATATTTGCATTGAGAAATTTAATTGTATGACATGATGCTTACACAGCAGGAAATAAAAGCCAAAGCCACTGCAGCCTCACAGTAAGGAAGAATATGAGAGAATATCAGAACACAGAAATGTATCAGTGCTGTATCAGTTTAAAGCAACACACCAAAATTAGACAACAAAGATTTGAATACCAAGATCAACAATGAACTAAGCACAGCGGTTGTCAACTTTTTTGCCCCACGCACCATTTTCATCATATGTTCCTTTTTCGCAGTATTCAGAATATCATCTCCATCCCGAGATTTGGCGGTTGCATAAGTGTTTTCTAGATTTACTTATTTACAAATTTACTGGTATTAGCAATGAAAAATGATGGATTTTAAAACTTAAACAGAAATGCTTTCAAAATTATTAACCTCTGACATTCAATAGTCTGATTGTGCAGTATGATTTAACAAAGAAGAAGGAATGGAGTGAGATCAGACAACAGCACTGGCCTAGATGGATTGGACATGTCATTAGACTGCCACAGGATTTTCCACTTACTACAGCATTACATCAAGCACTAATACCTGGGAAGAAACCTCGAGGAGGACAGCAGATCACATATGGGATGTTCTGAAAAAAGACTTATTACATACTTCACTTGACTTAAATGACATTAATACTTGGCATGTGGCAGCAGATTGGGGATGATGGCATCAAATTATGAGTGGTGCTATGTTGCATGACGAAAACTGATGATGGTGATGTGCTGTTGGGGATAATTATGTACAATTTGCAGAATTGTTGCTACTAGAAAGATCAGTATTTTAACAATGTGAGTCTAACAGTTTGTGATCACATGCAATTCCAGCCTTGAAAACCAAACCTCTCCAGTAGTTTGATTGTTTCCATGACGTCGGTGACATAAATTCTTGCAATTTGTATTTATGTATTCGTAAAATCAACAAAAAATAAATGTTTATCTTATCTTAGCTTAGCATGATAGTAGTCCTGTTAACAAATCATGCGAATGTATGTTGAAATTTAATTATCTATTTTGGCTTGACTTTAGTACTAGTGCTCAGGTTACAGCAGATTAGCAGATTGCATTCAAATAATTATATAAAACATATATATATATATATATATATATATATAATGTATCAATATATAAAATAAGCACATTAACCCTAGTTTTATAGTGTTATTTAGTATTTACTATGTTAAAGGTGAATTCTAGAATTTTATGTTGCTTTTACCAACAGGAACATTTATTATGACATTCTCTGCAAATTCAGGGCAGTTACAAATACCAAGTTTTTTTTAAATGAAAAATAACAAATTTTATTGAAATTTATTTTGTTAGCATTTAATTCCCAACATTGAATCTTCCAACATAAAAATGATTTCACGTAAATTTTGATTTGAGTTACAAATCAGATCGATTCAATTTGAAATTTTAAAATTTGTTTCAATTCAAATTCATAAGTATTAGATTTGATTCAATCAGAATTGACTTTTAATAACAGGTGTGGAGCCTCACTAAGGGGGGTAATTGTGCCCCCTGGTTGAAAAAACTGACCTAGCATCGGTTAAATCAGTTTAGCTTTTCACAAACTTTTAATGAGAGTTGATTCCAAGCTGACATATTATCACACATTATGGTTAATATTTATCTAAGCTGACACATTTAGGTGAATATTTATATAAACTGGTTATGTCAATAAGAAACAGTTGCAAGTTATGTACAAGGCTATTAATGTACCATAAATCTGTCAAATTCCAAAACTTGGTTAAATCAGACAAGTTGTTTCTCACTATTTGTGCGAATTTCCTGCTAGCAATTTGGACGACATGTATATATTATGCCAAAATCACCAAAAGTTACTAGAAAATTTTGTTTATTTTCTAAATATTATAGCTCAAATTTGCAATCACTAACTGACACTAAATAGTCTGAACTTTGCATGCTTGACTTCTACTTCACTTAATAATTAGTACTCTACTTATTGGCAACCTGGTCCCTGAATAATCAGTGTTAATTCATGTGTACTGCACAATTTGTGCTCTGTACATTGAATACGTAACTCGCCTTTTCAACTTAAAAAAAAAACAAAATGTTTTGAGCAAGACTTAGCGTTAAGAAGAAACCATATGTCAAATTTTGGTGAATTTCATTAATTCCTTTTGAGATATGCTGCTCACACCTACAGATGCACAAAAATGGAAAAAGTTACTGTGGTTATGACTGAATTTTATTATTCTGTAATTTTGCTCCAGTTTCAGGAAATTTCAGAAACAATCTGTAAAAAAATTTGTTTTTTATCATAATATTTGATAAATTGGTCCAGAATTAAATAGCTGAAGTGTGGCCAAACTGATGCTGAGAGCAAAAATTTGGCAATAGTAATACCAAAGATTAATTTACCCTCTGGCGATGGTCCAACCATGTCAGCACTGATAATTGTAAATTCATTAGGTATTAATATTAGTCTATTTAAACAGGTATAACCATAACATTGGTGCCATAATACATGGCACATTGTGAACAGCTTGCACAGCTTGAACGATGCCCCATGAGGTATCAACTTCCAATATTACTCCAGGCTGAGAAAGTGTGGCAACAGATGAACAGACAGAAAGAACCAACAGTTCTGTAGTTGCAGTACCATGTATAGGCTTATTATAGTACCATGCGTAGGCCTATTATAGCAGTGAGCATATCATACTATAATCGTATAATTGTTAACTTATTAAACCCAGAGCTTCAAAAAAGTCGATAGTGACTGATCCAAAATTGAATAGGCTCCAAGCTTGAATGATGGCGCGTCTCTGTGCAAGGTATTAACTTCCCACATTACTTCAGGGCTGAGAAAAAAAGCGGCAACAGGTGGACAGACTGGTATCCGGAAACGGCAATTCTATAGTTGCACACTTCATTGAGGAGTTGTGGCAATATTCCAGGGTGCAAAAAAGTTGACGGACAGACAGTCTGAATGATTAACTCTATAGTTGCCTACTTCGCTGAGGAGTTGAGATAATATTGCAGAGCCCAAAAAAGTTGATAGACAAACAGATGGAACAATTAACTTTATAGTTGCCCACTTCATTGATGGAATTCTAAAAATCACAGAATGTTTACATCATATATATATATACATTGATGGTTATTTTGAATTCATTTCATAATAAAGCATTTTATGAATCACCTAAAATAGCTTGCAAGGAGCAAATGACTAATTATGGGTGATGGCTTATAATATGCAGCTCAATGTAAGTGGCAGACGTCAAAGCAACAGATTATCTGTGTGATAGGGCTCATTGTCAGAATATACATTCATTTTTATGAAGCAGCTTTTTTTTTCATGGCATATGCCTTATGGATCATTTCCAACTCCGTGTGGTACAGGCCTTGTGAGTAATATGTAAGTCTGAGTATAAAAACGCCTTGAATCTTTACAAACGTTAAATTTAAAACAGAAGTACTAATAAATTTTCCGCGAAGCTGAAAGCGACACCGAGTATCTAGTATTGAGACTGAAACACAAGAGAAAATTCAAGGAACACAACGACATTATACAAAAAGAATTTTTTCTACAGCTTGTCACACCTTGCGAAGCGGTTTGCAAAGAAACATGAGTTATACTTACATTAAATCTCTTGGAAAAGTAACTAACGAAATCAGCAAAAATTTCCATCCTCCGGTAGCAACATAAATTGCTAGACAAGTCAGCAAAGTCAATACAAAAGACAATTTAAAATACACGTACAAAGTTAACAATAACAACCCATAAAGTGCAACTTTTAACAGCATTTTACGCATTCTGTATAACCCACGGATGTTTCTACTTAACAGTTTGCCGAATCTAAACAAAACAGACTTTGACTTCATGTGTGGCGTCCCATCCACCTATCTGCCGGTATCAAGATAAATTTAGCGTAAGTGACAACGGCAAGGACGCATCCATGTTTCCCTCATCTCAATTTCCGAACTTGTTAACGAACTGCAAGTTATCTTTTCAAGTTAGGCATTGACCAAAACCGATCCAGGAACGCAATTTTTACGAAATCGAATTCAAAGGAATACCGGACCTAATCTTCAACTATTGCTCAAAATAATCTAACCCAGAAAATATTAAAAAGAAACATGATTTTTTTTTCAAAAATAATTTACGTGAAATGATTATTACTACAGAAACTTAATTTTGCATTCCCGTGGCTAGTTCTTCGCCATTACCTACATTTCGTCATTTGTTACAGTTGTGCATTAGCGCCTGCATCTTAAAAATGCATCACACAAAAGACAAGCACTGATGTACCTCTCAGACTTTCAGTTCAGATGTTGTTCAATTGTGATGTAGCGCACATGCTCAAGAGCTCATCTGTGAGCCCACAGTGGTAAACTCAAAATTTAATTCTTAGTAAGCTTAAAATTTGCCGACCTTGTGTATTACACTGAAATGATGTTGAACTGAAATAATAGTGTGCAATGTGCAGTCACACATTGTCAGTAAGTAAGTGTTACTAATGAAGAAGAAATGCAGGTGCTCTTATGCAATCATTTAACAGTTTGCATGGCTTCTCCTTTTAGCAGCCAGCATAAAAATTTATGAATAACAATTATTCTCGTTGAAACAGTAATGTCACAGGTTCTGCATTTTTATGAAACATTGCATAAGGATAGTAAAAACTTGCAATTAGGATTTGTGGTTTTTATTTTTTCTCAGTTAAAACAGCCAATAAAAAATTATTCAGTTAAACAAAGGATAAATCGTTCACTTTTTCTAACAGTACATACATGACAAATTTTATTGATATTGTGACTTCTACATACTAGCCATTCAAACGTGTATTGTGCACCGCGCTGGACATAATTTTATGGATAATTATTAATGTCATTTTCGAACACACCATGTACACTCATGTTACATGAGCAGTTTAATTAAAAGAAATTAATATAGACTAGTAGCAACAAATGTCAAACACAACAAGAAAGAAGCATGAATATTATTTATATACAAGAACACAATTGAAGCAATTAATTTGAAAGGGCACTGCATGCTCTAGCTAACATTTATGTCAATTGATACTTTGATAAAAAATGAAAATTCCTATTTTCTATACAAATATAAGCACCGTACAAATATGAAAAGATATAACAGATCAGATGTACAATTTGCTATTTAAATTACTACTAGTACTAGTAGTAGTGGATATTTTTATACAGCATTTATAGTCGACAAGATGCTTACTTTCAAACACACAATGGCGATTTGCCTAAACGGACGACAATTGGGCGTTAGTGGTTTGCGCAGCATTATAGAACAGAATGATTCATAATCTCAGATTGGGGCTTTCAATAAATAATATTTCTTTGGACCACTCGACTTGCCTACTGCCTATATTACTATGCAGCCAATCATCAGCGAAGTCTGAGAAAGAATTGTGTGGGGTAAATAATCATTTAGTTTATTAGGGCGCCATTCAGACTAGCGAGTATTCTGTCTCAACATTTCTCGCAGTGAATAAAGAAATAGTGATCGAGTGTCAATTGACGCTTACTGTTGGAAAGTAACTCACAGCATGTTTTGCTCTTTAGTCTGAACACGTTTACTTGGTGAAAAAACTCGTTAGTCTGAAGGCGTTGTTACAATTTACTTATAACTTACTAAATTTTGGTATTACCATAGTGCAGATTACTTGTTATAGGAAACAAAGTGAGCTGAATCGTGTTTTGCGTAGGTGCACACTTCGTGCCCGTGGTTCCCACTTTTGCTATCACGTGCAAATTTCTCACGGGCGTCATTTTCTCTCTTCACTTCATAATAATTCGCTGCGTATTGGAAATACCGATTTTAGTTCATTTATTGTTGAGAGCTTACGCGTTATTTAGTTTGCGAAATGAAGTACAGAAGACCCTTGTTCTGTTTGGTTTTATTTGCATTTGGTAAGTGTATTAAAGTCGAACTAAACCTTCACTATGTAGGTTTCTACAGTGTAAAATTTTTCAAGAAATACTAATATTACCTTTATTTTACTAGCTGCTAACTGTAAAACACACTTGTCTTTTGTCTTTAAGTTGTTCAAATTTACACATTTTACAATCGCCATTTTTGGTTGCGCGAGACGAATTACGTGATAAGTACAGTGAAGATGTCACTTTTCTGTACACGTGGGTATTACATAATAATAATTAATAATGATATAAGCTTCGGTTGCCTTTCGTGGCTTTATATGACTCCATAGTGCATAGGTATTACGTCCTTGCATAAAAATATGATCGCTTCTTTGCTATTATACTTTCAAGTGGAATTACATGGTCAAAATACTGTTTCACTATGAATAAGGTGCTGGCTAATTTAATAACTTGCACTTTGTTGGGCATCGCGAGTCATTTAACAATGGTAGAATCAAATTCCACTTGATTGCTTTTGCAAAATACTGTGCAGAATATTGAAAATTCATCCACGTCTGTCTGTGAACGCTTGACACTGAGGCTGTGAGCAAATGACACACTACGCATTGTTTTCTTTGCACCGGTTATGTAAGGTGGGTTGGATGCTTCAAGCACGGAGCAGTAACTATTGTTAAGTGACAATAATCAATTTTATAAAGCACTTATGAAAATTAAAACTTGCTTTTAAATTGCATAACTGATGTGAAACTAGCCCACTAAGTGGGAGACTCCCCTTTCTCGCAATGCTGTGAAAAAATGGCTGAGAGCTTTCATGGTGTTTTATGTCTGTTCTGCTGTTGTAGACTCATCGTGAGTTTTCAAACCTTTCAACCTTGAAATACAATTACAAAACCTTTTTTGAACTTGTCTTGTCTTGAATACTTTTCAAATGATGTTGAGTGAAATCTGTCACATTCTTGGCATAGACAGAGAAGCTAATTGAAGAGATTTTGACCTGTTGAAGTGTCGCTCTGCTGTCCTTGCTTTGACGAAAATATTTGTTTTTAACCATGTCTTTAATATTGAGAATTTCCAGTCATGAAAATGCTATTGTGGCTGATCTGCATGATGCAACTGTACTGAACAGCAAATTAATTGACACATATGCTAGTAGTATTGATATTTTGCACTCGCTGTTTCGTCTTGGTGCCTTTACGTTCTAAAACATGACATGCTTCACCTTTTGAAGCCATGCATCTGTTGCCACCATCTACGATGCATCCATCCCTCAAATCTAGAGTTGTATTTACTAAATCTTTTTGCAGTATATCTATATACGTCAGTAGCTGACACCCTCTCGGCTTTTTGTTGTTCCAAGAATTTGCATAATCCTATAGGAAGATGAGATTCTTGAGGTAGTCACCATAGTCTTAGTGTATGCCCAATTCAATGCAGTCTCCTTACTTGGATTTGTTTACTTCAAGGATTGTTCTTCACCGTGTCATACAGATCATCATTGGATATTCTCTCAGGCCACTTGATTTTCTGTAGAAACGTCTTTGAGCAGTGTCACTCCCCATGCATGCTTAATGAATCAGACTACTAAAAAAAGAAACAGTAATACTGTTCCCTGTTGCCATAAAATTAATGTGTGGGCCACAAAATACCTATAGCTGAAAACATGGACAAAACTTGCAGACAAGATTGCTGTTACTGCTGAATGTGTTCTGCAGTCTTTTAACGGAAGTTGTGCTGACAAGCCACTGGCGTAGCAGTGTCTATTTTTTTTGCTGGATTACTGCTGCGTTTACCTGTCTGAAGGCAGATTTCTTTTATTTTAGAATTCTGCCTGCCCAATGTCTACAATAGACGTGACGGGCGTATGATGATGATGATGACTGTGTTGTCACTTCTGTTTTGCCCCCTATATTTGTAAGAGGTTTTGAATTATAACACACAAAGTAAAACTACTTTTTAAACATGTGATGAAGATGGTGTTGACGAAAATTGTGGTGCTTGTGATTGATTAGGTGAACATTAGCTGTGGTGGCAGCAGTGGAGATTATGAAGTGTCAGCAGCTATGGTGGTGACAATGATAGTTTTGATTGTAAAACTGATGGGGATATGGCAGTAATCCATAGTCTGTGGTGGTGTCTGTAGCAGTAGCATTTGTTCCTTTTCTGAAAATCTACAGGCTTCCTGATATCTACAGTGTCTCTGATTTTATAAATTTACTGTTTATGATACCAGGACTCAAAATATGTACATGCGTGATAATATCCCAACTTTTGATAATTTCCCAAGTATTCGTACTTTTGGTACATTCAGCCTCTGCTCCACTTGTAATCAGAATGTTGATCCAGTTGTGCTGCAGATGTGAACGATGAAGACAGCTATTGCAATTAGATTCTTTATTTGGGGAGTGCATTTAAACTGGGCATTTTCAGGCACATTAAAAAATAATACGCGACACCTCTAATACACAACAGTGAAAGCACTTCAAATAGTTCCAAACTGAAAAATTGAGCGAGTTGGTAACCCACTAAATGCCTCTACTTTCTAGTCAAAGGTCAAGGGGAATCAGTGCTATAAGTTGACGGATAATTGGATAGTCTTTGGATAATTGCCAACACTATTTTTGTGATTAGCGGCAGTAAGTGTTTCTATGAAACAGTCAAGACTGCATTTTTTGTTGAAATAATTATTTTGCATTTGTAGTCAGGCACCAGACTAAAAGGCAAGTGCGTTGGTAATGCGACTCATAATTTTTTTACCGAAAACAGAAATATAACAAAAATGCTATAAACAAAGATTCTAAGGTAAATTAGCGTGTATATTGGGCTTATCGAAAGGTAGTATCCCTACTAGCATCATAACAAGCACCCTGGTTGTATGTTACATCAAGCACAATTTGTGAAACTTCATTTGCTTTTTGTTTTTGTAGGTTTACTTTTATGTTTCGCTGAAGAAATCGAAACTGAAACTACAAATGCTACTACTTTGACGACTGCAGATATTACTTCTTCTCCTTCGTCTACAAGTGCAGCAACAACATCTAGTGCTGTGCCCACACAATCAACTACTGAAGCACCACCAAAAGTACAAACTTTTAACATTACTGGTGAAGACAACACTACCTGTCTTTTAGCTAGCATGGTACTGGAGTTTACAATTCCATATGAAACCACTGAAAACAAGACAGAGAACGCTGTTTTCTATTTACCTGAAGACGTGGATGCTAGTGGGCGATGTGCAGTTGGTAATGAATCACAGTTGTGGTTATCGTTTTTCGATGGTAAGTACGAGCTTAATATCACATTTACTGAGGTTGATTACAAACAGGTTCTAGACAGTATTTCATTCTTATATCAACTGGATGACGATCGCTTTCCTGGACATGCAGAGAATGGATCCGGGGATGCTAATGGTGAAGTTGGTGTAGCATTATCTCCATCTGATAAGTCCTACTCTTGTCAGTCTGCCGTAACGTGGACTGCTTCTGATGTTAAGTTTTCATTTACTTCTACACAAATACAAGCTTTCAATGTTAAAAATGGTAAATTCAGCGATGCGACAGTCTGCCCGGGCGATGTAACTACTCCAGTACCAACTACTCCTGCACCCACTTCTCTGCCACAACCGGAAGAAAACCATTATGTTGTGGGAGATGATAATGTGGCATGTCTTCTTCTAAATGCAGCAATACGATTTGAAATTCCATACAATGCTACTGATGGAAATGAAACTACTGTTAAGCATGCTGAGGTCAACATACCAAACATAAATGAAACTACTGTACTTGGCACGTGCGGAAATACGACCAACTCCATCGAGATTGACTTCTATGATAAGTGGAGCATTAACATGATTTTCACCCGAGATCCCAATTACACCAAAAGTGGTACCTTTACAATGCAGTCTGCTTTGCTTTCTTTTGTGTACGATAAAGACAAGTTTCCTGGCATTGACGAGAGCCGTATCGGTCATGCAGACACGGCAGATGGTACGAATCTAACCGAGTTTACAGCAGGTATAAACAAATCGTATCTTTGCAAGGCCGAACAGAAGATTTCCTTGGGAAATGCTACGATGCATACTTGGAACCTCCATGTGGAACCATTCAGGAAAACCAATGATACAGATTCATTTTCAGCAGCTGAAGATTGTGCGGCTGACGAGAAGACGAGCGACATCGTTCCCATTGCAGTCGGTTGCGCTTTGGCAGCGCTTGTGGTCATCGTACTTGTAGCATACCTAATAGGTCGCAAGCGTAATGCTAGACAGGGGTATCAAACTGTGTAGTCCAACTGGCAACCATGTTAGTGGCAGCTTATTCCTGTCAGAAGTATTTCCCTGCCTGTACGATGCAAACATTGTTAAGTCAGTTTTTTCTTTGCTTAATTTCTTTTCGGTCTAGGTTAAGTTTTTTCTTTGAATTTTCTGTCTCCTTCATTTGGTAGAAAAAGATTTGTACATTTATAATGAGAAAACACTGATAATCGCAATACTACAGAGAATGTTATTGCCAATTTGTTGACTCTATTGGATACTGTTTCTTGCTTATTTCTAGATAACAGTCCTTTCAAGCATGCATATTTTACAGTATTCATGGTTGTTTCTATGCTTAAAATAATTAATGCACGCAAAACTGCAGTGATATGCGTAACTTGAATGCGATAATGTGATGACTTTAGTTTAATCTTCTTATGGTCTAGCCACAGGTATTAATCGAGTTCCTACTTGAAACTGAAAATTTTCTGTGTATATATATGTGCTGTGTTACTGGTGTTCATTACAGAAATAAACTTGCACTGCTATATTTTGTCAAATAATGTGAAAATTGTTATTCTAATTTGTTGAATAAAGTGTCTTGTTTATAATAATTTTAAGGTTTATGAGGTGATGATCGGTTTTACTGAAGTGAAGTGCGTGATGAAGACGCTAATATGTATGCAATTGTAATGACAAGTTTAAGTAAAATTCAACGAAATGGCAGTTTTCACTGCTGAATTTCCATTTTATAATATGATGCATTTGTAACAATATAGTTTATATTTTTGGTTTTGTCAAAAAGTTGTAAATTAAATGTAGTGTAAATTGATTATACTTTTACAAATGATAACTGTAGCGTGAGCTATTCAAGGTGTACAATTTGGCTGAAATAAAACCATTAATAATCAATTTTCTATTGTTGGTGAAGAATATTTTAAAGTTTGTTGTACATTGTATAAATAAATGATTTTTTGTGAATATAAGCTTATCATAGAAATATTTGTACCTACAGCAAGTCAGCAACTTACTTACAAATTTTCCTAGTGTAAACAATGATTTCATGCCTGATACAGATATCTTTCATCATTATGTGAAAATTGCATGGCACTTTAATTGTTGGCAGCTTGCAGATGGACTGCACTTTCAAATGCTCAGGATACCCATCATAAGGAGGCACTGGCACACCCAATTACTACTTTCCCGAATTAGCAATGGTGAATTTGTCTGTGAATATCGTAGACCAATGCAAAGCCAGCTATAAACAAAGTTATGAGAAGCATTCAGTGAAAAAAATTACGCTGTGACAACTTTTGTCTCAGTGAAGACAGACATTATTAATTGACAACAATCATCTAAAGGTCAATACAGTAGGTACAGAAATCAATAATTATTTTTAGCAGCATTTGTGACAGTCTGGCACATGAAAACTGCTGTTGGTCAAGAACTTGAAAAGCGATAAACTCTTTCTGAATAAACAGTCACGTGCACTTGTGCAAATAACTAAGATATTAAAGTACAAAGTCAATTTACTATGCACCGGTACGAACCTATGACTAGCATGTAAGTAAATATCATAGTGCAAGTACATACTGGTAAAGTAGTGCTAATTGCAAAACACAAAAATCAATATTCACTTTACAACTGGAGCACACAAAATGTTTTTCAAATATATGCCAGCTAGCAATTATGCTACTGAAAGAAGGTTATGTGTATGGGACAACCCAACCAAATATTAAAATTAAAGCACAAACATGTAGTCATTTGTATAAACATAAACGTTTTTCACTTGCTTTATAATCACAGCAATGCAGCAGCCAAGAGAAATATGTGTTAAAGCAGAATTGACTATACAGTGGCCGCCGCTTATTGTGGACACCTCGGGCCAGCAGTGTATGTCCATATTAAGCGAAGTGACCCATGAAGACCCTTCCCCTTCATTAAAAAAGGCAAAAAACTGTCTGTATCAACTCGTCTCCTGTTTTATTGAAAAAAAGAAGTCAGATGAGTTTGTTTGGCAGGAAACTTTTCTCTCAACCTTGAACGGAAGGAAGTTATCACAGTTTCGAAGCTCTCAAGGCCACGGCAAACGGCGAACTGACTGATGCAATGACTCACACAGGCAGCAGAGCGGGAAGCTCTTTTCAATCACGCGCGCAGGCCGTGGTTGGCACGGCTGGTTCACGTTATATGACCTTACGTTATAGGTTCGCTGTCCATATTAAGCGGCGGTTGTCCATATTAACCGGCGGATTTTATTAGGGGAAAATTCCGTCCCTTGCGAGTTGTCCACAATAACCGTGTCCATAATAAGCGGCGGCCACTGTACTAACAATTGAACTCTTATGCCCAGTATTTTGTTTTGACTGCTGATATGTGTCACCTTGCAAGTAAAAACGTAAAACTATCACAGTTTCATGTGTACTTTATTGTACACTTGTACAAAATGCATTCTGTCACAACCTAGTTGTTGCAAAACACGTGGCTGTAGTGCTCTTTAACTTAAAAAAAAATAAAGCAACAATATTGACACTAAATAAACCTAATAGCTCAACATACAGTACAGATTCATATTAGTAACACGGCACTTTTCAAATAAAATTATATACCCTCATTTCTCTGGTTTATCCAGGGTTGCCATTTTGTATGATGTACTGATTATTGTACTGGAGGCTAAAAATTATCATATTTTTCACCAAGTTATCGAATTTTTGCCCAAAATCCAAAACGACTGACTATTTGCAGCAAATTATTGTTGTATAATTATGCACTTAATAAGTAACTATAGTGCCTAAAAATAGCACTAACAATGGCAAAGTTAGTTTATGCATAGTGGTTAGCATTATTTCAGTGCACAATTTTTCAAACTTTTTGTTTCGTATCTAAATTATTGTACGATTATCGAATAGTCTCTTTTTTGGGTCAGTACGAAGCCTGAAATTATTCCGATAATTATCGCATAAATGGCAACCCTGAGATGATCAGATAATATTGCACATTTCTAAGAGATTCTTAGCTTCAAGTCAAAACAGGTTATCAAGAGTGAAACTAAAGGAGGAGTGGTAATGCTCATTAATAATCAAAGAACTCCTCCTGCATGTTATTCGCATGTCTCACGCCAGGATTCTGTGCAAATGGATTCATAGGCCTCTCAATTTCTTCAAGATCAAACCTTCAAAATCAAACATTGTATAAATAAAATAAACCGTTCAATAAGGGAACTACTAGTACTAAACATGTAAATGTACCATGAATTACGATTGCTTTGCTGCTTTTGATTACTTTGACTTTACAAAATAATTTTAATTTTATTGTGAATATCATACAAAATGAGCTGGTACAATAATGTTCCTTACATCAAAGTATAAGTAGTCGGCACAGTTTCACCACTTTTTGGGTTAATGGCTGTACAGCTGTTCAGTTTGCATTGTTGTTCTGGTCATTTATGTAATATAAAACTTTGACCAGTTACTCATTGTGAGGTAAAGAATGCATACTAAATTTTCGCAAATTTGGATCCATGACAACTGTAAACGAATATTTATAATACGTTACCAGAACTTCAACCGAGTTTTTATACTATTTTGAAAACTATTTATACTATTATACAAATTCCTAGTGGCCATGCCTTGGAACACGGCCACTAGGAATTTGTTTTTCAAAAAATTTAATTACGTTCGAGATATGACTGAATTCTCAACAGTTAAGTATTGTTTCAATAGGTAATTTTTTGAGCAGCTGAGCTCGATAGTGGCACAATACAGCATTCTAATTACCCGCAAATGTATTTAAGCCACGCTTAAGTTGACCTACGGTGCAACTCGCTGCAACTGACAGGAAACAGTTGTAGATACACCTCAGGATGACTGCAACTGATTTCCAGGAACTAGGAAGATATGATTACAACTGAGACTATGCAAATGAAAAAAAATCTACGACCAGACTACAATCACTGTCAAACAATGCTCAGGTTAGAACTGGGTAGATACTGTAGTGCAGTGAGTAGAACGTGGGCAACTCACTGGAACTGAAATGCATCATAAGACTGCTTATAGTCGGAACTAGAGGTGTACTGTAACTGTATGGCCACCAGTTGCAACCAGTTGGGTTGCGTTGCAAGCTGGACCTAAGCCTGCCTTTAATAATTTCCCATGGCAAGGCTAAATAGGTAAGTGACAACGACCAAAACGAAAGAGGGAGAGAGAATATGAAGAGGAGTGAAAGAAAAAGAATGAGTGAGTGAGAGAGAGCTAAGAAAGGGAGAGGAATGGAGCCAGGAAGGAGAGGGAAAGAAAGTAGAAAAAAGAGAGGGAGCCCGAAACAGAAAAGAGAAAGGGGAGTTCTAGTATATCATAAAGTAAGTATGTCATAATCATGTTCGTGACAATGATAAGTAGTGCTTTCAGTGTTTTAAACAATATATTCTGGCAACTGGGCAGAAGAAATTAAATAAGCAAATAACCTAATGTTACTCCAGATTAATTGTCTATAGGCAATGTAATCACAAAGAGACGAAACAACCATAATGATAATTACAGTAAGACCACCCAAACTGCAACCATACCAAACATTATTAAAATAAATAACTGTGTCTCTGTTAAACACACAAAAATGTCATATTCTTTTGAGTTCCTGAATTTTCAGAATCAGATCTAAAATGATTGTGATCTGGGCTCAAGTCATACAAAACTATCAAACAGCACATCCAGTAGAATTGTTATATTTATGGAACTTAAAATTATGTGCACAACATTTTATTACTTTGCAATTTACTGTATCAATCATAACAGTAATGTTTAACTAAATTATGACACTTTAGCAGAATGTTGAGAAACTTAACACAGTTATAGTATTTAATTTAACAAGCTTTATTTCTAGTTGGTAATTAAGTTTTACTTTTTATGGAGTTATAATGCCACTGTCAAGCAATTTGAGTTTAGCTTGATAAAATTATTTGGGTTTTGCATTTATAGACTTTAATAATTTCGAAATGAAGCCAGCCTATGTCATGTGACCCAAGTTTTATTTTAGTAATTCATGCCACCTATCACTTACATACGTTTGTACTTACATACGTTTTTTTTACAAGCAGTCGATTTTCCGTCGTCATCGTGCTGATCATGTTTTTAAGTGGTACCCGAATTGCTTGTTGACGTAACAGTCAATTAGTCATCTTTTGAAGCCAAAGTTGTCACCAGTAAATGTAAGTCAATCAATAATTAATTATAATTAAAAAGCACCAGAAATTGCCTCAAATTTCTAGAATCATAAAGTAAAAATTTCTATTTCACTCTTCTTAAAAACTATTTTTTATAGTGCCTAAATGGAAATTAATTTGTAGCATGTTTTAAGGCCTTTATTTAATCTGTTATCTTAATAAACTGCAGGTCTATTGCATAGTTCAATGCTGATTTTTGTCATGTCTTGATTGGAATAGGAGTATCTTAAATAGAAATTAATTTGTAGCACGTTCTAAGAATTTTCTTTAATCTGCTAATTTAATAAAGTGCAGGTCTTTGTTTGGAACAGAAACAGTTACATGTAATTTACAGACACTGCTTTTCATTAGTTAATGCAGCTACACAATCAAAATTTATAATGCATTTTGTTTAAAATTGGACAGCAAGAATTGATGTGATATGAATACCCTTTAAGTTTGCAACTTCTTATTACATACTAAGAAGCTAAAAAACACCCCAACGCCTCATGTGTCACTGTTCAACCCTAGGGGTGTTCAATGATATGAAAACAACAGGCTTATAACATTTCTTTGACAAACCACATTTACCTTGAGAATGACTGCCGTGAGCTCATTACGTCATCGACGACAAATTCAGGTGAAAGGCTTCCATCACCATGGAGAATGACTCCTTCGTAACCATCTGTAAAATTGATGATCACTAATGATAATTTGGAATATAAACACATTCACACAGTTCTATTATGTTAGCTATGATGTACAAAGCTGTTTCCACCAGAAGGGAACAGACAGTTCTTGATAACACGCATGTCCATTTTGTCAATGGTGCAGCTGTGCCTATCACGTCAACAAAAGAAATGGCGTTCTAAAGTGGCACTAATCAATCATTTTGTCCTTTGAATTTCTTTCTACTGGCTCTCCAGGCCTGATTTGGAAGACGCAATATGCACACAAACAGCCCCTCACTTAGAGAACTAAATGGCACGTATTGATAGCAATTATATTTAAGATGATCGGAGCTAAGATGACCTCCATCACAGCAGTAAATATTCTAGGACAGTCAGGAAGGTGAAACGAACCATGGGCGACATCAGTTTATTCATTGATTAACTTGGTTGCTTAATTTCCATTTGCCAGGTGCACACAATGAGCACCTAGCTATTTCCTCTCTCCCACTGAAAGTTTTGATGAATTAATGGAGCAACTGCATTGGGAAATAAACTTTCCAACTCGAGAGTTGAACATGAAACCCCAGGCTTTTTGACATTTTTTCTTTGCCAGTTGAAACTACATCGCCTTACTTGAAAAGCCTAATTTTTATTTTTAATTTTAATCCTTTCGTGGCACAATCAATCAACATAAATCTTTTCAAAAATACTCCTGTAAATAAGTATTACAGGGAAAAATACCACTAGATTGGGATGTTTTAAGTGAGTGCATGCTGTGAGGATGAGAAATCAGAGCTATTTTAACCAAAGATTGTGTTGAACACAGTGCATTGGATTCAGTTTTTCAACAGATAATTTATAAACAAATTTGTGAAATGTTGTTTTTTCTTATAATTCAGCAAGTCTGTAAGGTTCTGCATTGGTGATCAGTTAGTTAGTTGATCCCGATTAGGTGAGCCTGATCATCAATGACAAAACATACCTGCAGAGTAATAAAGGTCAGGGTGACTCAGCATTTCATCACCCTGTATAAAGCGCCCAATTTCGTCTTCTCCAAATGTGTCACTAAAATCATCCGTCTGTCGTGATTCTACCATGTCCAACCAGTTTTGGTTATGGTGGCGGAATTTCTCGTGCTGTACTCGCTTTGCCCACTCATCATCAAACTCCTGTACAAATGCAAGAAATCTTGTTTAGTAGGTAAGTAAAAAAAAGCTGAAGTACAATTTAACAATTTTTTGGAAAGATTGTGTGTAACACCAATTAAATTATAGCAAAAAGTATATGTAAAGACACAGCAAGCTGTTGTTGGGAATACTAGTATATGCGACAACAATTCGAAGTAAAACTCACTCCACCATCAGGGAGAAGTCCGAACAACTCAAATAACAATAACATCAAGTGAACCATAAGAAGAGCGAAAAAATATCAAATACACTCAACTAGAACACAAGCCTACAGCTAGCAAACAATCACAAATGACAAGGCACAATCACAATCAGCAGTTAAGTAATGACACAAAAGTAAAATGTAAAAATGCATGTTTTGCATCAGTCGCAGAACTTAAGCCGACCCCCGAAAACTTTCACAACTATCAAACTCACAAAGCACTAAATAAGCTGCTTAACAGATCTGTATTCTCAGTTCAAGTTCAGCTGAAAATTAACCCAAAGCTTGAAAACAACTGAAATTGGCGACGTTGTTGTTATTATGTAACAATTATGTGTTATTTTACTTACGGCAATGACTTCCAGTGTGTCGTTTACAATTCTAGATATCTCCGGATTCTTATCAAACATTAAATCTAGAAGATAAGCTGGCGCATCTATAAACTAAAGATAAGGAAAATAGCATAATATTCATGTATGCAAAGTTGCTCTTGTTCAGCGCATCACTTATTTCAAAAGCATATTTTCTAGAGCTAGCTGATGTTATGCAAAGTCCTATTTAATAATAATAATAATAATAGTTTATTGAATATTTAAAATGCATTAACATTAAAAATGAAAAAGACTTAATATCTTAAGTATGTAAAATGCATTTTTCATTTTTTTATGTGTTAAAACACATAAATAGTACATACACAATATGCTGTTATAAATAAAACTAAAATCGTAATACATGTATATAAAAATGAGCTGTAATTAAATTCATAAGTCCATGTTAAATTTCTAATTAATTAAAAAAGCGTTTTTTAAAAATAAGTTTTAAGGAATGATTTAAACCTTTGAACATTATTTCGTGCATGATTTTACGTGCATAAATGGGAAAATAATCACTCCATAATTTGGTGCTGCTACGCTAAAACTATGAGAACCATATGTGACTAGATTATAAACGAGTGTCGATGAATTAATTGATCTAAGATTGAGATTGACACATCTGTTACTGTTTGCTGTTTCAAGTACTTGAGCATAATTTTTTTTAGTAATGCTTAATTCAAAACACTTAAAAACCTAGTCCACAGATACAAAAAATATTAAAAATTTAAAAAAACAACTATTATTTTGGACTTATAAATGTGCATATTCGAGAAACTTCAACATTCTCATCTTGTGATTCAACCAGCAAACGTCAGGCAATCACTGAATATAAATCGTCAGTTTTGCAACAATGATCCGGCTTAATGATATCATCGAACCCCTTGAAGCAGTTTCCTAAAATGCAACACTTGTAATAAGATATTCCACAGATTGCTTACAAGGCAAACCTGAGCCTATTCTCGGTATAGATTACAATGTAATCTGGTTATTTTATGCAAATGGATTATACGTAGCTTATTCCTACATTATAACTTTACTCAGTTTATCATGGCAAACTGAGATTACTTTGTGCAATATATCTCCCCACAGTGGCATCGCTAGAGAGGTGTGGGCTGCACCGGGTGACACCATAGAGGGGGGGACACTATTATGTAAGTATATGATTGGTGTTATGGTCCTGCCTATTTTGGACTCAGATGTGCTCAGACTGCAGGAAACCGGTCTCAAATTTTCAAAATTTTCTCTGCCCCAGACCCCCCCCCCTCTGACTCCCAGTGTCAGCGTTCAACACAGTGTGGCGAAGTCCAGGAAAGGAAAGTTCTGACTGCTCACATATAATTAGTGAATAGAGAATTGTTTGTGTTTCAATGAAAGTTTCTTTTGATGTTCCAACCAAGTAGTAGGGCATTTTCATAAGATTAAAAATGTTGCTTCAATGTGTAAATATCTCATACAAATATCTATAAAATGTTAAAAGTTTTAATTTAATATAAATATTGTCAATGTACTAACATGTTCTTAGCACTTTAACTCAGTAGAATGGAAAACAAAATGTCTAGATGAAGCTTCTCCTAACCGCCACGTAGCAAGTACTAGCTACTCACATAAGGTGCTGCTAAGGATTTTGTACGATACAGAATATGAGCTCGAACCCACGGGTGACACAATGAGTACCTTGCCAGGTGATGCCCTTGTCTCCCCATAGTCTCATAATCAACTTTACATAACAGCACGGCTGTTACCTTGTCACCTATATTTAGCAGCATCTCAAATGTTACCAGTATACATTTCCCAAAAACCTTAAAATGACTTTATTACTGACAGCAAACATCCACACAATGTAAAGTTAAAGGATACGTGTTTGCTTAACAACAGATTCACGAGTAGACTGGTGCCTCACCAGTTGATAAAAACAATAGATTATCTGACAAACAAATTCGTCGTCTTCTTGCTTAGCTAGAAAAAAATGAATTAATCACTTAAAAATAAGCAAAGACAAAAAATGAAACACACACATGCAAATTTTTACATAAAGTTGATTTAGCATTGTGTTTAAAATGTTTAGTAATTTCATATAGAGAACTCTCATATAGCCATCATAAGCATACTTCACACTTAGCCAATATTAAGTTTTGTCTTTTTTAGTCTTTTCAAGGACTTTATTACTGCTGTTAGTTTATCAAAGTTCTCTAGCTATGGATAATTTTATTAGTTAGTTTAGGAACTAAATCCTCTTCTGCTAAAGGCAACCTCTCACTTCAAGAGCTATGTAGGTAGCTGATTCAGTGCAGATTTGCAAAAGCCGTTATATAAAAAATAATCAATTATTTCCCCAGCTTGATGACTATGTGAATGAATAAATAATTCCACAAATAAAAAACAAGAAAAAGAAAAAGAAAGCACTTTGTTTCTTTTTCCTTGTTTTTCAATTGTGGGAGTTTCTTATTCATTGTCACTTGTCGAATCAATCTGCATTATTGATGGCTATGTGTCGATACTAGAAAGACTGAAATACACGACTGTCTTTCTATAACTACTGAAATACATGTATAAAAGACTACCGCACCAAAAGTTTTGTTTAACAAACAGAGGTAAGAGAAGCCAGTAACTACACAACTGATTACCATTAAGTAGTTCAATTAGAGTTTGTAGGAACTTCTCCTGCACCAGCATTGCAGCGCATTGATCATCAGTACAACAGGTAGATAATAATAGCACACATTCAAGGACCAAGTCATCATCAGCTGAACCTAAAATAAAAGCAAAAGGAAACTAAAGTAAACTAGCTTTTGAGATTCTTTCGTTTGCCAAGTCCACTATAATCTTTCTAGTGTTGCTTTGCTTCATTTCTTCATTAGCTGCCAAATAAGAGTCAGTCATCAGTTCTGGATTTCTGGTGACAGGTAAGAGGAACATCGTTGTCAAACTAACAGAAATCAGAGTAAATTCGGATATTAATTTCTTGTATTGTTGAATAAAACCACGTGCAAATCACTAAGCAAAATAACTATTGTTTTCATTATGGATGCAAAATAAACTAGATATGGTAAACATTTACAAAGATTAGTTTTTAAACAGCAAAGCACAGCAAGAAATAGGAAATTAGTAATTTAAACAACGATAAGGAGACAAGAATTTAAAATTACAATGTAACGGTCATATGTTAGGACCATCTACACAAAAAATTGTTGTTTCGATAATAAAAAGTCGACTACAGTATAATCTACTTATAATAAGGCCTGTTATAATGAGCCGCTGGTTATTACAAAGAAATTTCAAAGTCCGGCAAATCTTTGGCTTAAATAATGTTTAAACCTTGCTTATAGTGAGCTCCGATATTACAAGGTTTTGCTTATTACAAGGGAATTTTCCAGCCTTGGGTAGTATTTGTCCTGCATATAAGGAAAGCAAATACTGTTTTAAATAGATACAGTGATTTTATATTAAATAACAGATAGGCTAGCCAGAGTTCAGATTTAATTATGAGGCGACATTTCAGTCCATGCTGAAATGCTTTTAATCAGTTGCCTGTACAACTATTTAAATAAAAGACAGCCATGTTTTCCAGCCTTGCAAACATCCAGGACACCCACTCAAACACTCTCGACTGTCAGCAGACGTCACAATGAATAACAGCGATGGTTTAGAAAAGCAACTCGCTCTGTATTTTAGCAGGAATTTATTGCATGAAACATTGGAGCTTGATAAAGAAATAATGGAGTTTGAACATTATAAGTTTACTCTTTTACGATAAAATAATTACTGAACAGTGGGACTCACTTAAAAACTTGTGCCGGTCTCAAAAGAAGCTGCATTGTCGTCGTTACATCATATCAGCCTTTATAGGCTTCATTTCTATATACCAAATACACTCAGACAATTGACTTCGTCTATAACGAGACTTGGGTACGGCGAGCAAATTTTGATGATTCCTTGAAACTCGTTATAAGCGGATCATACTGTATGTTTAATAAAACAGTTGTTATCAAAACGCAACAAGCTAAAGTAAAAATAAATACTTGCACTCGTGTAAATTATTACCTGGCTGTAAGTGCTTCCGAAGCCATGGGACCAAGTCATATTCTGTCAGCAGAAGCTCATAATCTAAATCCGGAATGACTAGATTGGCTAAAGTCCCTAGCACCTCAATCGTAAAATCTTCGCTATCACATTTTATCACAGCATTTGCTAGGTCACTAACATACTCCTGCAAAAGCAAACCATGTGTGTCTTACATGAGCGCAATTTACAGTTATATGGCAATCAGTAAATAAAAGCACAAATAAATGCCAAAAGTTTAAAATAAATACTGTAACTACTGGTTTTGATTTTTAAAGGAAAGGCTAATGCTTTTAAGAGGTTATGCTTATTTCAGTATTTGTGAAAAATGTTAGAAGTATTTAGTAATAAAACTGCAATAAGTGCAACTAGTAAAAGCACTTTAAAATCACGATCACTATATGCTTGATCACACTCCTATTTTCAATGTCCATCTTCTTCCAGAGATGTCATTCGTCTTGAAGAACAGTAGCACACTGTTAATCTTCATCAAAAGTAGAATAAGTTTTAAAATATATATATATATATATATATATATATATATATATATATATATAATTTTGTAATATTATGTATTAGTTTAAGCAGCGTGCGTTTACGAAAAGTCACAAAGTCTCCCAGTTATGTCATGATTTTCAAATGAATGGCGGCAACCACCACATCAGAAAATGTCTATTCAGAGGTAGTATATTTTAAATTTTTGCTTTATAGTCACTTCTTTTACAAATTTCTTTATTATATTTTTTAAGTTTAAGCTATACTGAAACTGCAAAATAAATACAACATACTGACTGACTTCTTCTTCTTTTTAAAATGATAATATAATGGAATTGTGTTTATTTGATAGCTGAGTTTGTGACCAGCATCTTAAAAGTTACAGAGGACAGGTAGGAAAGCATTCAATGAGGTTAAAAGTTTTAAAAGAACTATTGTAACTTCTGCATATTTTGTAAACTTCAAAACAATTTCTCCATGTGAGCCCAGAACACTATTAACGATTCAGAACAAACACACAAAAAACGAAGCTATTAATATAATTACAGCATCAATGTTCAGTACAGCAAGAAATTAACAGAGACTGCGCATAAAAGACATATGTGGAGTATGTGATCATAAAAAAATTAGAAAACAATAATTAAGTACTTACAAGAAAATTTGTCCTAGTAGGGCCATCATGTTGAGATATATTACGTACTACTTTCATTAATAAACAATCTTTAAACTTGAATGCTCTCTGAAAATTGCAAAGGTTATTATACATTTTTGTAAACAAATACTATATTATACAATTAATTATAATAACAGTTAACAAAAACGGACAAGATAATAACCCAATACCTGCATAAGAAGCAGTAATCCATCATTTTCACTCATAAGCTGTGCATTGCGTTTGTTTGTAGCGAGGTTGATGCAGAGAGCAAGTAGTTCAATTTCTGGATGGTCGGCTTTGCATTCAATTAGCATTCGCATAATCTAGAATGTAAAACGCAAAACAGAGACGTAAACAAATGAAGTACACACTCCTCCATCTACACACTAAGTAGAAGAACATTGTTGGAAAAACCATAAGTAGTAATAATTTCAATTCAAAAAATTACCTATGTACTTTTTATTCTCTTATACTTCAATTGTTTATACTAGACGTCAAGTGTTAAAAGTCACATTTTTAGACTAAAAAATCAAGGCACTAAGTAAGATTCTTGTCATATCTGACTTACATTAAATTTTCTTGTTGTTAAGTAACAATTCCAGTTTAAAGAAGCTAAACGTTTATTAGCAAGTTTGTTTATGAAACATCTCCAAACCCCTTCTGATAAAATACTTAGTTATGTATTAATATTCTATTTATTTGAATCAAAGTTACCGAAGAATAATGAAAGATGAACGTCTGAAACTCATTTGAAAACCTACAATGAAAATATCTACCATTGCATGAACTTCTATTAAATTTACTACTAAAAGTACTTACAATAGGAATACAATTTGTGTACGTAAACATCGATTTGTATCTTTCATCCATGCTTATATGGTATAAAATGCTTAAAACTACCATCCTTTGGTTTTCGTCCTCTATAAATTAAAAACAATAGAAATTGCTTTATATCGTTGCATAAAAAACGACCTAATTTAATTCAACTTGATTCTTTATGGCTAGACTGTTTTGACTATAACTTGTATAAGTGCAAAAAATAATACTGTAAAAAGTGCATAAAGTGCAAAACTGTGTTTAAGTAATGAATGCTGAGTATGAATTTACAAACATGCACACACTTACCTATGAGAGCAACCAACTTAGGCAGGATACCAACTTTAATCATCTTACCACGTAGTTCAGAATCAAATGACAGATTAAGAAGCAATCTTAATGAGACAGTGAGAATATCTATATGATCACATGGGATTAATTTGCTCAACTTTTCAATTATGTTCAGATCAGCCTAAAGCGAAACGAAAAGTTTATGATATACCATGATGAAAAAACAAGCAGGCCGATAAAGTCTTTGTGATTATACTTTTATTGTTACAAGAACTATCCTTTATAGCCTTTTATTGCTAACAGAAATCATGAGTAATGATGAAGTAATGATGAGCTATTATACTTATTTACTGCTTTTGTTTTTGCCTCGTAATGAACTGTAAGGAAAGTAATACACTGTCCATGTTAATTCACTTATTCTTAACTCTTATGTCGTTTATATTACACACAAAATATACTTTCTTTCTTCCTCTGTCATGTTCTAACTATTAGGCCTACATGCGCAGATAAACTTAGGATATTTGTGTGAATAACTGCTTTGCCTACGAAGTCGTCAAACACTTTCAGTTGAATTTTTTGAATGACTGTTCGTCTTTTGGTAATGTCAGCTTTAGAATATCTAGTTGCTACGATAACTCCTATTTATACTTGTGGAAAGAACATCAAGACTCTTAAAATAGTCAAACTAAAATTTCTGCCAATTATTAACTAACTTTCGTTTACATTTACATTAAAACATGTTTGAATTGAAGTACCATACTTGTTCACTTTATAACAATTTCAGCTAAGCTTCATTTTTGGCCGACTTTATCATAAGAAATAAGAATACTACTAAACATTCATTACCATGTGGTTTTTATTCTCTATAAAAACAGACAACTTCTTCAGAAAGGTGACAACAAGAAGCAGTAATTCGGCGCTGTCTCTTTCTAAAGACTTGACAAGCATCCCAACAATGTTCTTGTTCACCATCTTCACTTCAACTTTTATGTCCTCAGACAGGTTCAACAGAACATAAAATGCAACTGGAAATGCAATCATTATTAGTTTTTAAATTTCGATTCAAGTTATTTTCCAAGATAAGCAACAGATGCTTTAAAATCACAAAGTACAGTAAGTTCCTGCTTAACGATGCTAATGGGTTCCAGCAAAATGCGACGTTAAGCAAAACGTCGTTAAACAAAACCTAAACCTCCATAAACAGCAATATAAAAGAATTGAGATACGTTCGAAAGACAAAAAAATCAATGCTCCTTAAATCCTATAAATTAAACGCTTTATGAGTTTCTTTACGGGTTCCACTAACTAATTTCTTTCTGCTTGCTTAAAAGCTGTCAAATGTTCAGCGTCGTTAAAACGTCGCTAAACGGGGAGTCGTTAAGCGAGTACTTACTGTACATAAGTTAACAGTAATTCTTAAAGGAAGAATAATTTTAGCACCATAGACCTAGGTAGCAAAGCTTATAATAGGCTGCCAGAGTTAGTAAAGAAAAAATGTTTATTGATAACGTATTACTGGTAGTTTGAAAGAGTTATAACGAGTGTTTGTAATAATCCATAATTTACAATATAAACTACATCGTACAAAGAAATGATAAATATTTTAACATATTCACTAAGCATTTGTGGAGGAGGCAACATTTGATTAGACTATGTGAAGGTATATACTGCAGATATATACAGATGGGAGCTAAAGTTTACCCTAAAAGGCAATTTGTTGAAAATGAAAACAAAAAAGTAGCGATTAAATTATAATCATTTTAAATCTCTTATTAGAATCACCTAGAAATTTTTAGCGGATGTCATTTACTTGCCTGACAAAAAAATTTAACTTTCTTTAGAACGACCAAGGATCTGTGATCTGAGCTTTCCCAAGAATGTATGAAATAACCCAGCCTTAGAATTGTTGATGTGACCATGAATTATTCATATAATGGACAACTATATTTACTGACTAATCTAATCACTGGTAGCTGGTGAAAACCACACCACCAGAAAATCTTCCCAGGTCTTTCCCACTTTTGCCATTCATTTAAGCTAAGACGCTTACCTCGCAAAAGCTGTTCTTGCTTGCCTAGTAAGGTCTGGTAGGACTTCAAACTCTTAGTGTATTCTTTTTTATTGGAAGGATCTGCATCTGGTACAATGTGTTAAGAAAATTTTAAATAAAAATGAAATGACCAATCTTGCAGACTTGGAAAAAAGATTGTTAAAAACCTGTTTATTTACCTTATAAAATTTTAACTGTAAGTATTCAGGCATGGCTGGAACAAGTTAAGAATTCACTTAAGTGGTCAATTTTTTATTGTTTAATCGATTAACCGATTAATGAGATTTAGGCAACATCGGAGATCCTTTGTAATTTGCCGACTAGATCATTGGACTAAATAAACAAGAAATTTATTCCTGCCACCCCGCAGAAAGCTGAAGATCCAACGACTGATTGGATTCTATGTGGCAGTCCTGAGAGTGACAGAACATGTTACAATAATTACAGAGTCCACTGTGATTAAGCTCCGTTAACCGGTTAAAAAAATTAACCCAGGACAAAGAGTTGCAGTTGAAGAGTATGTAATTATGTCTTATATATTCATCTGCTATTCGTTTATCTATTAACTGGTTAATTCCGGCTAGATTTGATTAATTAGTTGGTCAGTTAATGGATAGCCAATAAAAAATTGACCAGCTAAGTGAATCCCTAACCAGTTCCAGCACGCCCAGAATGTTTGCAACCAAAATTTTGAAAAGAGATTAACTGATTAACAGCTAAACGAAGAGCAGATGAATATATAACAGATAATTACACACTATCTTCAACAGTAAATCTTTGTCCTGGGTTGGTTGGCTGAGTGCTTTAGATTTAACTAGTTAACCACTCCCAGCACTGCACTCAGATATGACATCTTTACTATATTATGTACACTAGTAAGACTAGGATGCGAATTTATATACTAGTAAAAGGGAATAAATCAGGCACAAAGGATATCAGCCTTTTTCTTCTTCTGAAGTTCTTCCTGCCACAAGTCATGCCGCTTCAACTCGGTTTCTATGGCCGCCATGCACAAGGCTCCGATCTTGAAATGAGAGATGACAGCATGAAACTGAGAAAATGCTGATAAGCAGAAGAAAGTATAGATGATGTTCGTGGCTAACTCAGTGCTTTTCTTCCAGTCTTCACGTAAAACTCTTGCTAGAGCACCCAATATTGTTTCTGAAAATGAATTAAACGATCGTATTATTTTAGCAAGTGCCAAACAGCATGTCAAAGCAAATCATTATGTGACCTAAGGAAACACTTACTGTTACGAGTATATGTAACAGATAATTGCATACTCCTTAACAGTAACTCTTTGTTCTGGGTTGGGTGGCTGAGTTTTTAGAGTTTGGACTGCAACCATGTAGTCTTGAGTTCGATGTTAGCGGCTCCCAACACCAGGGCACATACCATATGTGTTATTCATTATTTGCGTGTTGTGTCCTTACCTGTATTGTTGTAAGTGTAAGTCGCTAAATAGCTGTCAGTGTTAATATTGCCTGTTAAATGAGGGACGTTAAATAAATCTTGTCTTTGTCTTCCAATGCAGCAAGTTTTGCATAAAAAACTCAATTGCTTACAACAGATATTTATAATTATGTTATAGTTCTTAAAAACGTTAATATGCACTATTTCCACACCAGCAGAAATTTGCCACAGTGAATTTACTTTTGTATTTACTTTATATTGTGTACACTGTAGCAAACAAATGTATTAATGACAGATAACAGACTGAAAACACTGTAATTAAATTAAAGGCAGAATTGTTGAAAAACTTTACAGCACTATTTATATACTAGCACCACTAAAAAGTTGATTTCGTATACCTACCATTTTGCACTAGCTCTTCCAAGTTATCCGGCTTACGTGCAAGTTGAAGGATCAGAGCAGTGCCTTTGATTTTAGAAGGAATGTCTTCATAAAGTAACTCCATGTAGCTGTCCATTTCAGCAATACTTGCCACTTCACCGACTTCCGTACCGGAAAACAGATCTTGGTCTTCACGTAACCGTTCAGCCAAGTTAGTTTTCCTTGAACCATAATCTGACAAATAAAAATTACACAATATATATGGTGATTCATACGTTTACAGGGAATTGTGCAATAATAATTCAGCTATAGAAAAACATAAAACAATTTATTTATTTTTAGGAGGTATCATATTTTTCATAAGTTTTTAGAATTCACACATATCTGCAAAGATGAACAAGCAAAAAATGGAAAAATAACATTTCATCTTCTGAATGAAATCATCCAAAAATCATGTTCTTACTTAACTAACAATCATATTATAAAGCTAGCTCTACTTTCACTAATTAAACAATTTAAAAAAATGGTACATCATATAATAATGAATTTACTTTTACGTGGAGATTGCCTTAGAGTAATGTTTTCTTGTTCTGGTCTATTCTGCAAGTAATACAGCAATTGTTCCACTTCTTGCAACCTTGATGGATGAATTAGACCCTTGCATTTTTCCACAACTTCACGAGCAAGTGCTGACACATTTGTCATCTTATTTAAGCTTTTTACACGGATACTGAAAAATTTTAAACATGTTTTAATGCATAAAAGAAGCCAATGCAATAATAAAATGAATAATAATCTATTGATGTATAATAGTCAGCAACAGCAACCACAATTTATTTTAAAATTCAAATGTAACTAAATGTGCTGGATTAACTTAAAAAAGTTTGCTGAAAATCATTTTCAAATTCTGATAACGGGAAAAACATGAATTCATAAATCCACAATTGCCAATGTTAGTGTGACGTTAAGCACAATAGCTGTTAAATGAAGCATTACTTTCCATAGAAAATAACATAAAATCACGGAAATACATTTCACAAGTAAAAGCCAATAATGCTTAGCCTACATAAATTAAATGTGGCTTAAATTTACAGCATAAGGGACGAGTTTTATCAGATCAGGCAGATCTAAATGTATGCCCATCACAAGCGCCAGTAATAAATTATGTTGTAGCATCTGAGGGTCTGCTGTAAATAAATAAAGCACGTAGAATTTTAGTACTTAAAGATCAAAACTAATCAGTAAAAGAAGTGTTTGTCGTTTAAGAGGACAGCTATGGCAAATATACACTAAAGTTAAAACAAAGAATTATTGAACGGAGGTCTATTTGCCGCTAGTAAGTAAGATGAACTAGCTGCAAGTAGTAATACAACAGATAAATTTCATCAGATTAGTTTTATTTCCTATCACATTGCTTAACATTTGCTTCTCTAGAGCAGAGAATCTTTATTAAATGGGAAGAAGAGGAAATTTAAAGTAACTTCCAAAATATTTCACATACAAACTTATATTACTTAGCATTACGATTATCTGTTTGGAAGACTCATGTAACTAGAAAAGAAAATTCTTAATAGTTTAAAAAATTTGCATCAGTTGGTAAAATCAGTTTCACTATCCCAGTATGTACCAAAAAATGTCACTAGTTTAGCAAAAAACATACTAATAAGCTTACTGACACAATAAAGAAATTTATACATTTGCTTAGTTGGTCAAGTATGCACTAATTGGTGTAATCTCTGATTATGTTTGACTGTACCCAACGTTATCTGAACTTAATTCAATTTCTTACTCAGCAACTGACAGCTAAAATGGCTGAATCTAAATGCCAGTACAGGAGTATAAAAATTTACAAGTTTTATGTAATATGACAACATGTAAATAATTCAAAATTTTTAGGTGCACTTTGTAAGCTTTATTAATGAATTATGTTTTCTTCTCCTTTAATCGCTTTTTGTATAGATTTATATATGCTTTTAGCACTTTTTATTTATGAACTGTAATTACATACATTTTCTGACACTCTTTGCGATCTCCCAAAAGTGCATCACCCATCTCACCAAGTATGGAAGCCTCTAGCTCATAGTTAACAATAAGAGCTTTTTGTGTGGGATGAACATCAACCATTCCAGGCTTTATTTTTCTGGAAATAAGGAATAGTAATTTTAGTCACACCAAGATGGTAGTAGGTAATTTTGCACATTGCCAACACGCAGCAAACAATGTTTACAAAAGAAAAATACTCGTCTCATCGCATACTTTGATTATGCATACAACACACTATAATAGTACAGTGTGCTGCATACAGCAATAGCAAGTTGGCCATCTGCATAAAGTTTCAGTATTTGGTGACTTAGCTGTACCATTTTCAAACACATTCAAACTGCATTGCACAATTGTGTGCCACCATACTATCAAACATTGTAGTGTCAGTTTCAAAGCTCAAATAGCGAAAAAGAGCACAAATATACTTTTCTATTTCTGTTGACACGCTAACACTTCGCTGCTGTAATAATGACCTACTAAATTTGGCTGCATAAACTTAATAATGCAAAATCTTAGGAAAAGCTCAAAAAGTCTGACTGGAAGAAAGAAAAAAGGAACTTTTTATCTGAATATAAATGCTTTTCATCTCCTCAGTTATGGGACAGGGAAAGAAACAGAAACACCCCTAGTCGCCATCTAAATGAATACAGCGTCATAAAAAGCTAACATAATTACAAAAAGTCCTAGCCAATAAAAAATAAATTAAATTTACTCTTCTCATGAACAGTTGAATTGACTATGACTACAAAATTTATTTCACACAAAAAGAGTACAGTAATAACATATTATTAACAATAATAAATTTTAGGTTATGCGAGGGGAGTGAACGACTAAGTGGTCGTTTACACTCACCTTACATACTCACTCTTACCTCTTCAAATATTTGGCGTCCTCAGCTTGCATGTTCATCTTTTATGAGTGCAAACGGCTTTAATGAGCTTAGTGATTACCATAGAATTTATTCGAAAATTGTAACATTAATGGCAATGAACATAGTCAATTTTCCTAGTTTTTGAAATCATGGCTTCTTTTCCGGCTTCTTCTTCCAGTACTTCCAGTAACCAACTTCTCGACCATGACTCAATCACGAAAACCAAGATTATTTCATTGGTCACTAGATGGCGCAGGTTATGCAAAATTCTAAAACACCGAAACGCACCGCGCCAGACCTTTCGATAATATAACTTGCTACGACGGGTACGTTGCCCGTAGATATACGTAGTCAAATATTTTTAAACTGGGTCAACCAAAAAAACTTTTTTAGCATCGGAAGACGTTTTTTCTGTTCTAGATTTTCTGTAAATGTTTACTTGGATCATAACACAGTTGCAATGGTGGTTAGTGGTCACTGCTTATAAAAACAAAAATTTAAGAAAATTATTTACATAGGAACTGGACGTACTGAAAATAATACCGAAGATGGTGACTTTTGAAGAAAACAATATTTGTTCAAATGATTAACAGTTTGACACAATTAGACTGTTTTATTATTAGCATAATTACGATTAAAATTGGTAGGCTGCGTGGTGCCGACAGTGCACACCTATGCAATGACAGCCTCTCTTGGAACATTCATGCAGGCGCATTGTTTACTGCGGTTTTTAATGTAAAATAAAATTCTTGTTTATACTATGTGTGAAATCCACCATTGTAAGTTGATATTAGGTAAATTGTAGTTGCAGCAATTAGCAAAACTCGCCTACTGTGAACATGTCCCTGTCTAATGTTCACCTTTTGTTTAAGCGAATATCGCAAGTGACCACGGCAACAAAATTTGTCGTGTTGTACAGGGTTAGAGAGCCTTTACAGTTTTCCATCTAATCATATATTTTTAATAGATGTCGGTATCAAGAGAAAAATGAAGAAAACTCAAACCTGAATGATAATTTTTCGTAGCGCGGATGCTTTGTCGGGAATTCAAAGCATTTATGAGCTTATAATTAAACAATGATTACAGGCCATGAAGTTTTCATGTTGGTATGCTTGTTAGCTGGTTAAATGTTGGTATTTACACAATGATAACGTGTGGGTGTGCACTAGACCAGACGTCCACTAACACCTGACACCATGGTAATTTAAAGCAAAATTAATGAAACAGAATTATTACAAGAATTAATACAAGTCCTACAATAAGACATTTTCACGTTGTTCCAATTTGTTGTCATTAGGAGTTTTTCTTTGTTATTAAAATAACTGTAAAATGAGAAGAGTAATTGCCTTGGCGACAAGCTATTGCTTTACAATCCCTTTTTACAGTCATAACTGGTTTATCATTATACTACGTCATAATAATAACGACCTATTACTCAATTTGTCACAACAACAATTTACTGATTTATGTTTACAGCTTTAGTTGAAACATCATCTGCGAAACAACTCAAGTAAGAAAAACATATACCATAATACACGTTCAGTACTGAAGAAATTGGTAATTAAAAGTAGTACAAACTTGGCTACAATTTACAATTTAATTGCATTTATGTACCATTTAGATGCAACAATTAAGACGTTGAGGAAAGAGTTATCTCTAACCCAACCATAACCCTAACCCTACTCCAGCTCTAATCCTATCCCTAACCCTAACCCTAACCCTACCCCAACTCTAAGCCTAACAATAATCCTAAGTCGCTTCATGAACTAATTTCTTGTGTATGTAGAATTGCAAACTTCAGCCAGATGCTTATAGCAATTGTGAATATAAAATATCAAGTTCTTGACACGTTATATTTATTACATTAATTCTCCTGGTTGCTAAGGAATATCATAACAATGATAATATTGTGCGATACATAAGCTGCATTAAAGCATCAAAACACCATAGTATATGCACTATATAGAAATTGCGTTCATGAATGCATGTACTCATAGTGTTACTTGCAAAAACAAATAAGCTAACCTACAATATAGCCTAAGTAGCCTGTACAATAACGTTTATTAACAAGGATAACAGCATTCCGGTAATGACAGCTGGCAATGCCCCAAATGGTCGAAATTTAGTATTTCTTTTCTATGTAACCATGAAATGCCGGTGAAGCTGCAAAGCTATGTTACTTTTATAATTGTAAACGGCTACTTAAACGTGAAAGCAAGTTAAAAAGTCTACAATGCCCGGTATTCCTGCCATCACGAATTTAACTACAACCAGGCTCAACCTTGCTTGACTTCAGTGATCAGTTGAATTGGTGTTTTCAATGCGTTACGTCGCCGTAGGTAATATACAATTGATAAAAATAAATGTGAGCATGAGCTCTGCTTTTTTAATCATTTTTGTTAAAATCAAAATTATTTTTGAGTACGAGTAGGGAAGATCGTAGCTTTTATTTTTATCGTTCGTAACAAACCGCAAAGTATTTTGAAGTTTACAAACACAATTTAGTAATTCTAAACATTGAAATAAAAATTAAAAAATAAAGCAAACCCTGTTATAATTTGAGTATGGTGCAGCCAACGCTCATCTTTCGCGTTCAGACGTACAGACTTCTCTCGCAACTTCTTGCGCAACTTCTTGTTGAGAGTAAAGTTGCAACATATGAATGGCTTGGCAACTTCTCTCAGTGAGAAGTTGCCCAATAAGTTGCGAGAGAAGTTTCTACGTCTGTACGCGCCATTACACTAAAAAGTATTATAAAAGTAAAATATTCTGGCGTACAAACTAGTTCCTAAAAACGTCACAATTAACTGAAACACCTGACGATTAAGTTTCCCAATCAGATACCAACCAAGCTTGACGATGCTTAGCTTCAGTGGTGTGATCATAGCTGGTATCCTCTATCATGTTTGTTAAAATAAGTTAAAGTTAAAATGATCTTCACAAAGAAGGGCATTCTGCATTTATTGCAGGCATTTTGGTTAAAAGCAAACCTTACTTTGCAGCCAAATTTAATTGAAAAGTGAGACAATACGTGTAAATGGAAAGTCTAAAGTAGTGTGTGCAGACACCTCTTTCATTGACTCATGCATTCCTGGGCATCACCTTTTCAAGTGCTAACCGTGTTGTCAGTTGCTTAACTTCAGAGATCTGACGATGCCCGGTGTTTCAACACATAGTTGTAGACGCGTGCATTCCGCGAAGACGCGTGTAGTAATGATTTACGCAGGACATTCTGCATTATTTTGAAAAAAAAACAAAATTTATTTTTGAGTAGATGGAGAAGAAGCTGAGAGATTTTCACTATTATTTGCATCACTCCTAACCATGCGTAAAACATTGCAGCGAATGCTCTATTATAACCTATAGACACCTTCCTCCATCCTGAATTTCTAGCTTCCATTTAGCATTTTTTTGTTTTGTTCATTAATATCCCTTTATACGTCTCCACTATCCTGGAAAGTTTGCTCTGTCGCGATGTTGTCCCATGTTGATTGACAGTGTCGTTCTCTGCTCCTTCTGGCTTACTGTCTGTTAAATTATATTCTGGATTTTAATAGCTAATTACAGTATGTAGTTGAGTTCACATCAATTTGATTTAGTTTTTGCGATTTTGTTGCGATTAGTTCTTTTATCGTGTAAACGCTGTTAGTTTCCATGTAAAACGCCGACAGTGTGGCTTCTATGTTTTGACTTATGGCTTCTTTATTGGGGCCTTTTACTTAATTAAACCGTGCATCCCGTGACACTCGACTCACGCTTAAACGTACCGTCATGTCACATGCTGACTTTTACATACCTGAACAGGCCTGACAAACTGTGTTCTTCAGCAAGGGGCAGCAACAGTTCGCGGCAAGATGATGATGTTTTATGAAATAAAGTGCAGCATTTGGCAATGAACCATTCTAAATTTAAAAAATAAAATGTCTATACGGTAAAACACAAATATTCATTCTAAATTCATAAAAATACTTTATTAAAATAAGTTACTAAAATCGAGCATTGAACGTTAATGAGCTTGCCAGTTAATGAACATAAAGAACATAAACATAAAGAACGTGGAACCATTGAAAAAGACTGCCTGGAAACTGGCCTTTGGACAGTTATATCGGCATCAAACTCTTGGTGACAAAATTTAAGCCTTCTAACCTTTCACTTTGACCCATTCTCTCAAGGTCACCATCTCTTCGATAACGTTTGCTGTTCTATTTCATAAACCGTTCTCTTATGATTAACTAGCTGAAAATACACTGAGTGTAGAAAAATAAAACAAAATTAAGTATTCGACCAAACAACAAAGACATTTTAAAGTACGCTAAAGTAATTAGTTTATTTTCAGCATTCTATTAAAGTGCAACAAGCACTGTTACCATTAGGCCTAACAACTTATTTTCGCTTTAGGATAAGGCTCTACAATTAGCGAAGTTTAATTGTCACATCATACAGGGCATGTGTCAGTTGCATTCCGTGCAGTATCGTAATAAGTTTTCAGGTCACGTGGTCACGAGCTGAAGCCGCTTATCAGGCACTGGCAGACTAAAACGGCAAGAGCTGTTGAAACCACTTGGAAATGTTCTATAGCGTCATCTTAATGAATTGTTCTGCACAATGGGCTAGACGTGGTAGAGCAGCGATAACATCTTAATGATTACAGAGTAATTTTGTATGAGTCGAGAATTTCTTTTCAAGACTAGTGCAGTTGCGAGTTTCGTAGCACTGTGCACTTTCAAAAGCAGCCAAAATTGAGTTTTCACAATTCGCTGACAATAAACGACAATGGAATGACGAGAGATACTAATGTTGACTGCACTGCAGGTCGAATGGTGAGTGCAATAATAATGTAATATGCGATGTTTAAGAAAGTTGTTGCTATTTTAAACTATTTGTACAAATACTTGTAATCACGTTACTTGCACAGTTATTATATTCCTCGAAAAAAATAATAAAAATTGTCAGAAATTGTGTGAAGTTCCTGTTTGTAGATAATTTAGCACAACTCTATTTTTTCAATAATAATAGATAATTGATAATTGATTGAACATTGTGAAAATTGTACTCAAGACATCAGATTGAGAGGCCTATACGTTTCATTCCTTCACGAATCAACGATTATTCTTGAATAAGCATCGTAATTTTAATTAATGTAAAATGATATTCGGAGAAAATATTTTTTCATTCACATTGTGAATATGGTGGAATTAAATTGTTGAAAGTAATACGAAGATACTAAGTTATTTATTTGTGCAGTTAAAGTAACATAGTTCACAAAAATTTTGTATTGTATAAAATTACAAGCCTGAATTAATTTAAGTTGAATTGCAACCTATTTCCGTTAAAAATAAATACGTTTGTGCGTTTCGTTTGACCAGTTTATTCCTCTAAATGTAGACAAGCCTGTATAGAAATGTTAGTTTGTGTGATTTATTTATTCTTGAGTCTTTGTTGATTATTTATTGATGATTACTGATTACCAATAATTTATGTTGTGCTAATACGAAATTCAAATGCCGAGTTTTTGTTTCCGTGCAAGAAACTTGGGAGCTTGACGCCAATAATTTATTTTTTATAAAAAAACTAAGTTGCCAATTATTGGAAACCATGTACGTTTTCGATAAGGGACTTCGATCGTTACTAAGCTACTGATTTTCTTTATTTTGGCGTTTTAGAGCTTTCTGGTGGCGACTTAAAACAACTTTTCAGCATAAGCATTGCATAAAGCACGTACGTGTATGGTAAAATGGGCTTTTGTCGTACACTTGTTGATATCGGACAATATTTTCGGGGAAAATATTTTTTCATTCACATTGCGAATATGTTGGAATTGAATTGTTGAAACCACTTCATAATAAACTTCATACTTTAACAAAATAGTATAAACACTTTCTATATTCTTCTTTTTTATTCTCTTTCATTAACAGAGAAAAATACAAGAACTTTCTAGTAACGTTGCACGAAACTAGAGGTTGCACGACATTATCCAGTAAAGCTTATTTTGCGGTTTTATTCTGTACGGTGCTTTTAATGCACAACAAAAATACTTAGAGGAACAGCGTGACAAAATATTTTAATACTATGAAGTAAACGAATTAAAACTTTGTTAAAAGTAATGATACGTAACTTCTTTTATCGTGTATTTACTTTGTCATATGTTCAGCATATGTTAGCTGATTTTCACCTCTGCCAGTAAAACGCACACGGAGTTGCCATTAAACGTTTTTAACGATTCTATAAAGATAATGTAACTTATTTATGTCGCACGCTGCGTAAATCAAGATGTAAATAAAAATGTTTATTTTTTTATATGCGCCCTTGCGAATGTTAGACTCCTCTACGTATCATAAGACTAAGCTGTAAAAGAGGCACGCCTCTGAAATTGAACGATAAGAACAAGAAAACTATGCGAGGTTTTTGCAGGAGTTATCAACCGATGTCCATATCATAACATGAGCGTCTGGTTTCAGTTAAGACTGGGTTCAGCGAGTGCCCGTCCAGTTAAGGTGATAAATTGGTTCAGCTAGAGGAAGAATGAGGAAAAGATGTTCATGGAAGCTTTGCTTTTGTATACTGGCTGTGGTGTCTATAAGTATTTTTAGATGTATAGTATTTTGCTTTGCAGTTCTGTATAATTGTTTGTTCTGCACTAATTGGCACAGAGCATTATGAAGCCAATTTTGTTATTTCTAAGACAGGTAAATAATCAACTTGTGCAAAGTTGTTCTTGGGACCAGTTTGTCGTTCGTTGTTTTTTCACTTTGTTCTGCTTTTTCGTGTTTACCAGTAGACCTGTCTGCTCTGCTTGTGTGAAGCAGTTTAGATAAACAAGCCAGCACGAGACGTATGAATATCAAACCGAAGTGTAAACTCTCATCCTCTTCACAACATTGTTTCTCTTCTCCGATGTCACGGAAACAGCTGCGTGATTTGTTTGTAAAAAAATCCCGATCTAGTTAAGCCTCCTGCCACGAACGGAGAGATTAGCCTCGGTAAATGAAGTGCCTTGTATACCTTCACCAGCTGAGCACAAACATACGCCTTGCATAGCTGGTTTAAGTGGAAGTCTGAAGCCGCTTTTTTGAATTCGAAACGATTTGCCGGGTTGTTACCGTCGGAATACATCCGAGGCATTTCTAGCAGCAGTTTTGGCTTGTCTTGTTGATGTTTGTGAAAAATGACACAGCGTTGGATTCTTGGCGGCCCAGAATGTGTTCAAACTGCCCACTGCCGTCAGAGCAAAACATCAACAAAAATTTGTACTGTATGGCCACTTGATTGGAGCACTTTTCTAACTCCAAGAAATGCAGATTCTCCGAAAAAGCTACACCAAAAGATTCTTTTATTTGGCACTAAATTAACTGAAGTCTAATAACTGCAGGAAGCTATTCATGATACGTCCTGGTTTAAAATGCTGGTTTAATTTTGGTAACCAAAGCTATTACTAAGAGAAAATTTTAGTACGACACCATTAGAAGCATAATCTTCAACTAAATCTGTCCTCCTTTAATTGGTTGATACATTAGCTGATCGATTAATGTATACGATGGATGGACCGATGGTCATGTTATGGCAGGAATACACGCATTTTTGCTATAAATGTGGGTAAACCAGTGCATTGGTTGATAGTCTTGTGTCATTTGTTAACATTTACTTTGGATATATTATTTTTAGAGGTAACAATGTCAGCTATAATAAAACAACACAAGTTACAGTCGACATTCTTACGCGTATTAATTATTCGCTAGGAATACAGTGGCCTAGTGGTCTATGGCAACTGACGCAGAAGGTTCCTGGTTCAAATCTATGCCGTATAATTTTTTTTAGGTTTTCTCTTTTTCAAGCTTTTTAAATCCAACATGTAATTAAATGTGGGGTTGTACCAATGTCAAAATGCCAAAATAAAGACGTTCCAAACGTCTTTACCAAAGGCGTATGGATTGCCAAAGATTACTAAAAGCGTGAGACAATGGTGCAGATTTTATGCAATCATAGAATAATCCGTGAGCTCATTTATGTATCCTCGCCGGATCATTTGCAATTATAAGATTGGCGTCATCTGTCATCTTGCGAAACCTGAATTTCATGCATGTTATCACTGTAAATAGCAAAGAATTCAAAATTCTGCGTTATCTGTAGAATCTTGCATCATAGAATAGTAAGTAAAATGGAACACCGACAAAAATTTCACTATCCCAACTGGCCTGAAATCCACATCTCCACAGTGAGGTGCGGGAAATATCACGTCAATTAGCATTCGAGCAAAACCAAATACAAGTCCAACTACAAATCCTCCAAATGCTGCCTATATCAGAAATAGTATCATTGTACGAGTTATCTACAAACAAAAATAACTAACAACTGAACGTGTAATTTAAATTAAAAGATCTAAACAATAGATGCTAGAAACCAGTTTGGCTGTATCTTGTTGGGAAAGTACAATTGCTATCTATTTATAGTGCAAAGCTTCTCACTACAGCTTGTTTATGCATTTTAGAATTTTTTAAATACCCATTACCCAATTTTTTAAATACACAATGAGCCAATGACTGTCGTTGTTATAATACAAGACTTATTAAGAGGTATTTAGCTTTTAACGTTTATCCAAATTATCGACACAATGTGTTGAGTCAGGAAATTTCTAATAAACGGAAAAATAAACCTAACTGCTGTGTAAACTTAGAATTTGCAATGGAAATAAGAAACAAGGTAAAACGTTATAGCAAAATCATGCTAAACTGAAATCATTTTTACAGCAAAAATGACCTTTCATTTATTGTGTACAAACTAACAATATTTGATAAAAACATTCGTAAAGCCAGAACAATATCAATTACAAAATGAAACTTACTTTTTCATTTAATCTTGGCCACAAAACTGCAGTGATAAACAAAGTACTAACAGGCGTTGAAAGATAAGTAGTGACTGAGAAAATGTAATCCATTAATTCTCCACCTGCTGTTTTCTGCATTACAGGGACCCAAGCAAAACCAAATGCAGCAAGGAATACAACAAATATTCTAAAAATCCA